>OZ010799.1:244573260-244623260 GCA_963932465.1 Maratus speciosus
ATTCAGCCATACGGAAACGCATAACACATTTCAAAACCCAATTTCAACTATCCCTATCTACAATCGAAAAATAATCCGAATTCTTTGAACAGCCCTGTATATGATATATAGATTTGTATGTATTAACTACATGTAATTACATGTATTGTACATGTGAACTAAATTTAGTTCACCTAAGAAATACAACTTCAGTTGAAAATTCCCCTTCAGCAATTTCCTCTAATAAGGAGAATGGTACGTGAATACTTTTGTGCAGCCCTGTATATGAGGTACATAATTTACATATAACGAGTAACATGCAAAAAATTAATTAAATTTAAAAGCGCATACCGAATTTTAAACCGTACACTCCAGCAGTTATTAGTCAAAGGCAGTAACTGTAAGCGATTTCTTTTGTGTGTCCCTGTAAATGAATAAAAAATGCTATGAATGCCCTGTGATCGTAGTGAAATTCAGTGATTTATATCACTTTCTGTATATTTGAAATAGCGTAATGTCATTAAAATACTCTGCAAACGATTTTCCCCCATATACCATAATGTAATGGAATACTTTTGAGTGCCCTGTAAATTAAGTATTAATCCTACATACTTCATATACAATACCAAACCTGCTTTGGTGACCCTAAATAACCTTTTATCAATAGCATGAAAATCCGAGTATCTTTACGGGAGTTAGAGTGTGGAAAGACGGACAGACAAACCGAATGCATAAACACTTTTTAACTTTGTTGGAAAGTGTCAAAAAGCGATATGCCTGCGCAGCTTCCGTCCCGTCTAGCCTAATGAGGGGAATTTCCAAAGGCTCTCCTCTCTCCTAGACTTTAACTCCGATTGAATTGAAACTTTGGAAAAATATTCTAGACATATTGTACTATAAGATTTTAAAGAAAATGGATTTTTTGAAATTTTTAACTCATATACTTAACAAAACTTCGCCTTTTAATAATATAAAGAAGATACCTAAGTAAACATTTTAGAAAACATATTACACATTTAACAATTTTGAAATTGCACGTCAAACGTGGCAAATGAAGTGCGTTTGTACTATTAGTTTTATAAATATTTTTTGCACCGCATATTGTACTAAATGTATATTTTAGTGCACTTCATAAGTGCATATTTATTGCATTCTGTTTGAAAGGCTGTAACATCATTAAAATGCACTTGAAATATTTTTTTCCCCATTGGCCGTAATGTAACGGAAAACTTTTGACTGTCTCTGTAATTAAACTATACATCTGATTTTCATAAAATTTGAAATGACTCGACAAAATTTTGTAACAATTATATATTTAAATTTTCAGGCTATTTGGTTGGGCAGTTTTTGCTCTGTTATATGCGGACGGACGGACAGACAGACGGACCGAACGACTGTTAGAAAAACTTGTGAGTCTAACAGTTTTTGGGGTGAATCCACACGCTCCTCACTAATTCATATACTATAAACGCAAACTGCGCGATGCCTCATCACAACAATAAAAGAATAATTAAAGGCCTTACCTTCTATGTATAGATATCCGTTTTTCAGCTCGCGGTTAGTCAGGGCGTCTAAGAATTATGGAGTATCCCGTATCATCATATATTCGTATATCTTTACTCCTTCAGGTCTCAGTGCATCAGGCTTAAAGTAGGAATCATGTAACAGACGGTTTATTGTGTCTGTACTCAATTGAAACTACTCATATTGTAGGAAAGGAAAAAGGAGAAGTTTAATTAGAGATACTAAGAAAGAGATTACATTTTGTACGTCTTCACTTGTGTGAGGACGTTTTAAAAGTGAATATTACATATGTTTTTCCGCGCGTGTTACATCATTAAAATTGATAACCATATGGATGTATTTTCGGCACTTTGAGGTAATCAACCAATTATACATAATTGGATATTTATGAAAGTTACAAGGAAGTAAAGTCTGATAAAATAGTGTTCAGTGTAACAGTCAATTATAATGTTTATAAGTTTATAACGCGAACCAGAATAGAACATAAGTGCTTGCGAGTCTGGTTTAAAACATATCTCACATAAGGCGAAGAAAGATGAAGAGATGCAGTTTCTGTGCATATTACATCTGTCGACTACTAAGTGTTTCTTTTTCGCTATGAACTCTAATGATGTTTTTCTGCAGTAGAAAGAGGGAGAAAATGGGTATCCAAAACTCTTGATAAGGGGATTATATGAATATATCTTCTATCAAGTTCCCCCTTAAGCCCCTAATCAAGATTGATCTGTAATTTTAATTTGTCTCTGTTCTCTTGAAATTCAGGCTTGGGTTCTGGCTTCGTCAAAATGTCTGCCAGCATAGATTTGCTCGGACAATAACGTAGTTCTATGGTACCATTTTCTTTCATATACTTAATCATGTGATATTTTAGATCGATGTGTTTTGTCTTGTTGGTGTATTTTTCAGATTCTATCATTTTTATGCAGGATATGTTATCTTCATATACAATTACGGGTAGGTTTTGTGGTAAATTCAAATCTTGTAAAAGTTTTATTATCCACATAAGTTCTTGTGCAGCGTTTGCTGCGGCTACGTATTCAGCTTCTGCTGACGATTGCGCAATGCAAGTTTGGCGTTTGGTTATCCATTGTATCGGATTTTTCCCAAGAAGGAATAAATTCCCTGATGTTGATCTTCGTGTTTGCGTATCACCGGCCCAATCGGCATCGGTGTACACTTCCAAAATTGGTGTACATTCAGTGCTGATTAAGAGATTTAGGTCCTTTGTGTGGTAGAGGTACCTGATCAGTCGTTTAACACCTTTCCAGTCTTTTTCCGACGGATTTTCGTTCTTTCTGCTAAGAACATTTACAGCCAGTAGTATGTCTGGCCTAGTTATAGTTGCAATGTATAATAACGCGCCTATTGCTTTACAATAATTTATGTTGTTTGGCATTGGATCTTTATCCTTTTCTGATCTTAAGAAGCCCGTTTCCATGGGTGTTCCGTAAGGTTTTGATTCCTCTAAGTTAAACCTTTTAACGATTTCCATTATTTTTGTTGTTTGGTTAAGGTTAAAGCCGTTATGTGTTTTCTTAATTTTTATCCCAAGATAATTACTAATTTCCCCCAAATCTTCAAGTGTATATTGTGTTTTTAACTTATTTATTACTTCTTCAATTTGCGCATTGTTTCCCGCTATGAGAATGTCATCTACGTACACAACTACGTAGACTATATTTTCCTCCTGTCCTTGTGTAAATAGGCAGGTGTCTGCCTTGCTTTGCATAAAATTTAGTTCTCTAAGAGATTCAGTAATTTTTGTGTACCAGGCCCGGGCTGCCTGTTTAAGCCCGTATATGGCCTTTCGGAGTTTACAGACTTTATCGGGTTCGTTTGTGTTCACGTACCCTTCCGGTTGTGACATGTATACCTCTTCTTCTAGGTCTCCGTGCAGGAACGCGGTTTTTATGTCGATGTGCCTGACACTAATGTTATGATAGGCTGCGGCAGTGAGGAAACATCTTAAGGTGGTGTGGGATACTACTGGGGCGTAAGTCTCGTCAAAGTCGACCCCGTATTTTTGTTTAAATCCCTGAGCTACTAATCTCGCCTTGTAACGCTTTACTTTCCCAGATTCATCATATTTAGCCTTGTAGGTCCATTTGGATCCAATTACTTTGGCTCCCTGTAGTGGTTTTACCAAAGACCATGTTTCATTTTTCATAAGCGAGTTTATTTCGTCGCGTGTCGCTTCAATCCAATTCATTTTTTCTTGTGGGTTTTCAATGTTTAGCATGTCGTGCCAACCTTTCGGTTCATATACCGGATCATGCCGGACTGCATAGGCAAACCTGTCCGGTGGCACGCCTCTATTATGCCTTTCAGATCTTCTCAATTGTTGTGTATGTTGAGACGCGGATGGTGTATCTGAAGAATTTTGGTTTTGTGTTAGATCAAATTCGATTACGCTTGTGTCAGTCTGTCGTGTGTGTTTGTTTGTTTCTGACATTAACTCATTCGTGTTTGAACTTTCATCAGCATTTATATTACCCATGTTATTTTCCGCGAATTTTACGGTTCTAGCTAAAATGACTCTTTCGTCACTAGTAAATATTCTGTACGCTTTCGATCGGTTGTCGTAACCTACGAAAATGCCTTTCTCTGCTTTATCATCTAATTTGCCGCGTTTTGATTTGTGGATGTATGCGTACGCAGTACAGCCGAATACTTTAAGATATCTTAAATTTGGTTTTCTGTTTAGCCAAAGCTCATATGGCGTAGTGCTAATAGATTTGGAAGGCAAGCGATTCTGCAAATGATTTGCGGTGCAGATTGCTTCTCCCCATAATTTATGTGGGAGGTTAGCTTCGCTTAACATGCTTCTAGTCATGTCTAACAGTGTCCTGTTTTTCCTCTCAGCAATGCCATTTTGACTTGGACAGTATGGTACGGTGAGCTGGTGTTCGATTCCGTTACATTTAAGATAGTTTTCTAATTCATCGTTGACATATTCCCCGCCATTGTCGGATCTGATGGCGGTTGGGAATTTTCCAAACTTATTTTTGACGGTTGAGATGTATTCCCTCAATTTTTCATATGCTTCGCTCTTTTTCGACATTAAGTAGATAACACAAAATTTGGAATAGTCGTCAATGAATGTTATGAAGTACCGCTTTCCCCCTATGGTGGGTGTATTTATCGGCCCACATACGTCACTGTGGATTAATTCTAGCCTTTTCGTGGCTCTATGTGCACCCGATTTGGGAAATGGGGCGTCGTTGGTTTTGGACTTTATGCATACCTCACATTCTTTGTCGTGTCGGCAGTTGTTTATGGTAATTCCGTTCACTAGTTGTTTTTGTACAATGGTTTTAATTGTTTCGTAGCTTCTGTGGCCTAACCGCCTGTGCCACAACTCAATACATTTTGTGTTTGAACACTTATGCGTAATGTTTACATGATTGCTTTCAAATTGATTATCATTGTTTACTTGTACTTCATATAAATTGTTCTTTAATCTACCTTGAAGAATTACTTCATCGTTATGTATAATGTCGCATGTATCTTTTTCAAATTTAACTTGACATCCGTTTTTCGTTGCCCTGCTTACTGACAGCAGGTTAGTTTCGATTTCAGGCACAAACAGCACGTCACGAAGTATAATCTGTCTGTTGTTTTTTCCTGTGTGAATTACAATTTCCCCTGAGCCATATGAAATTAGTTTATTGCCATTCGCGACTGTTACGTTAGTTTCTGTGTCGCTAGTCATATTTGAAAACATTTCTTTGGAGTTGGCAATATGGCTAGAGCTTCCGCTATCGATAATAAAAGTTTGTTTATTTGCGGGTCGTTCAATTAACAACGCAACATTTTTATTTTCATTTCCTATCTGTCTTGTATCTTGCGGTTTCGCGGTTTTGGCCGGGGCATTTTCTTCAAAACATAGAGAGGTGGTGTGATTTTTATTTTTGTAAAATTTATTATTTTGTACTGGATTATTATTATTTTTCCGTTTCAGGAACCAACAATCGTTGTACGAATGGTTCTTCATTTTGCAATAGGAACAAAATTTGTTACCTCTCTTGCGGTCTGTGTTAACTAATTTTTCTCGAGCCTTGTATGCTTTAGTACTATGTTCCGAGTTTTCGGAATTTTCAACTCTACGAGTATACTCATCAAATAATTTGCTTTTAATAAAGCTGGGCGTCAATTCATCTTCACTTCTCGACTCTAACGCCGTAATCAATGTGTCATATGACGGCGGTAATGAGCACAAAAAGAGTGCAGATATATGAGAGTCGGTAACATTTTCTCCGATCGCAGCTAATTTGTCGATAAGTTCCATTAATTTCGTGATGTGTGCGATTAAGTTCCCTCCTTCGTTTAGCTTTGTGCTATACAATTTTCGAAGGAGGTGCAATTTGCTTGAGAGATTGGACCGTTCGTGAATATTTTTCAAAGTGTCCCAAGTCTCTCGAGCCGTGTTTAAATGTTTGATGTTAATTATCTGCCCATCTTCAATACTGAGATTGATTAGTGCCCGTGCTTTCCTGTCTTTCTTATTCCAATTTTCAGTCAAAGGGTCTGGAGCTTGATCGGTAATGACATCAAATAGCTCCTCTCTAATTAAAAGCATTTCTAATTTAAACCGCCAACAAGAATAGTTATTGGCGTTAAGTTTTTCAATGGCTGCACTATCTTTTGCGTAAGCCATAATTTTTCTTTCCTTTAACCCTCCGTCTACCAGACGGGTCCATTGGACCCGACAGGTACATACAAAATATTCATTCAAACCAGAAATTTCTTTAAAATAAACTAAGTATATAAACCAGACAAAAATAAGGTAAATAAATAAGTTAAATAGTTTTAAATAAAAATTCTGGTGTAGAACGTTTTATTAAAACTTGAATAAAATTCCCGGTAGATCTAGGGTTAAGTCAATTAGATACTTTTTCCTTCACCTGACTACCGGATTTATTTATCTGGCTTAATTTGCCTAAATGGATATCTATATTTGTTTAATTTACTAAATGAGACATTAAATCAGTCTCATAATCAAAATATGTTAGAAAAACTTGTGAGTCTAACAGTTTTTTGGGGTGAATCCACACGCTCCTCACTAATTCATATACTATAAACGCAAACTGCGCGATGCCTCATCACAACAATAAAAGAATAATTAAAGGCCTTACCTTCTATGTATAGATATCCGTTTTTCAGCTCGCGGTTAGTCAGGGCGTCTAAGAATTATGGAGTATCCCGTATCATCATATATTCGTATATCTTTACTCCTTCAGGTCTCAGTGCATCAGGCTTAAAGTAGGAATCATGTAACAGACGGTTTATTGTGTCTGTACTCAATTGAAACTACTCATATTGTAGGAAAGGAAAAAGGAGAAGTTTAATTAGAGATACTAAGAAAGAGATTACATTTTGTACGTCTTCACTTGTGTGAGGACGTTTTAAAAGTGAATATTACATATGTTTTTCCGCGCGTGTTACATCATTAAAATTGATAACCATATGGATGTATTTTCGGCACTTTGAGGTAATCAACCAATTATACATAATTGGATATTTATGAAAGTTACAAGGAAGTAAAGTCTGATAAAATAGTGTTCAGTGTAACAGTCAATTATAATGTTTATAAGTTTATAACGCGAACCAGAATAGAACATAAGTGCTTGCGAGTCTGGTTTAAAACATATCTCACATAAGGCGAAGAAAGATGAAGAGATGCAGTTTCTGTGCATATTACATCTGTCGACTACTAAGTGTTTCTTTTTCGCTATGAACTCTAATGATGTTTTTCTGCAGTAGAAAGAGGGAGAAAATGGGTATCCAAAACTCTTGATAAGGGGATTATATGAATATATCTTCTATCAACGACAACTGTAAGTGCTACGTATTAATACACTGAAAAAAAAATCTCTCAAATTGACAGAAAAAAACTGTCAATTTTGGCGCCGGTGGAAAACCGTTTAATTTACAGAAAATATCTGTAATTTTTCATTAAAACAGTTTTTTTCTGTAAAAATAACAAAATCCAACTTTTTTTACATTAAAAAACTTTTTCTTTAAAACAGTTTTTTTCTGTACAAATTACAGATTTTTTTTACAGTGTATAATTACAAACGCACCTAAAAACCAGATTACAATAATTACCGCCCATAGCCGTAAAAGTACTTCTATTCTAATGTGCAGCTTTGCATATGGCCGATAGATTTGTAAATATTCTACGTAGTATGCTAATATTTAGTTTATTCAAAAAACATATAACACAGTTGAAAATTTCCCTTCAGCATTTTCTACCAATTGACGGAAACGTACTTGAATTCTTTTGCATATTACATATACATGTTTACACACACCACATATTATGCTGAAATTTAATTCAAGCAAAAAGATGCTTACAGTTACTGAAATTGCACTTCCAGGAATTACTATCCATAGACGGCCATGTATCCAGTTCTATGCATAGCGGTGTATATGATTTTAGTTATATGCTACAAACATCTCTTAGTATTATACTAAATGTAGTTGAGCTTGAAAATCAACTTGAAGTTGCATAACTCAAATTAAAAAACATATTTAAGCAATTCATGTTGATTCTCAGTAATGCTTAAGAATTCTTTTGTGTTGCCCTGTATATGTTCTATAGAATTTATGTACATTATGTAGTATGCAAAAATTTAGTTAAACTTAAAAATACATACCATAACTGAAAACGCACTTTCAACAATCATCCCTAATGAATAACACTTCGGATACAATATTGCCTCCAAGATCTTTTATGTGTCCCTGTAAATGAACAATGAATGCAATGCACATCATATTCTTCAAGCATCTTGTAGTAAGCATTAGCGATGTATATCAATTAGATCATGTTAGAAATAATGCTGCATAATTGAAATACGCTGCGAACAGTTTTCCCCGTAGATTATTATATAATCGAACTGTTTTGCTTGAACATGTAAATAAATGATGAACGCTTTGCATTTCATATTCTACAGAAAGCATCTATTAGTGCACCTCAGAAATTCATATCAACTTCATTGCGTTTGTAACCGAGTAAAACGGAGCTATGTACGTGTACCGGCCACTACTGACCACAACACGGTGCCCCCCAAAAGGACCGCCACGGAACCCACTGCAAGGGGGCCCCCACAAGACCGGGCTAGTCATTCTGACCTGCACCGAATGTCTCATAAGTAGGGCATCCCAAGCAGGACCGTCCCGCTTTAGTCTCCTCTGGGGCATTGCACAAAATCGGGGAACCACGGACCCACACTCACGTGAGTCAATGACGGCCCCCCGAACGTTTCCACCACCAACGTCCGAACGCCGACGAAGCAACCCGGCCCAATAAATCTCTAAAGAGGGGTCGGAACAGGTTCGACCCGATGCAGAGCCACCGTCACATCATGCTATTAAAATATGCCGCAAACTATTTTTCTTCACAGGCTATAATATAAAGGAATACTTTGAGTTCCCTGTATATGCGTCCTGGAAGTGCTACACATAACGCATTCTGTAGCAATTATCTTCTTCTGCAGCTGGATAATTTATATAAATATCATTATGCTTAAAATATTGTAATGATAGTAAAATACGTTGCAAATTGTCGCTACAACAAAGAATTAGTAAGCATTGCTGAGAATGAGCGTGACTTACTTAACCCTTTAGCAGGCGATGTCCACAAAAAAGGACACATAATTTTAAGGGTAAACGACACCAATAATATATAATTAAAATTTTCCTTTTATAAAGTACGGGAAATTTAGCGAGTTTTTATTTTCTAATAAATTCGTTTGTAGTGTCAGTCCATTATTTGATCATTTTACAAACAGAATTACTCCGCGCCGGAAAGGGTTAAAGGTGTTTTTTAATTACAGTTATGCATTTTCAAACTCAACTACGTTTAGTATACTAACAAGGAAGGTCTCCTTACTGGGCATACTCAGAATATTTTGAAAAAAATACTAATTAAACTACTTATGTATATAGTTATGTATAAAACAGTCAAATTTAACGACGGAATTATAGTAGAAAGTCTGTAAGAAAATAAAATACTTTCGAATATTTGATGTGAAAGGGCGAAAGCGTCACGCGATTTGGCGAGCAGCACTTTGCCGCGCCAAAAGCAAACGATTTTAATGCATCTGAAAATTGTTTGTTTAATGGATTTTTAGAATGCGTGTAAATGGTATTTAATGAATTTAAACTTAAACGATGAGAGAGTTTAATATATATATGTGAGTTGTGATTTTAGAGTTCCCATAACTCTCTCCGCCTAGCAACAAGATTCGGTCAGCGGTTTCCATGAGAAACTTGTAACCTCAGAACAGCCGATGGTATTGAATTTGCTGATGTGCAGCTTTGCATCCTTTTTGCTCGGGAACAATTAACAACCGAAGTTCAGATTTCATTTCGAAGTGGCGGAGTTTGGACGTATTTTCTAGCTCTAGACAAGAGCAGAAGCCGATATGAAGTCTCAGATGCTGCGGCCCGATCTGCAGAAAACCCCCTAGCCTCCCGAACTTTGTAAATATAATATTAACTTGATGTGTAACATATAACCCAGAACTATTAAACTCCTTTATTTCATTAATTATGACCTTATTCTTATATCACATATATACAGGGTGGTTTATAATTAAACTTCCCCTATAAACAGCATCCTACAGCGGAAACGGGTGAACGGAATACAACGAAATTTGGTATATAGACTATACACGAGATGCGGTCATGAAATTTCGAAAAAAAATTTTAGTTCCATAATGTCCACCAGAGGGCGCTTTTTCCGGAAAAACATTAAATTTGACACAATAAACGGCTAAAACAGCCGGTTTTAAATTGTATTACTCATAATTCTTGTTCTGGATTGTTAATATTGCTTCTGTATCCGTTTTGGTTTTATATTTTAATTTATTTAAATTTTGAATTTCGTTTTAAATCGTAATTTTTGATAGTTAAATTTCATTATAAATACATTTAAATATCGATATGACAAAATTATAGTTAAAACAAACTAATACTGACAAAACTAAAGTTATTTAAATTAAATTTTTTTAAACATGTTCAACATGAAACATTTTTTTCTTCAAGTGTATTTAATGTAAAAAAGTATTTTTTGAAATTGTATTCCATCGCCAAATAAATATCGCCAAATGTAAATCGCCAAATAACGAAATTTTCATTATTTTTTTACGGTCGCTCTATCGGGGTTCCACCGAATTTTTTTTATAAACATATATATCCTCATGAGAAGAACATTTTGTATTTTGTTTTCAGATTTTTCGGAGTATGCCGTATGGAGACCTTCCTTGTAAGAGATGTTTGTAGCATATAAATAAAATCATATACAGGTCTATGCAAAGAACTGGATACATGGCCACCTATGGATAATAAGTAATTCCTGGAGGTGCGATTTCAGTAATTTTAAGCATATTTTTGTCTGTATTAAATTGTATCTTAATATGTGGCGTGTATAAAAATCTATGTGTAATATACAGCGATGTACAAAAGAATTGAAGTACACGTCCACCTATCGGTAGACACTGCTGAAGGTGTTATGCTTTTCCTTACTAAACTAAATTGTATCATAGTATGTAGAATCTGTACAAGTCTATAGATCATATATAGAGATGTACAAAATAATTGGAGTACCTTTCCTGCTATGGTGCTAATTGTTAAAAATTAGTTTTCAAATAGGTTATACGTTTTCTAAAATGTTTATTTAGGTATCTCCTTATTAAACGGCTAAGTTTTTTTTAAGTATTCTGGGAGTGTTGGAAAGTGTTTCATAATCTATGCTTGACACGTGATTTTAAAGTGTGCGTTTTTATTAAAAAATTGTGCATTTTTATTTTAGAAGAAAAAGTAATTCTTTTTAAATTTATTCTACATTCATCTTTCTTTTTTAGGAATTTCCCCAAATTTGAGGTTTTGCTCAACCAAAAACTGAATGTAACTTCCTTCGCTACTCAACTCTATACTCCGCCTCTGTCTCGCTCAGTCATATTTTTCCATATTTTGTTTAAAATTATCGCTCCATCGTTTTCTCGGTCTTCCTCTTCTGTTCCTTCCTTCCGCTTACCAGTTGTTTAGTGACTTTGGCAATCTACTGCTTTCCATCCTTTTCACATGTCCAAACCATCTCAATTTTTCCTCATCTATCTTCTGCATAATATTTGTCCTCACATTTAATTGATTTCTTATTTCAATGTTTGTCTTTCTTTCCAATCTCGATGTTCTTGCCGATCTCCTCCAACAATCCATTTCCGTTGCGAATAGTTTATTTTCATTGGCTTTAATAATTGTCCAAGTTTCTGCACCATATGGTAAAATACTTTCAAGGATTGTATTATAGATTTTATTTTCGTCTTAATTATTATATTACTGCTCCATAACACAGGAGTTTGATGCTGATATTGCTTTCCTTGGTGTTACTACTCTTCTATTTATTTCCATTTCTATTTCATCCTGTTCTTGCAGTTCACATCCCAAATATTTAAAATGAGATACATTCTTTATCACTTTGTCTTCTATTATGATATTTTCCTTGAAACCTGATATTAAGTATCCAGTTTTCCAAAATTGATGTTCAGTCCCCATTTTCTATATGTGTCCAAGAGTTTCCTCATCATATAATCAATATTATATCTATCTTGTGCAATTATCACTTGATTATCGGCAAAAAGTAGGTGGAATAAATATCTATCATTCGTTAATTTTACGCCCATCTTTTCACACTTTTTTGTTCTACATTCATAAGAAGAAGTTCTTTCTTTTTAGGGTTTCGTTCATCGGACGGAACACTATTCGTCTCACTCCTCTGTCTGTCTGTCCCTCACGGAGCCTTTTCTCAGAAACTATATATGTTGGAGACTTGAAATTTTGCTTACTTATAGCTGAACACCTCACATCAAATGACAAATCATAAAATTTTAATAAAGTCTAATATTTACCCCTCTGGGCTCAAACTTGTGTATTAACTGACCCCTAATTAAGTTGGAGACATGAAATTTTGCATACTAATAGTTGAACACTTGCGATCACACGAAAAACCATAACAATTTCAAAAAGTCTTAAATTATTTACCCCTCCGGTTTCTAACTTGGGTATTTTAAACAATTTTTGTAACCTCCCCCCTTTTCACCAGGGGGGGGGGGGTTACTAACTTTCGCCGACACTCCTCATGTGATATATCATTCCACAGCACTTTGACCACTCTTTCATATTATGCCCCATAGCCTTACATATTTTAGTCTTACTTTTTACTGCCCGGGAGAGCCTTCCTAATCTCGGTTGCTATGGGCCCGATCCCCTCGACTAATATATCTACAGATAGGTTGTAAAACGGAGTTTCGTTCCGATAGAGGTTTGTTTAGAATAGAGTATGCCTCCTCGTTGCGAAATGTGAAACTAATAGATTTTTCAAAAGGATAAAGAGTTTTGGAAGGAATATTAAGCGAAACCCTCTGTGCGATCTGTGATCACACTTACCCACTTGTCTTTTCTTTTTCTTCTATATTCATAAGAAAAAAATACTGAATTCGTGAAAATTGTTGATGGAATTACATGTTTTCGTATGTCCTCATTACAGGTGTACTATTTTTAGTCTATCTGTAAGAGCAAGCATTATATTTTAGTCAATGATATATTTGAGTGCATTTCAGCCTTAAAATAGGAAGCCTAGCTTTCCGCAATTTTTGCGATATTTTAAAACATTTTCTACACAATAACATGAACGCCTTTTTCAGCAAAAAACATAGTTGAAGATTTCGCCGCCAGAGGGAGATTTATAACGAATTACACATTTATCATACATTTCCGATAGTTTACAAATTTTATTACACCCAAAGATGTTCACATGATGTTCATCATTTTCAGATACCATCTGGAATAGTAAGATGTCATGGTTCCACAGTTCACCGCAGTGTTTTTTGGGAAATGCTAAGAACATGTCGTGTAATGCTGCCATTAAGACCCGGTAAAGTTAATAAATAAAATTTCTAAACTATCGTAAATGTATGCTAAATGCATACTTCATTAAAAAACTGCCTCTGGTGGCGAAATTTTGAACTTTTTTTTAACCATTTGGAAAAATGGTTATTGTCCTCGTCAGGGTAGTAAATCAAAAGCATATCTGAAGTTTTTTATGGGTTGAATCCGCATTTTATTCGTTTTCTGATGGGTCTATGCAGTAATCTGTATTTCCCTTTACTTTCAACAGAGATGGAAACCTTATGTTGCCACTATGACAAAAAAGTAATAAAAACTACAAAAAAAAATCAATAACTCAGAAACAAATTGAGATACAGCTTTCAAACAAATTGCATTTAAAAGTAAATTTTTTTCTCTATACGACGGTGTAAAAAGTAATATTGTGGGATGTTTAGAAGTTTAAGAATGAAATTTCATTTAAAATGGGTCGTCATATTTCTTGGAAATCTGACGATGGAAAAGCCTTTTCCCGAACAGCCAATGAAATGCTTGGATAATACGTAAGTTTCAGGAAATCTTGCAATTTGTACTTGTAATAACACTATTAATGTTTAATTCATGGCGTACGTAATGTATCATCAACTCCGTCGATGTTTTATGTCTTAAATTTTAGTCTTTGAAAAAATCATTTTCCAAATGGTCGTTGTAATTTGTTAAATTGCTTTTTTTATTTTTTTTTTATTTATTTTTATTTTATTTTATTTTTTATTTATTTATTTATTTCCTTTAGCAAATTCCAGTCCTTTTATTATGTCTTTCACAGAAATTCACAACTTTATAAACAATGGTTTCGTTTGGTTGGTTGGTTGATTTTGTGACGGCCGATTATCTACACACTAGGGATATAGGCCCGAGGGGGAGTGCCCTTCGTGGGGGTCTTTCTAAGGGAACCTAACCCGTATTAACGCATGGAAATCCATGGTTCGAAGAAAACCACGAAAACTCCGAACGATTAGGCCGACGGGCGCGATTGGGATCGAACCCAGCACTTCCCGTCTACCAGTTTCGAGAGCAGAACCTCTCAGCCACTGGTGGGGCATGGTTTCGTTTGTATACAATTTTAAACTAGGGTCGTTTAGCTATGAAACCCTGTATTCCCTATATTTCTTGGCGTAATTTTCATTGTCTTTATTTTTTTTTTAACAGACAATTGGATACCGGAGGAATTTCCAGTCGAGGAAGTAAAACGAATGGCTGTGATATTTCTTCTCCAGTCTTTGAGAGATCCAATGACGCAAGTAAACGGATTTAAAGCTATCTTCGACGTCGAGAGCAACCCCATTCGTCATATAAGACACGCTACGCCTAGCAATATGTACCTAATCTACCATGGAATAACGGTGACTATAATTAATTTTATTTTTACTAAGTGGAATCTCATCAACTGTATAGAACGTGTGTTTTATCATTCTATGAAAGGGATAACGCAATTCCTACGCTTCGAAATTTAAATATTTTTCGGTATTTTTTTTTCCCCTTTTAAATGGCAACACTACTTTAGCGCCCTAAAATTGAAGGCTATTTTGGGATTTTTTTTTTATTATTCACTTTAAGGGGTATCACTACTTTATCTCCCCGAAATTTAAGACTTTTCCGGGATTTTTTTTCTTAAATTTTAAAATTACTTTAACGTCCTGAAATTTAAGGCTTTTTGGGATTTTTTTTTCACTTTAAGGGGTAACACTACTTTATCGCCCCGAAATTTAAGATTTTTCCGGGATTTTTCTCTTAAATTTTAAAATTACTTTAACGCCGAGAAATTTAAGGGGGTAGGATATCTTTGAACACGTCAAAAAAGTAAAACATATCACTATGTTCCAGGCTTCAAAACTTGTGTAATAAATCAAATATTAAAATTAAACTTCATTGAAACATAAAGCTCATATTTAAATTTACATTAAAAATATATATATATACTTGTAAATTCATAAATAAATATTGAAATAATAAGTTTAAAAATATATGATAATAAGAGAAAAAAATCTTGCGCGCATGATAAAATCTGAAAATATGCATATAAAGAGGAAGTTTTGCTGAAAATAAATACATAATAGTGTTACCTTTATACTAAAATCAGAATATTTGTAAAAAATATTGACTAAATTAAAAAATTAAAATATTTCACTTTTTTAAAAATATTTTCAACGTACAAAAACAGAAAAAAAAATAAAATCTTACCTTTTTCTGGTTTTAAGTTGTAGATAATACGGAAATGAATATGTGGTAAAAATTTCTTTTGATTGTCATGCATAGTTTTTTAGTAACACTGCGCGCAGTATCAAAATTCATCGTTTTGAATAAACGCAACGCAAAGTTCAATTATCCTATGTTGTCTTAATGTGCAGTCCTAATAAAACTGCCATAATTAGTAAACTAATGGGTATTTTTAATGCGGTTTTTTGCATATTGTTCAGAAATGATTACGGAATCAAAATATGTATAAAAAAACAAGTGGGTAAGTGTGATCATAGATCGCACAAAGAGTTTCGTTTAATATTCCTTTCAAAACATCCAGTACATTTATCGCCATGGAACATCTTCTAAATTTTGGCAAACCCTTCCTAAATTATCGTAAAGCTTCAAACAGATTCAACTTGTTATATTTCCTAATTTTGTTCGTGCCACACCACCCCCTCGAAATGCTACGATATATCACATGACGGCTATCTGCCAAATTTAGAAAAGTGCCCCCTTTGGGGGGGGTGAAGTGGGGTAATGGTCACCATGATTTTTGACGCGGCCTGATGTTTAAAATTTTTGTTACTTTTTATAAGCTATACTAAAGTTTCAAACAGATCGTCCAGCTATATTTCCTAATTTTGTTCGCGCCCCTCCCTCACCCTCCCCCCTTGAAATGCGACACGCCATTCTTCTTTATACTTCATTATAATTTAAACTTTAAATACTTTATAACAAAACAGATCGAATTGTTAGATTTCCTACTTTAAATGAAATCGCGGTCTGTTAGTTCCACATTCTACCACCAGGGAGCGCACTCTATTCTTAACAAAAGCGTATCTGAACGAAACTCCTTTACACAACCTATCAGTAGATATGTTACTCGAGGGGGTGGCGGTCTTCAGCAAGAATTTAAGATAATTGTTGAAATTACCATTCGGAAATAGTGGTAATTTAACTTTTGACATATTTATATTTAATAAGTACCATGTATCTGAGGACTCCGTAAAAAAAAATGCACCTGAAATGGTATGAAACAAAAAATAAATATTTTGCCCCTCCCCCTCTCTCCACCTGCCCGAAATTTCACGCGCCATTATTTATAAAATTTTTCTTATATGTTATAAACTATGTTAAAGTTTCAAACAGATCACCTTGTTAGATTTCCTACTTTAAATGAAATCGCGGTCTGTTAGTTCCACATTCCACCACGAGGGAGCGCACTCTATTCTTAACAAAACTGTATCTGAACGTAACTCCGTTAAACAACCTATCAGGAGATATGCTAGTCGAGGGGGTGGCGGTCTTAACCAAGAATTTATTATATTTGCTGAAATTATTATTCGAAAATAGTGGTATCAATACTTCTGACATTTTTATCTGGCATAAGTAACATTTATGCTGTATTTTTAAAAATTGGACACCGTTCAGAAGTATACTGCAATGAAACATCACGTAACTGCCTTGTAAAATAAGTATATAATAGAAATAAATCAATTAGTCAAATTAGCGCCCCCCCCCCTACCCGAAATTTCACGCGCCATTTTTATAAACTTTTTCTTATGTGTTATAAACTATCTTTAAGTTTCAAACAGATAGCCTTGTTATATTTCCCAATTTTAACAAAATCGCGTTATGTCAGTTCCACATTCCACCACCAGGGAGCGCACTCTATTCTTAACAAAACTGTATCGGAAGGAAACTCCGTTAAACAACCTATAAGTAGATATGTTACTCGAGGTGGTGGCGGTCTTAATAAGAAATTAAGATATTTGCTGAAATTACTATTCGGAAATAGTGGTAACTAAACTTTAGACAATTTTATATTAAATAAGTAACATATATCTCAGGATTCCCTCAAAAAAAGCACCTAAAACGGTCAGAAACACTAACTTTTTAAACAGAAATCTAGCGCCTCCCCCCCCCTCCCCGGAATTTCCCGTGCCATTCTTTTTTACACTTTATCTTATGTGTTATAAAATATCTTAAAGTTTCAAACAGATCGACTTGTTAGATTTCCTAATTTTAACAAAATCGCGTTATGTTAGTTCCACATTCCACCACCAGGGAATGCACTGTATTCTTAACAAAAGCATATCTGAACGAAACTCCTTTACGCAATCTTTCCGTAGATACATGGGCCCGGATGGTGGCGGTCTGCGGTAACAAACGCTAAGATTTTAAAAATAATTCTAGCTCCCCTCCCCCCCCCCTCGAAATATCACACTCCATTCTTTTTTACACTTTTTCTTATGTGTTATAAACTATCTTAAAGTTTCAAACAAATCGAGTGGCGGTCTTAACCAAAAATTTAAGATATTTACTGAAATTACTATTCGAAAATAGTGGTATGAATACTTGTAAACTTTCTGATGATGAATGAGTTATACTTATCTCATAGCACTGTTCAAATATCCCACGCAAATTATTAGATTTTCGAAGCACGTTATTCTTTATCATAATAATATTTGTCATGTTGACTAACTGGGATATTTAATCAAAAGTAGTTCCCTCCCCCCCCCCTTTTCCATTCCCACAAACCTAACAAATACAAATTATGCAGTAGCGGGCGAAGCACGTTAGTCTTTGTCATAATAATATCTGTAATGCGCACTAACTGGTATATTTAATCAAAAGTAGTTCCCTCCCTCCCCCTTTTCCATTGACACAAACCTAACAAAATAAAATTATGCGATAGCGGGCGAAGCACGCTTTTCAATTTCGCTGGAAGAATGCGTCTCATTTTACATCAGCCTCGCACGGACGGAAATAATCCGATAGCGGGCGAAGCACGCTAGTCTTTGTCATAATATCTGTAATGCGAACTTTCCTAATTTTAACAAAATCGCTTTATGTTAGTTCCACATTCCACCACCAGGGAGCGCAAACTATTCATAACAAAAGTGCATCAGAACGAAACTCTTTTGGGATATTTAATCAAAAGTATTTCCCTCCCCCCCCCTTTCCATTTACCCAAACCTTACAGATACAAATTATACGATAGCGGGCGAAGCACGCTAGTCTCCCCTCGAAATATCACACTCCATTCTTTTTTACGATTTTTCTTATGCGTTATAAACTATTTTAAAGTTTCAACCAGATCGAGTGGCGATCTCAACCAATAATTTAAGATATTTGCAGAAATTACTATTCGAAAATAGTGGTATTAATACTTACAAACTTTCTTATAATGAATAAGTTATACTTGTCTCATAGAGCGGATAAAACCTCACGCAAATTGTTAGATTTCCCAATTTAAATAACTTCATGGTTAAAAACGCACGTGCCTCCATTTTATTCTATTCATTAGATAGAAATGAAACAGATTAATTAAATAATAATTAATATCCCAGCTTCTAATTGAGTTATCGCTTTGAATTGGGTATGTATGAAATCTGCGAGAGATTTCCCGTCCGGATGGCAAAAAATTTTATCAAAAAATTTAATATTTAAAAAGTTAAAATTTCGTATTAAAATATTCCACTACGAAAAACCGCAAGGTCGCCGTCATGTCTGAAGTTGAGCACACCTGCTTTCGCGCCGTTGGAGAAAGTTCATTTGAATCTGCGTTAAAAAGGTTGATTTGTTAATTTTAGAAGTTAATTAGCCCGTAATTCAGTTAATTACCAACTTTTTCAAAATTTTATGATTTGTTGTTTGATGTGAGGTGTTCAGCTATAAGTACCCAAAATTTCAAATCTCTAATATGTATAGTTTCTGAGAACGGGCTCTGTGACGGACAGACGGACAGACAGACAGACAGACAGACAAAGGAGTGAGACGAATAGGGTTTCGTCAGATGAACGAAACCCTAAAAAGTCGAAAATTTTGATTGTTTAAAAAGGTATCCTACCCTCTAGGCTTTTTGGGGATTTTTTTTTATTCACTTTAAGCGGTAACACTACTTTATCGTCCCGAAATTTAAGACTCTTCCGGGATTTTTCTCTTAAATTTTAAAATTACTTTAACGTCCTGAAATTTAGGGCTTTTGCAAAATTTATTTCCTTTTTTTTTTTAAAGTCGGAATTTTCTGACTAATAGCAGCCATTTTTTTTTTTTTTTTTTTTTTTTTTTTTCCGGAACAGAATTACCCCTGAAAAATATGCTGCGTGGACTAAAAAACCGCAACTGGGGAAAAATGTTTGTGTTTTTTGCAAAAACTCGTAGTTTTAGATCGATTTTCATAGCATCGTAGTTTTTATCTCCAAATCGCAGGACCTAAGACTTTCTCGTAGCAGTTGGCAGCTCTGCACTTCTGTAGATTACAATTTTCCCTAAGTTAAATTTGTAATAATTTTTTCCAAGTTTCGAGTCTGAGTTAATTGAATAAGTAAATACATACACAACATTTTGCTGTACTGTTAAGGTAAGTTAAATTCTTGTGAACTAAATATAGTTTGGTGCTTTATTTTTTCACACATTACTTAAAAAAATTATATAAAATTTAAACATATAAATACTCACAGATCCTAACATGGGCAGTACAGGAATCATGGTAAATGCTGAAGCATTAGCAGGCCTATCATTCAAGGCCCCTTTAGGCGCCTAGCCCGTGTTTTTCCGTTTCCAGAAATCATGTTAAAATGGCTGTACACAAAAATATTTTTACCAGAATTGTGTTTTGAAAAGTATCTAGAATGAAAGAATTTGAAAGATTATATTAATGGCATCAAACTACAATTAAAAAAGGGGATTTACAATCATTTTCATGAAAATGCAGAAAAAACCTCAAACGCTCAAAGAGTTGTGTAACATTACTTTAAAGCCCTAAAAAACAAAGATTTTTTAAGATTTTTTTTCTTTAAGGGGGTCCGGGACGCATTTTCAAATAATTTTTATTTATAGAGTTAAAATTTCGAAATTTTTTTGTGATGGTTAACCATATCATTTGTAAATAAAATCACATGATAAAACTTCATATTTTTTTTAATTTAAAATTAGAAATTTCTTTAAAAAAGTGAGGTAGTTTAAAATCGTTATAACTCGAAATATTATTTGTAGAATTTCAATTTTTTTGCATTTAAATAAACAGAAATATATGCTTTAATTTAGATTAACCCTTTTAAAAATATTAATTTAAATAAAAATTAAAAATATTTAAAGTAAAAAATCGAAAACAAATGGCGTAACTTTAAATAAAAAATCATATTTTCAAAAGTAAATACTTTTTTCAAATTTGCTGAATCAAAATTAAAGTAAAACAATTGAAAAAAACATGTTCCAAATCTGAACCATTTAACTTTAACGGTTCTTGACTTATAACAATTTAAATACGAGAAATGGTGAAAAAACGCATCATGAAGAAAAACACATTTTCGCAGAAAGTCGTTTTCATGATAACCATTGTTTGAAAGCTAGATTTTGAAAACAAACCAAAACTTAAAGATGAATATTCCCTGTTCCAATTAAGATAGAAAAATGACTTAAACATCATTTTAAGCAGAAAAAAACAAATTTTTAATGTAATAAAAAATTTTAAGATTTTTGTGTCACGAACACCCTTAAAGAACGTTCTACTTTAACACCCTGAAATTTAAGGCTTTCTAAGATTTTTTTTCTTTAAATGTTAACACTATTTTAAAACTTGTATTTAAGACTAGGTCGGGATAGCTTTTTTTTTTCAAGAATAATAAGACTTTAACGGCGCGAAATGTAAGGTCTTTTTCCGGTTTCCCCCTCCCCCCCCCCCTTTAAGGGTTACCACTATTTTGATGCCCTAAAATTTAAGACTTTTTCGGGATTTTTTTCTTCTTTAAGCAGTGATACTGCTTTAACGTTCTGAAATTTAAAGCCTTTATCGTTATTATTTTAAGGGGTAACACTACTATAAGGGGGCTCAGGGCTTGATCAAGCTCTCGCTTCGAGCCCATTCGAAGACCATTCGAGACCATCCGAGTCGCTTCGATATTGTTTTCTAATCTTACGGATAGTCGTCAAAAATCAAGTTTTGAGAAAACGCGACTTAAAATTGCAATTAAATGGGTGCGGCTTTGAAAGTGATTGTTACATAAATGCTTACAACGCCGTTAAAGGTGCAAATATTTTTATGCGGATTTTCGCACTGTGATCAAAATTAATTGAACAATAAAACTAGTTGGATGTCCCAATCCCAAAACTTTCTTCTATCTCATATATTTTAATATTTCAAAATGTTGTTACAAATGTCAATATTTCATTTTTATTAGTTCAATACTATATCAACTTCGAAAGAAAATTACACAAAAATTGCTATTATAGTGCCCCCTTTTGGCGGAATATTTCCAAATTCAGGGAAGACTTTCTTGCCATATCCCAAAACTTAAAATTAAAATTTGGTTCAATTCTATGCATAACTTCATACACTTTTCGATGGTACAATATTCAAAATACCACAAAAAACGCTATTACAGCGCCCCTACTGGCGGATTTTTTCTAAATTAATGGGGGACCTGCTTGCCATAGCCACAAACTTAAAAAAAATTTTTGGTTCAATTCTATGCATAACTTCATGCACTTTTCGAGGGCACAATGGCGACATACAGACACACGGACAGACAGACATTTTCTATAAACATGTTTTTTGGATTTCTGACCCCTAAAATGTCGAAAACTGAAAGTCGAAAAAAATTTCGATTACAATACTTTCTTCTACTGAAGATAAAAGAAAGTAAAAAGATACTAAAATAAACGGTCAAGTGCGAGCATTACTCGCGCATAGAGGGTTCCGTAGAATAAATATGAATTTGTAATTTTATTATTTAAAAAAGTTTCTAAAAGAAAGAACAGGTTCTCCATTAATTTGGAAAAAATCCGCCGGTAGGGGGCGCTGTAATAGCGATTTTTGTGGTATTTTGAATATTGTATCATCGAAAAGTGTATGAAGTTATGCATAGAATTGAACCAAATTTTTTGTGTGTGTTTTTGATCAAGGTAAGAAGGTCCTCCCTGAATTTGGAAAATTCCGCCGGTAGGGGGCGCTGTAATAGCGAATTTTGTGCGATTTTTGTGCATTTTGAATATTGTACCATCGAAAAATGTATGAAGTTATGCATCGAATTGAACCAAATTTTTTGTGTATGTTTTTGGCTATAGCAAGAAGGTCCTCTCTGGATTTGGAAAAATTCCGCCGGTAGGGGGCGCTGTAATAGCGAATTTTGTGCGATTTTTGTGCATTTTGAATATTGTACCATCGAAAAATGTATGAAGTTATGCATAGAATTGAACCAAATTTTTTGTGTATGTTTTTGGCTATAGCAAGAAGGTCCTCCTTGGATTTGGAAATATTCCGCTGGAAGGGGGCGCTGTAATAGCGATTTTTGGGCCATTTTCAGTATTGTACCATCGAAAAGTGTATGAAGTTATGCACAGAATTGAATCAAATTTTTTGTGTATGCTTTTGACCATGGCAAGAAGATTCTCCATGAATACTGAAAATTCCACCGGAAGGGAACGCTGTAATAGCGATTTTTGTGTAATTTTCAATATTGTACCATCGAAAGAGTGCATGAAGTTATGCATAATTCTAATAAAAATACTAATAAAACTAATAAAAATGAATTATTGGTATTTGTAAGAACATTTTGAAATATTAAGATACATGAGATAGAAGAAAGTTTTGGGATTGACACATCCAACTAGTTTGAAAAGTTTTCAAGTCCTGAGGCCCTTAACGTCCTGATACATAAGACTTTTTTGGGGGGAGTAGGGGTTTCTAAGCGATGTGAAGTGTTTAAAAATCCATTTCACTATATTATTATACATGTACTAAAGAAGAAAACTTTTTTTTTGTTTGTAGTTGACATATATAATGGTGGCAGCTAAAGTGCGACGAAAGGGCTAAATTTATGGGCACAGTAACTCATCGTTGACTTAACCTACTATTCGTACGCATGAAGCGATTCAGGGGACTTTAGGTGTTTTAGTGCCAAATACTTCTTAAATTACTGGTCGCCATATCTGAAGAAAGATTTCTTTTTCATTAAATAAAGCAAATATTAATTTACGAAACTTTTGGTAAAAGGTCCTTGAAAGTCCTTGAAGCGTACGAACCCTGAAACCTAGAAAAATGAGAAAACCAAAAATTATTTATGTTGACTCCAAAAGCTAGTAAAATATGCAGCTGTTTTATAAAATTGTTTATATAGTTTGATGAAGACCACCGAAGTGGGAATTGCTTTGGGGCCTATAGCTACAGTGGCTGTCGCCTCGAATGATCCTTTATATTATATATATATATATATGTGTGTGTACACAGAAATGATTACACATTTTTTACATAACAAATTCGTCAACATACAAGGACGAGATAGCATAAGGAAATTTACAACACCAGAGATAAACAGCCGGTAGCCCCAGATAGAGTGTGCAACGGAGCCAGTGGGAGTCGAACCCAGCAAGCCTCCTACGCTCTCAAATTAGCGGCGTGGTGCCTTAAGCACTCGGCCACGGAGTCCCCTTTATGTAGTTTAATTGCAGCATTTCAAAGTAAAATATTTTTTATTGAAAAATTTCGTTACTTACAATGTTGCGTGTGTTATTATAGAAAAGTCGAATCATTTCGCCTAAAATCACGTAAGAAGCGTAGCCGTTTAGCCACGTCGTTTTGTCCTAAAACAAACCCTGCCCACATTATCATTGAAACAGCTGATTTCTACACTGTTAAAAATTGACAGTTTTTGCTGCATAGTGACTCCACCGCTTTTTAACCATTTGGAAATGGTTGTTTTCGGTCGAGGATGGCACCAAATGATACTCGCATTTTATTTTTTTAACGAAATTCAACGATGTTCTTTACTTTTAGAAGAATTTTTATCTGAATAGGTAATAGAAAGGCATAAAATCATTAAAAATTGAAAAAGTTACAAAATGGGTAAGCGCAAATTATCAGATATGGAAAAATCCAAAGTCAAAGAGCGACGTCGAAATGAAAATCGTCTTGCAAAGCAAAAATCGAGGTCTTCAACTCATTATGTAGGCCATGAAAATCGAGGTCTTCAACTGATTATGTAGCCCATGAAAATCGATTACAGAATAAACGACGAACGCGAAAAAGGAAACAATCTAATGTTTGATCGATTGATAGTAAAAGGCCATGTCTCGAGGGGCTGCAATCCATTAGCCACGGCGTTTTACAATCGGTCGATTCTAACCCGGAAAAATTGAGCTCAACGTAGGTAATTTGTCGTAATCTGTGGATGATTCGGTGGAACTGCTTTCGATTTGTAAACTGTTTTTCTTCTCGAAGCGGGACTTGGAGAGTTTATCGATGAAGGTTTTGGTCGTCTGAAGTTTGATCTTTGCGATCTGTTGTTGAAGAGGATGCGACGCGAAATTTGGTGGACGAAATTTAGATTTCTCGGTTAAATTTTGTTACGAAGGTGATTTGTCGCGATCTGTGGATGATTTGGTGGAACTGCTTTCGATTTTTATTCATTCAATTATTAAAAAAATTCCAGATGGTCGTTGTAATCTATTAAATTACAATTTTTTTTTAATAGAATTTCTCTATTTTGACCAATGAAAATGCTCCATAATATAGTGAAATAAACGTTTTCTATAAAAGCAGTGGAATGACTATGCAGATAAAGCTGCAGATTTTTAACAGTGTACCCTGCTCAAATAGCGGATTGGTCAGGATCAGAATTTAGTTTTGGTTCAGGGTTTCTATGATTGGTCAGAATTTTGATTGTAGTTCACAGCGCCTTCTAGGGATTGACTTCACAAATTATATGCAAATGAGTATGCCTTTTTTGTATGGTAAGCCTAGCTTAAAGTTACACAAAAAAAGGACTTTTTACATTTTGAACAAAGACATAAATGTCTGGAAATTTGAGTATAGTTGCCCCATTTCTTTTTCTTAGTGAAAAAAATTAAAAATTTTCTTCTGTTTTAAACCAAAATGCATGTGAATGTTGCTTCAACCTTCAGTTGTAAAACTGATTAACCTTAAACTGGCATTGTTTTTGATTAAAAGTGTTTGTTTTTTTTCGTCCAACGTTTTACCACATCAAGATAACAGCAATTTTTAAATCTAGAAAAACATTAATGCACCCAAGTTTTGATTCAACGTGGCACTGAAAATGTTGAAAGTGTTTTGTTCCATACTATGTTTTTCTGACATTTTCTGAATGTGTTTATGTATGCTTATTATTATACAGGATGTCCGGGCTAAAAGTATCCAAAAGTTACGGCTTATTTTTACGGAACTACCCATTAGAATTTTTTTTAATTATTTAAATACAAATACCCTCTCACAAAGTTTTAACCCTTCGCTGCACCTTGTGCCACATCTGGCACATACCTAAAAACACTGTAATTCTTATTATGTGCCACGAATTTGCCCAATATGATCTCTATCCCTGATCAAGAACAGTCCAAAGAATGGAATAACACTTATTTTATCCATGTCAGATGGCTGCATTTGACAAAAAATTAGAATTTGTTCTTCGGAAACAAAAAAAAAATCGATTAAGCTATTAAGGTAAAATTTACTTTCATTAATTTTACTGAATACAGCAAATTCTGTCTAAGGCGGACTCTGTGTAAGCCGGAAATTTGTCTAACGCGGAAATTTTTCAAAGTCCCGGCGAACCCAAAGCAAATAACATTAATCCATGCTGTTTAAGCCGGAATCTATATAACGCGGAAACGGAAAGGTTTTTAAGGTCCCACCGAACCGAAAATTTTACATAAGGCGGAATAAATGATATTTAAAAAATGAAATGCATTTCATTCATGAAGCTTTAAAACTGATATGTATAATGTACATACATCAAATATTCTCGAACATTTTAATTAAATTTCGTATTAATTAATAAAGTTAATTCGAAAGAACCATATTTAAAGTTACGCTTAAATATGGTAATTTTTACCCATAAAAATGAGTAACACAATCACAATGTGACTCATAATGTGTTACTGAAGAATGCTTGTTAAACGGAAAGTAAAAACAAGCATCGTCGATAAAATATTATTTTCCGTCTTGTCAGAAACTATGTTAAAGATGAGGTATATGATTGTATTTATTAAATTGAATATGTTTCATTAAATTTCAGAACTGAAGCAATTTCTAATCAATACTATTTCAGTGTTCAAATAATGTTTTTCAATATCATTAAAAACTATAAATTTAATAAAAAGTTAATTTCATTAAAAATCTAATTTTAAAGAACGGTATTAAAGGTTACGAATGCAAAAAAATATACAACTTGCGCATTTTTTAATTTTACTTTTTTATTTACTTTTGGGAGATATTTTGCACAAGGCGGAATATTGTCTACGGCGGAAATTTTCATCGGTCCCGATCGATTCCGCCTTAGACAGAGTTTACTGTACTTAAAAATATTAATATAAAAAAAGTTACAGAGTGTTAAGCAGAAAAAATTAATTTAAGCTCATTTAGTTGTAATATGTATATATATATATATATAGCAATACAATATTTTAAAACCCTAATTGTGTACATAGGGTACACGCCTAAAATATCAAATTTTAGCTAAAAATTTGAAAATTAATTTTTTTTACTATTTTTTCCATTATTAGACCGATATATAGATTTCAAATATTTTTTTTATAAAAATAGAAAAATCGTGCAGTGAAGGGTTAACATTAATAGACTTCAATGTGTGCACCTTTGGCAGCCCGACAAACGTCTAAACGGTAATCCAGTTCCCCCCGAATGCTCCGTAGCTTATCAAGAGTTATTAGACAAATTGCTTCTATGATACGTTTTTTCCACTCATCCACAGTTTCATTTTTTTGTTTTCTTCAATGTTTTAAAACCTCGGAGGGGTTTCCAATCCACGGAGGTGAAGTCTATTATATTCTAAACGGGTAGTTCCATAATAATAAGCCATAACTTTTGGATACTTATACACTAGAAAAAAGATTGGTACTCAAAATTGAGTAAAAAGTAATCAATTTTAAATACGTCACATACTCAAAATAGCTCCGATCCAAATGTACTCAAAAATGAGAAACAAATGCACTCTTTTTTTATTCCATGGCTGTGTTCAAATATCATCCGCCCCCCTGAACTCCCTTTTACTACATATTGACGCGTTCACGCCGGCGTGCTGGGTCACACTCGACTGTCTCAGAACTGTCAAGTCTCCGGCTTTTTGCACACCACTGTTATTTTAGAGAAAATATTGTTCCTTTAAATCGCCCAATTGCTCTAATTAAATAAAACAACATTTTCTGTATTAAAATACCGGTATCCAAAAGGCCGGAGACTTGCCAGCTCTGAGACAGTCAAGTGTGACCCACCGCGCCGGCGTGAACGTGTTAAAATAAAAATGTTTTGACATTTATTTCCCGCTCAACTTTATTAAGGAGTATTTAACTGATTATTTTTTAAGGAAAAATAGCAAAATTATTATCAAGGTAACCAAATAAAATATTTTTATAAAAACAGTATTGTTTCCAAGCACTTTTAAATTATTTTAAAATACTGTTCATAATTTAATATATATATTAATGAACATCTTTTATGGCTCCATGAATGAAATAAACTATTACAAAGTATAAAATTATGGTTTCGTTTCGGTTTGATAACATGTGATGTTTCAAAATTGAGAAAGCATTAGGTTCATTTTTGATCCAAACATACTCAATTCAATATGAGTACATCGATTTACTCATTTTTGAGTACTTCATTTTTTTTCAGTGTAGCCCGGACACCCTATATTAATTATTATGCGCATTATGTGCATGAAATTATATGCATGAGCAAGTTTTATGTATATTTAAAATCGATTTTTCTTTTGCAGGAATGTGCTCCTGGTCGTTTCAAAGGCGTTCACATTGTCAACATATCAGTTACATTCAGGATAGCTTGGGCATTGATTAAACCGTTTTTAACATCCAAATTAAAACGACGGGTATGTATTAAAATAACTGCTAATCAATGTTGACTTATTAGTATATTTTTACCCTTTATTCCATTAAAAATTTAGTAGCATCAAAGTCATTTTAATAAGAAATTGCAATACTACTCTGAGATCCTTTAGTAGAGATTCTTAACCCATATTGGACCACACCGATTAAATATTTTTGAAAAATTTTAAAACTTCGATTATATTATTAATATGGTGTAATTAAGTACATACTAGCAAAATTTTGAAAAAAACTTTTTAATTTTTTAAGTAACTAGCTCTTCTATAAACAGGACTTTGTATTAGTAGGACACATAGTAAGGACATATAAAATGCATAAATAAACTAATTTTATGAGCAAATATTTTATTTTACTTTAAAAATACTGTTTATGTTGTACAAAAATACTCTATGATTTCTCCAAATAAAAAGATAATAATAACGGTAAAATTCTAGATTATAAGATCACAATTTTTAAAGGATTTTTTAAATAGATTTTTTTAATTAAATTTTAATTGGTTACTTGTTTTTTTTGTTTATACGTTATACTTTTATGTATTTTAAAGACGTCATAACAAAATGCATTCAGAAAGTCCTTACCAATTTTATTTTAAAAAATGTTTTATTAGCTGTCCTATTTATAGAACAGCGGTCCAATATGGGTTAAGGGGTCTCAGGACTCTTAAAATGGGAAGAAAAAGACAATTTTCAACCTTTAATATCTTAAAATGTATATGATTTTAACACATTGAGGACGGGTCATTTTTCGAAAACGAGCACAAAATTTACGTTTACAAATGTCGTTAGAAATTAAAATCTACTCACAACCAATCAGAAGTAGGAATGTCTGGATTACACCTTCTTTACTCATCCTTACAAAATTTCCGGTACCAGTAATATTGTCTTCCATCAATCCCCGAAAACGTCAATTCACGTGACCCGTCCTCAATGTGTTAAAACACAATTTTTATTGAGATGAAAGATATAAGTATGTTCTTTTGTTTCATGCATTTAAAAAATTGCAAGATGCAGAATTAGCATTTAAAGGAAGCTGCTAACTGTTAGACATTTGACGAGCAGAAAATTGGTTTAACAGCTTCAAGATTACAAAATAAATATTGCAACTAGAATGAAAATTTTGGTGCCTACGTATACTTCACATTATAATAACTACCTTGAACCTAAATAAATTTGTACTTAAAGCATTTTTATATTTTTAATACAAAGTTGTATTTAGCTAATACAAAAATTTAAAAATTTCAACAGTATAATCA
Source organism: Maratus speciosus (assembly GCA_963932465.1). Taxonomy (NCBI): domain Eukaryota; kingdom Metazoa; phylum Arthropoda; class Arachnida; order Araneae; family Salticidae; genus Maratus; species Maratus speciosus. The sequence continues at coordinate 244,603,022 of OZ010799.1, forward strand.
CTTTTTTTTTTTTTTTTAATATAAAAAGGAAATTTTAGGTTCAGTTTATACAGACTAACATGAAACATATTTTTGAAAATTTCATGAAAAAATATTCAGAAGTTTTTGAGATATCCTGCACGTTGAGTAAAAACGGCATTTGGAGAAAAATGACTTCAAAGTTTCGAAAACGCCGCTTCAGCTATAGAGTGGGTATAATTCTAAAACCCATAACTTCTGTTCTAATGGAAATTTCAAGGAAACAATTACAACAAAATGTTCAGAAAAAATATGAGTTTAACATCTAAAAAAATTTAAATTTCGAAAATTTTGAAGCTTTAAGAGTTCTGAGACCTCTTAACCTCTTCGCTACCTGGCCCACCTCTATTCATCTAATATATAAAAATGAAAATTTGTCTGTCTGTCTATCTGTTATGCTATACAAATACACAGTTTGGAAGCCATAATTGTGAAATGTTATGTACATGTTTATTAAAACACGGCGGAGGCAACTGAAGCAAACCGGAATCGAAATAATTTATAGTTAACTTTTAATTAATAAAAAAACACCAATTTAACAGCAATTTCCTATCAAATTTAAACATTTTTCGTTATAGCAGCTACCAACAATTAAAAATTCACAATAAAATCCTTTTTTTAAATATTCACCCCGTAATCGCGCGAATTCTTTAACCAATGTGAGATGTACATATTACGTACTCCACGCTGCAATAATAAAAAGCTGTAGCGGGCATTACGATAATTCTTTTATCTCACATGCAAATAATTAGAGATATACGTATTACGGACGCCACGCTGCAATACTAAAAAGCTCCAGCGGGTATTACGATAATTCTTTTACCTCACATGCAAATAATTAGAGCTTATTTAATTGGGCTTAATTATTACATTTTTTAAATAAAGACAAACATCAACAAAACTTTTTATTCTATTTATTCCCTTATTCCAAACATATCGTTTTACAGTCTGCTGCCATAGTAACATGATAAATTAAATTTCATTAAAAAAATGCGCAGTAGTAGAAAAATATTTTACTAAATCGAATAGCTATTTTTAATTTTGGTTTGTTTTCGAATAAACTCCCGTGCGTAGAACGGGTTAAACAGCTAGTTTCTTCATAAAAACCAAACTTTATTATTTTTTTTTAACATTTTGACTTCATTTCTTAATAACTGTTTTTTTTTTCTTTTTCTTCAAAAATAAACCAATAAATGGCAAGATCTAAGCTGATTTCCTCATAAAATAAATGTTATTTTCATCTGAGTTTACAAAATGCTTTCAAGACAGTGCGGCCAAGAAATTGAAAATTTTTCATGAGTATTTAAATTAAATCTTTTACAATAAAATGATTTGAAGATTTGTATGTCTTTCCTTGTTTAACCCCTTGAGGGGCAAGTAATTGCGTTTCTGTAATGTAGAATTCACACCGGAATCTTCAAAATATTCTATTGCAAAATAAGGAAAAGCAATTTTAAGGCTTTTTTCCACCAAAGTTAGAAAAGCAAAATTAATACAATTGTTCTGGTGCAAAATTTCAGTAATCGTAGGTGGGATATAATATATCCCACCGGCCCTCAAGGGGTTAATGCTGTTCTCAAATCTAAAAGAACAACTTTATAACATAAGTTTTAATTTATTTTTGTTCGGAAATGCATGAAACTAGCAGGTGTTGTTGTTCATAAACTATATAATCGAGCTGTTTTTTCCGGTTCTTTTTTTTTTTTTTTTACACGCATTAGATCTTTCAGAAAATAGTGTCAAAGTCGGTGTTTTGAACCGAATTTTCGCGCGAAAGAGGAATATCCACTCAAGAAAGGGTGAAAAACGTGTTTGACGTATGATCAAAATCGCTTATAACTCAATAGGTAATTTATTGATCAGAAAATGGTAAACCTAGTTCGATTCCAAATCGCTTCTATGGTTAGGCTTTCCAATTTTATATCTTTCCGTAAAAAAATAAATTTGCAAATGTGTCAAAACGTTTTGCGCTTGCTGAGCAGAGCAGTTGAGAAAAGCCTTAAAGGTCTTAAATTTGTGATTATGAGAATTTAGGTTAGTGATAATTAAATTCATATTTTAAGGGAATTTGTAAATTTAGATCGCTATTTTTGAACCTAAATTACTAATCTCCTACAGTGTCAATTTCCTTAAAGTTCTTTTTTCCGTCATCTATGATGTTATTTTGTTTGTTTAAAACGAGTTTTAAAACGAATTTGTAGTATTATTTTAGGTTCGGGAACGAAGAGGTTATTACAGACTGGTACATTCGGTGTCAAATGTTATATTGCAGTACATTACTATGTTTGTGTAGCAAAACTTCCCATTAACACACTGATGTTAAGGGGGTCCGGGACACATTTTCAAAAAAAGTTTATTTATTGAGTTAAAATTTTGAAATTTTTTGTGATGGTTTACCATATCATTTGTAAACAAAATCACATGATAAAACTTCTCATAAATGTTTTTAAAAAATTCAAAATTTAAATTTTGTTAAAAAAGTGGGTTAGTTTAAAATCGTTATAACTCGCAATATTACTCATAGAATTTCAATTTTTTTCTATTTAAATAAACAGAAATATATAAGTTTTAATTTATATTCAGCATTTTAAAAAATATTAATTAAAAAAATTAAAAATATTTAAAGTAAAAATTAGAAAAAAAATATGTAACTTTTTTTTAAAAAATCATATTTTCAAAAATAATATGTGTTTTTTAATTTTCTGAATCTAAATTAAAGTGAAGCTATTGAAAAATACATGTTCTAAGTTCCCTTTATCAGTAACGGTTCTTGATCTATAATAATTTAAATATGAGTAATGGTGAAAGAACCCATCATGAGGAAAAACGCAATTTCACAAGAAGTCGTTTCCTTGACAACCATAGTTTGAAAGGTAGATTTTGAAAACAAGCCAAAACGAAAAAGATTAATATTTCCTGTTCTAATTAAGATAGAAACATGATTTAAACGTCATTTTAAGCAGAAAACTGCAGAAATTTTTTTTTTATCTAATTAAAAAAAATTTGAAGATTTTTGTGTCCCGGACCCCCTTAAATTAAACAGCTATATTTATTTGAACTAAAGATCTACCGAAAATTCGGTTTCGCTTTCGGCCCAAAATCTGAGTTTCGGCGAAAATGCTGTCGAAAATTTGACCGGACCGAGGCTTGTCCGAAACTATCTATATTCCAAAAACATCCTTTCTTCTTTCGGAAATTTTCAATATTACTCATTGACTTCAGCTGTATCGGCTTAAATATAGACATGCTTTACTTATTACTACGAACTTTACTGTTTATAATTGAAGAGCTAAGTGGAAGAACGTGTTAAGTAACAAAAATTATATTTCAAGAAATTTGAGGTGAAAGTTTTTGCTGTAAATTTTAATGATTTATTTTCTGTTTGATACTATGTGTTTTAAATATTAACAGGTATGGTACTAAACTCTCTCGGAAAAACTTATTCATATTTAATTTTCAAATATTAAAAATTATTAATATTATTGACATTATTAACACTCTAAAACTGGGAGGAGTGAAAAGGTCACTCTTTGAAAGAGTGACAGGCCTTTTCACTCTTTTTGGGGTAAATTTTGTAAAAATACACTCCTTAAAGAGTGGAATTTTCCACTCTCTAGAAAGGAGTACAATATCTCACTCCGTTATTAAGAGTGAAGTTGTCACTCCCGAAACAGTGGCTTGCGTATGCATTGCGTATTAGCCAATCAGAACAGCAAGGCGACAGCGCACTCGTAAGATAAGAAAAATGATTACATTTTCGTCCGCCATTTTAGGATTAACAGATTAGGATATCATTAAAATTATTCTTAATGGAATACATAAAATAAAGGTAAGTCTTATTTAATTTTAACCATTTATTCGTGTAGATATGTTAAGATTATGCGCTGAATAGTTGTATGTTGTAATAGAAAATGATTGATCAAGGAATGTCCTCCTGATTTCTAGATTTGAGATTTCTAGATTCTAGAAGAGATTGTCTATTATGTTTCTTCATGTAGCGGTTTGAAATATACGAGTAATAATATAATTGTTTTAACAATTGAAAAACACACAAATGCTTAGCAAAAGATAATCAAAACTTCATTAATTCGGCCAAATTGAGTAAAAATAAATGAATGGAAATATTTTATTCATCCCATTCAATTTTCTCAATTCCTTTCGAACGACGATTTGAAGTACGAAAATTTGTCTCGTGTCTCGCCAACGATCGAAAAAAAAAAAAGTTTTATCTGTTTCGCTTGCAAAGCTGAGTGACTCAGAAGACATCTGGATTTTCTTTCATGCCTAGCAGATGCGATGTAAACAATATTAATTTGCCTGTGAGATTTTTTTTTTATTTTTTTTTTATTTTATTTTGTTTTTTGTTTTTGTTTATTGCTGATTTCAGATTTTACACACTTAGGGTATTTATCATCATTATTATTGTTTCGGAGTTAAATATGATGTTTGATGATTATAACATTACGAAAAGTTTGGAACTAGAGGTCTGCACGGACGAAATTTCCATGCCCGGGCCCGGCCCGGTAAAAAGCTTAAAAGTTCGGCCCGAGCTCGGCCCTGCCCGAATAAATTTCTACAAAACATTGATTTTTACGTCAATTTTGTTAAAAATTTGTCTCGTACGAGGAGTTCTGATCCAAAATATTTTTCTTAACTTTTTTTTTCATGTTTATAATCTTCATTTTTATAGAAGTGCCGCAGGCTGGAATATTTATTTTTTTAATGAATCTCTATTGCTTCTATGTAAATGCTTCAGTTATCATTAATATTGTTAATCCATATTCCATGTATTGAAGTGTTAAAAATCTTTAAAATGCTATACAGTAAGATCTTCTAAGACGGAGTTGCATAGAAAAAAAAAAAAAAAAAAAAAAGAAATGCGGTATAGACAAGTTCCCTTCTTAGCAAGTGTAAATGTATTATATATTCTTTTCTTACGTATTAGTTTGCAAGGATCAATACGTTTTTGAGTTTAAAACAGGATTCCGTCATAGGCAGGTTCCTTTTCACACGTTTTACTATATTTTAATTTAGTTATATTTTAATAAGCGAAGAAAACTACTATTCTTAAAAAAATAATAATAATAATGCTTAAGAGTAGAATAATGGCGATTTAAAAATGTATGTATTTTTTGCAAAAATTTTTGGGCCAGGCCTAAATTAACTGACCTTTGAATGGACCTGGCCACGCTGAGACAATTTTCATACGGGCTGTGTCAAAACTACGACTGAAAATTTTGGGCCGTGAAGACTAGGAATGAAACCAGTCCCGTCTCTTTACAGAAAAAATAAGTCAGGCCCGGTCCGAGCCTTCAGAAAAAAGTATAGCCCCGCCAGGCCCGAAAAGAGTGGAGATCAGGCCCGGCCCGAGTGCCGTGAATGAAAATCGTCCCCGGGCTCGGGCCTGGGGCCGGCCCGTGCAGATCTCTAGTTGGTACATTAATTTTTTTAAACTGTATGTAAGCTTTCTCTGCGGTTTATGATTTTAAAATTTCGAGACTGAGTAATATAAAAAAAATTAATTATAGACATTCTGCATCAGTTATTAAATTTCCTTCAATTTAAACGCATTTTCTAGGTTTTTGATGCACATAAGTTTTGTTACTAAAAAATAAAACATTATATTTAAGCACTGAAATAAAATGTTTTTTATGCCTGTTTTGAAGTTTATCGATAAGGCAGCTTTAGTATATTTTTTAAAAAGTTCATATTTTCTTACATAATTTAGGACTGAATATATTTTTTAAGAGATTAATAACTACTTTTTTACATTAAAATGTTTTTCAAACAATAAGAACTTTTCATATGCAGTCATTTACTTCATTTTTATTAAAATTCATACAGATACAAATAAATGTAATGTGTTTATTTTTATATACTTTTTTTCTGTTTCCTAGGTCAATCTAAAACATATCAAATCTATTTTGCTCATATTCCCAAAATACAATATCTACGGGAATAAAAAAAATTAAATAAAATATGACTTACCGTGTCGTTTCATTAATAAGTATTGTTTTCAACAATAATGGGCGAAAATTAGAAATCATGATTAAGTTAAGGAATATGTTTAAAAGAAATATATATACATATTCCAGAGAACTTAAAATTTAGACTACGTGATCATATTAAATAAAACAAAAGCAAATCAACGCGGATAAAAAATACACATTCTTAATATTTAAATCATACTTAGAACTCATTTAAAAAATATATGTAAGTTTATAATAAGCATTGTTTTTAAGTAAAAAAATGAAAAATATTTTAAAACAATAGGACTTTACAAAAATAGCAATAATTACGGAAAAAGTACGGTAAAAATATAAGAATTTATATTTAAAACCAAAAATTGAAATGACATCAAACATTGTTAAACATATAACATCCACCTATTAAACAGTTATTTATAAAACTTTAAAAGTAATATTTTTATAGGGCATGCAATAAAAGCAAACGCAAAGGATAAGATTGGAATAAAATATATTAGTTTATTTCTGTCAGTAATCTAAATTAAATTCATATGTAACTTTAACTGATTTTTTCCTTAAAAGTTCAATTAGTGTTACAAACTATGAATTATATAAATATTGCTAATAAAGTATTTTATTCCAATCTTTACCACGCTTGTATCTATTTTCATTGCATGCTGTAAAAGATGTGATTCTTTTAAAATGCCCATAAAAGCAAAATAAAAAAAAGAACTGACTTCATAAAAAATGAACATTCACTTCTGTGAAAGAGTGACTATTCACTCCTACCAGGGGTGAAACACCGCACTCCTTTAGCAAGAGTGAATAGTCACTCCTCCGAAAGAGTGATTATCCACCCCTGTTTAGAGTGAATATTCACTTCCCAGGAGTGACTATTCACTCTTTCAGAGAGTCAAAAATTTCATTTTTGCTCAGAGTGAATAGTCACTCTAAAGAGGTTGGGCATAGCTTGACTCTGCGATAGAGTGACTATTCACTTCTCTAGAGTGAATAGTCACTCCTTTTTATTTAGAGTGAAATATTAAAATATTAAATATTAATTAATTATCTCTTAAATCTTCAAGACTAAATAGAATCTTAGTATTTTAGCTTCACCATGTGATAGCCATGACCTCATAACGCTTTCATCCAAAACATTTTTTTTTTTTTAAGTTAGAAAATGTAGCGTAACATGTTCATCCACTCAGCTCTTCAATTAGAGTCATGATTGACTCAAGACAAAAGTGCAAATTATAAAGCAAGTAATGCGTAACTTTGAAGACGCTTTTCACATACTCGTAAAAAGCTGCAGAATAACAGTAATGGAAAATGGAACAAAATTCGGGTTAATCCAATCCAATGTTTAACTCTATTCAACGACCAAGAGGTGTCCTCCATTCAGAGGTTTTACTATTTTTGAATATTAAAGAATACAGATTTGTTCATTCTTCTATGTAAAACATGAAAATGGCACTGGAGATGCAACTGTAGATTATTTTTCATAATGGCATTAAAATATGATTTACTTTCCTTTCATTGTAAGTTCGGGTCGGGTTTCGGATTGAAATATTACGGGTTGAAATACCTCGCGTTTTTGTCGTGTTATGGGTTGCCGAAAATTATTTTTGCTGGTTCAGATCGGACTGCAGGTCGTGTTGCAGGATAACTTAAAATGGAATTTGCGAGTTTGAGTTGGACATAACCCTACCCGTGCAGGGCTCTAACTGGGATATTTGTGTTAAAAATTACAGAGGAAGACTTGTAAAGAATTTTGTGGGACAAAATATGTAAATATACCGAATGGCTTAAAAGCATTAGGCTTTTATTAATATAAAACTTTTATTAATACTTTTCTTAATTTCAAATAAAATTAATATATATATTATTTTTTGTTTAAAATTTTTGCCTGTGCAAATTTGAATACTATTGAAATTTAAATAAAGAAAATTGTAAATTAGTGTACATTTTTAAGCTACTTTATTATTCGTTTTAACATGAGTACTGTAAACTTTCATATTTTTTTCATTGGTAGATTCGCTTTCATGCTAACCCGGAGGAACTATTGGACTACTTTCCAGCAGCTGTCTTGCCCGTCGAATATGGTGGTGAACTAAGAGATTACGACATGACAGACTGGTTAAAAGATGTGATGTCTCCAGAAAAATTGGCAACTATTGGTGGTGGAAATTATGCACCTCCTTAATAATATGCACTTTATTATAATTGGATTATTAGCGTCTGACGAACCTATGTTTTAAACAGGACTCAATTGTACACAATTATTTTGTATGACTCTCTGATGGAAATTCAAACCTGTGATAAGCTTTTCGGAGCATTGTGGCTGTGTTTTACTTAGATGGAAGCTGCAACGTGTAAAGAGATATGTTTGAGAAAACGGAGCAAATTGAAGCAAAAAAGTTATTACTTCAGAAGGAGATTTTCTTCAACTCCATCTACTTGCATTGTTGAAATTCTGTTTACTTCATAGTATGAGTCGAAAACAGCTTTTAGTCTGCGAGACAGCGTCACATTTTGGCAATAAATTTTAGCGTCGGTGATTTTGCTTTATAAGATAGATGAAGATGGTGCGGATAATAAAACTGTCAATCATCTGACTCACAAGCTGGAGATGTTTCCGTAATAACACTACAAAGCTTGTTACAGTGTGAAATGAACGGCAACACGATTACTGGTGGTACCTCGACTCAGCGACATCTTCAGTAAACGGGTATCCTTTCAATTCATATTTTAGGTATGATGTTATGACAACACCTCGCACTGGATTGCCCGCTGACTGGAAGTTCCTTTATCATGTAATCTATCATATATAGCAAAATCATCGATGCAAAATTTCGTTACAAAAATATGACGCTCGTTCTCGGAATAGCGTTACTTAATCATTTTAAAACTTGATTGTTGTGAAGTCAGCGCGTTAGCTGGGTTTGCTTTCTGAGTCTTGGACGTTTTAAAAAAATTCTTCCTCCAGTTCCAACTTTGAAGAGCACATTTAAAGTATGCACGTCGATCGCGGAATCCCACTTTAACTTATGGAGGAAATTAGACACAATATTTGATACAATTATCAGAAAGTTCATAGTCGATACGAATGTGCTACCTTTAAAAAATGCATTTCCCTAAATTTCAGCACTTTAAATAAGGCGGTAAATTTCGATAATTTTGCTCAAGTAAAAATTTCAGTGTTACCGCCTATTAAAAAATATTTTGAATTTAAGGAGAAAATATTTTAAAATGCGTGCATGTCTGATGTCTACTTTTGATTGATTGTACTATAAACAATCAGTTGTTTTGTTCTTCAATTTCCCTATAGGTAATATCGTATTTTCCTAACGCGTCCCCTTTAAGGGGGTTGTGAAACAGGTCTTATCTTTACAGATGTTATCTTTACTGGTCTAGCGAAAGTCTCATCTGTACAAATTATGAAATCGAGTGTTATCATTTAAGGTAATATCAGTGCACAATTATACTGATCCTAATGTGTTAATCAAAATTTTACTTTCACTAGCAGAAAATATAATGTCTGATACATAGTTTTCAGAAACAGTTTTATGAACCAATTACTTTAGCAAAATCGAATTTTCAAAATTATTGCCTTTTAAACAATTTAGGGAAACCCATCTTTAAAACACAATATGTAAGCATCAAAACCCTGGTGATAAAAACAAAATTTCAAAAAATGCATTAATTAATGATTAGCTCTGTTATTTCCCTTTTGATTAACATGGAATTTTCTGATCTGCGAAGATAAAATCTTTCATCCCTTAATTTATTTTTTATTTTGAAAATTGTTTGACAAGTTCTTATTTTTGTTTTCTTTTGAGTTGGTCATTTCAAAAACATAGATTATTTTTTTCAGAACGAACTCAAAATTTCCTTAAGTTTTCTTTTTTTTTTCCCCCGTCAAATTGAAAGATCTAAAAAACACAGTACAAAAATAGTTCTTATATAGTACCCGTCTGTAGCGCAGCTCTTTTTTATTCCTAAAATATTTTGACCCCATGACTTATGTAGCTTTACATACGACTGATTTACTTTGTTCTATGGCAACAGTTGTCTCCCAAAAGAGATTTCGCATAAACCTGCATATAAGATAACATTTTAAATTATTAGAATCCATTATACAGTGAAACCCCGATTTAACGATTTCCCTCATATAACGTCATTTTTCACAAGTCCCAATTAATTTCCTATACTATTAATGTTAAAAAATCCCTGATTTAACGTTATCATTTTGAAATATTTCCCGCATTTAACTTTTTTTTCATCGGAAAAAACTCAACGAATTTTTTCTAAAATAGTCAAAAATTGTGATGAAAAAAAATTATCAATACGCGCAAAATTCAGAATCTCTTTTGTTTTTGTCTTTATTACCAACTGCGGGTGCAATATTCGAAAACCATCCTCTATTCCATCCGCACCAATACTTTTTAAATTTATTCGATTATGCTTTTTGTACTAGAACGGAACTGATGGCATTCGTTAAATTTTTTTTATTAGCTTTAGATGGTAAAAAATTATGGTGAAATATAGTGTATACCTTTGAAATAGTGAAGACCAATAAAAAATCTTACTAAAAAATCCTCTAAGTTTAGAAAGTGATTTGTGTTGTAGCTACTAAAAACAGTACGTAAAATAAAAAACACAATTCTTTAAAACATAATTTAGAAAACTGGTGAAAAAATCATTCTAAATCAAGATATGAAAAGTATCTTACCTAAATTAGTCTTTCTTTTACGCTCAGTGTTTTGTTTTCGTCTTGCCCCGATTTAACGTTTTCCCGCATTTAGCGTCATTTCTGTATGGTCCCATGAATAACGTTAAATTGGGTTTCACTGTATTAAAATGTGACTGTCTCTTTGAATTTCAAAACCATTTCTCTTAGAATATGGAACGGCGGGAAATGAAATTAACATGTATTAGTAGTATGGATTTGACGGTGTCATAATAACTCTCATAATTTTAAAATTTAAATTAGTTTTTGAGATATTAATGTTTAACACTTTGAGGTCTGGGCTATTTCAACCGCATATCTCCCTCTGCACTGGGAGTATTTGGTACTTGTCATGATTTTTTAAAAAGTACTTGGAATATGTGTATTTTAATAACTTTTTTGTTATAAATTTCAAAAACTGTTCTTATTCATAATCAAAGAGCTATTTAAATGTATCAAAAATTAATATTTAATGAGAAATTATTGTAAAAAGCATGTTTTATATATTTTTAAAAAGTTCCGCATAAGAAAACATAATTTTTAACAAAACATTTTACACAGACATCAATAAAAAGTTACCCAAATGTTGTAAAATATCTGAAAATAGGTTTTATTTGTATATAAACATTATTTAGTAAAATTTGCTTTTGTGTGGTACATTTCAAAGCACAAAGAGCAGCACTACACTGTTAAAAATTTGCAGCATTCTGGCAGGTCATTTGACCGTTTTTTCCGAAAACGGTTACACATTCGTAATTTAACACTATTCTGACCATATTATTGCCCATTTTACGGTCAGAATATAGTTAAATTATGGTTATGAAACCGTTTTTTCAAAAAACGGTCGTATGACCTGCCAGAATGTTGCAAAATTTTTAACAGTGTACTAGATTCACAATAAGTTCGAATTAAGCTATGATTCTAGATATTTTCATATACTTACTTCTGTTTAGTGCTGCCATCATTTTTTTTTTCAAAATAAAAGATTCGTAGATAATATATGAAAAGACAACGAACGTATATAATACGTATTTTTATAACTCAGGGAGTAAAAAGTTGACCCCGAGAGACTCTAATTTACTTCACCGAAAACGGCACCCCGAGTGACACTCGAGCTTAGACCTCAAAGTGTTGATGACATTTCTGTAAAGGTGGCAACTAAATTACTCCATTTTTATATGAAGACATCAGAAGCCAAAGGGTATAAGTGACAAAATTTCGATTTACAGTAAATTGAGTTCAAAGATAATTGATGTTAATGTTGAACATCAATAATAATTGACTGAAGTGAAAAAAGAAACTGCTGCTTGTTTCACAGTGGTCTTTGAACTCTTATTTCAATAAATTTGGAAAAAGTAGAATGCAATTTTCTTTAAATTTATAATTAATCAATATTGTCATTATTCGGCAAAAGTGGTTGATCTCTAAAACACAACACATAATTAGAAAATCGCTTATATTTCTTTACCTGGAAAGAAAAAAGCGTATTTCCAGGTCGTCTGTGCTCTTAGTTCAAATTTTTTCAATTTTGTCACTTATACCCCTTGGCTTCTGTGGTCCTCATACATAAAAGAAGTAAAAGAAGAATTAAAACTGATTATTATGTTTTTATTGATGTCATTTTTTCATTAAAATGGAAGAAAGAAATTATTTTCAAGTTAATTATATTGTAAAAAAAAAAAAATAATAAAAAAAATCTTAATTAAAAAAAGTTTCCCAAGAAAATTCGAAAAAAAATTAAATTTTTTTTTTACTTATTCAAGCTCATCAATCCATTCTACATAAACAAAAATCGTCTGTCGAGATATTGATATCGTAGATATTTTTTCAACTTTACATTCAACAAGGAAGAAGATTTAAGCTCCTTGCATTTAGGTTGACAATTATTAACCACTCAAAAGAACGGAATTTAAAAAATTAGAGGAGAATTTATTTAAGCATTTTGAATAAAAACGTCTATATATAACTAGTCATATACTATTTTCAATTACATAATTTTGAAAAATGGTTGTTGAAAAGTTTCACAAGGGAGCTAAAATAAAAATTGTTCATTCGATAGAAATGACTTATTTTTCTTCCAAAGATTTTATTTTAATTCAAAAAAGCTGAAATATTTTTTATAAGTTCGTCGGGTGTAATATATATATATATATATATGTGTGTGTGTGTGTGTATGTATGTATGTACGCGCACATAACATTATTAAGACATACTTCGTGGTTGATTTATATGCATGATTGAAATAATAATAAAAAAACTATCTGTATTATAAAGCAAAAATATAACCATGAGTAATGTTTACGGCATATCGACGTCAGCAACGATGTAAGCAATCTATTTCTCTTTTTCCCGCAATATTTAATTACTTTTAAACATTTGTATATATTTTATTTATTTTATTTTATTTTATTTTATTTTTACATCGTCGAATAGAGTAAAAAAATTACTTTCAAATGCAATTTGTTTGAAAATGTGTATCAATTTACTGCTATTTTAAGATTTTTAAAATGATTTTCAAGCATGATTTTTTCTTTGTAACGTGTAATTCAATTACGGATGATTAACTTGTTTGCTCTTAAAACAATATAAATAAATCTGCGTTTGTTTCAGGCCAATTTTCCATAACAAAATTAACACTTCGTCAATAAATGAATGAATTAATGAAATAATATAAACAAAACATAAATTAAACAGATATGTAACCGAATTACGTGCTGAAATACGAAAATAATCAGAATAAAAATGGCCGCTGTAAGTGGCAAAGCGTTTGGTGACTCCTTCAGCTATTAATCTGTTTGACGTTTCAAACATCCGACTTATACAGAAGTACCACTTTTAATAAATTTAATACATAATTGATATTTTTCATATAAAAATGCTTTTTTGTGCTGTTTTTTGGGCAATCTAAAAAAATAATGTTTTAAATGTAAAAAATCTATTAGAGTTAACAACACAAATATAATAAAAAGGTTTACTTATAGACGTATATTATACATAAAAATACTAAAAGTCTAAAACCGACACGTTTCAGCCACTTTGTGGCCATCTTCAGGATCATGTTTCAGTTTCGAGAGAACACATATTTATAGATTATAAAAGTCAAAAGTAAACGTACCATGTTGAACCCGCCACCATCATAGCGCCATCTATACAGCTGTAATTTAGCCATCCATTTTCAAATGTGTCTTTTAATGTTTTGTGCACAGTTCTTTATTCAATTAAGACTAATTAGAATCTTATAAGTAAGATATAGTGGCCCTCAAAGAATCTCCCTCCTTGGGTTGCAAGAGAGAAAATGTCCAGATGTAAAATCATAAATTTGTTTCAAGAGACCATTTATTTTTGGTTAATGTTCTTTCTGACTTTACAGAATCCATAACTTTGTAAAAGTCTTAAGCACTGGACAGTTTAGTGACGTTGGAGTGGTAATAAAAATCCACTTGAGACTCGAACTCGATATACAGGGTGGTCCATCTGTTGTTTTTTTTTTTATTATTATTATGAAAGTAAATGCATTTTTCATGAGTGAAAATCGAAATTATTCATTGAACATGGAAGGTGGGTCTATGCCATTTATGTATGGAATACAATATCGCTCATGTGGCTACCGCTTACATGCCATCATCCGAACATCAAAATTTTCGATGACTTTTTTCCAGAATGAGCGGGTCCATGGCCAAAATTTCAGCTATTTTGGTAGATCCCGTATGCTACGTTTGAGGTCTTGGATTGTGTGGGAACATTGGCGTACACTTTACTTTTCAGACAACCAGGACCTGATTAATGCACGGGCCTCCAGGACCTCGGCCCCGGGCCCACCAATTTCAGGGACCCACAAATTTGTGTGTATTTTCTCACAATTTAAGTTTTTCCACTGTTTGCATTTTATATTTTGGTCCCTGACGTAAAAAAAAGTTTTACTGTAATAAAAAACCTCCCTATTTAATTTTTCTGTAAAAGTCCTTTTCAATTTGAGAGTACCTATAATTTTCAAAACTTGCCGTATCCAGAAAATCAAATTTGGGGAAAATTCCAAAAACTGCATACTGTGTCTATTGGTTTCAATATAAACGAGGATTTTACAATGTCAGAATTATAGTTTAAAATGACTACTAGGCTGTTAGGGAAAACACAATTTTTATGATTTTGGATAAGGCGAGTTTTGAAAAAGACGTCCTCATTTATTCTGCAACATAAACTGTGGATCATAGATGTTTATGAATTATGCAAATGCTTATTTGAGAAAGTGGACGGTAATTCATTTTCTTGATTATTCATTTTCATAAACCAACAGAGTGAAAAATGTCCAAGCCGGGAATCGAACCCGTGCCCCTGGAATAGCGCTCCAGTGCTCTACCACTAAGCCACGAGGACGATGCCCAGCTTAGCATCTCTCTCTCACATAATTTGGTAAGACTGCGCAATCTTGCGGCGTAACATGAGACGCTAATGAACACGGCCTCGTGGCTTAGTGGTAGAGCACTGGAGCGCTATTCCAGGGGCCCGGGCTCGATTCCCGGCTTGGGTATTTTTCACTCTGTTGGTTTACGATTAGTTAGCATTGTGATAATTCACGTCTTTAATATTAAACTTTTAAATGATTTTTTTTTTTCATTGGATAGCTGGGATCGATCTGTACAAAGGTTTTTTTTTTTTTTTTTTCGATTTTGTTTATGAGGATGCTTTCACTTTCGAAGCCGGTTCCGAAAATGAAAAGTGTCCTCATTAAAAAAATCTGCCAGCAAAATCGAAAAAGTGAAATGACCTTTGTACAGATCAACCTCAGCTATCCAATGCAAAAAAAAAAAAAAAAAAAAAAAAAACATTTTAAAATATTGGAATGCAAACGAGATTTCTTCCATAAGATTAGCATCAGCGAGCGGGTCTTTTCGCATGACTGAAGTAACCCCTTAACGCTCGTGTTAAAAAGCGTCTGCTGTGCTTGTAATTCTGCAATAAATATACATCGATGTTAAAGTAGCCGAGATTTTTATTTGTAAAGTTAAGTGAGCTACAGTCTCAATTTGTATATGTTGATACAGAAACATGACCGGTGGATGGCCATAGAGTTGTTGGAACTTATCGATTTTTAGAATTTTAGTATTTTTATGTATAATATACATGTTTATGTGAACCTTTTGTTATGTGTGTTAAATTTCAGTCCTATAATTTATCTGTTAGAGTTAAAAAAAAAAAAAAAAAGAAAGAAAGGGTTTCAAATATGTTCTCTCCGCACAGAACATATTGTTCTGTGCCCGTTACGCACATGTAAAATTGGATTTTTGTTTTATAAATATTTGACTTGTTGTAAAATATTATAAATGTAATGTATTATTTTATATTGTAATTTTTTGAATAATTTAAGATATTGAAACTCGTGTATTTTATTTGCGAAATGTATGCAACCATGAATAAAATAGTTAATTTTACTTTCGTTTTCTTTTTTTCTTAATAATTATACATATATAAACTCACATTGATGTATTGTTGATTTAAAAAAAAAAAAAAAAAAAACGATAATAATAAGTAACAATAAGATCCTCTGGTAATGATAATAAAGAAAAATCTAAAGGTTATATTTTAAGGGGAGGGAGTAGGGTATTAAATAAAATACCTGCTAACGAAAAAAAAATGAAAATTTGGTATTTAAATTAGCTGGTGTATATTTAATGTCAATTGTTTTCTTAAAATCCTCATAATTGATTCATAATTTTATTTGCTTTTAGGAATTCTTTAATTATTGTAATGTATTGGAAACGTTAAATATTTTTGTTTTGTAAATATTTGAGTAGTTGTAAAATGTTACAAATGTAAAATATTATTTTATATTGTAAATGTTTGAATAATTTAATGTATTAAAACTCGTGTATTTTATTTGCGAAATGCATGCAACCATGAATAAAATAGTTAATTTTACTTACGTTTTCTTTTGTCTTAATAATTATACAGATACAAACTCACATTGATGTATTTATGGTAAAAAAACATAAATAAAGAAAAAAAACGACAAGCATAAGTAACAATAAGATTCTCTGGTAATGATAATAATAAAAAATATATATATATAAAGGTTATATTTTAAGGTGGGGGAGGAGGGGAGATATTAAATAAAAAACCTACAAGCGAAAAAAATTAAAATTTGGTTGTTAAATCAACTGGTGTATATTTAATGACAATTGTTTTCTTACAATCCTCATAATTGATTATTAATTTTATTTGCTTCCATGAATTTTTTAATTATTGTAACGTATTGGAAACATATTTTTTTTTGTTTTGTAAATATTTTAGGTGTTGAAAAATATTATAAATGTAAATTTTTATTTTATATTGTAAATGTTTCAATAATTTCATATATTGAAACTCGTGTATTTTATTTGCGAAATGTATGCAACCATGAATAAAATAATTTAATTTTCTTTTATATATATATATACATAATTATACATATACAAATTCACATTCATGCATTTACGGAAAAAAAATAATAAAGCAACAAATAATTGACTATAATAAATCATTTTTATCGAAAATAAATCCGACTTTAACCGAACTTCTTACCTTCCTATTTTTGTGACAATCCTCCATTGTTATTCTTATTAGAGTCCTACATGGATCGGGTTATACCGATCCAAATACGAAAATTCTATATTATGTGAACCCGAAACACGATCCGAAGCCGACACACTTCAACCCAATTTTTTAATACATTTATGAAAATATTCTTTGTAGTCTCTAATATCAATTTTATCATTAATATAGAAAAATAAACATATATACATATATATATACGCATGTATTTTCAAATATGTAGTATTTTGAATCTTAAACAATATTTTGGAATTATTTTGAAGAAGTGGGTTACGTTCACTTTTCCAGTAGTTGATCAAACGGAAGAAGTCAGTCGAAAATCTAAAAATTTTAAATATCACCCCTGGGCTGTGATTAACAATACTTCTTTAAAAACTATTACTTGAAATAAGCAAAAGAGAAGTGAAGATTGAAGATGAAAAGATTTTAACTTACCATAATTGTCTCCAACTAATAAAAACCTAAATTTTTACACTTTCTAATAAAAAAATTTCATAAAAGGTCTTCTGTTACAGCAGACAACAATGTGACAACAGGTGCTCCAACATTCAAACAAAAATATTAGGGTAAAGTGTCCATATTTCGTCCCCTTTAACTTCTCCGCTTCTGCTAAAGTCGCGCCACTTATGACGCAAGGCACAGGGGACGGAAGGTAAAAGGAGTCGGTATTGAAAGTTTCGTTCGCCAAGACGCATACATAAATTAAAGACGGCGAATTTTCTATTTTTAGAAGACCTGAGTTCTTATTACGTCGTTTGTAGAATGTTATTTACTGTACTGTAAATATTTATTTCTAATTCACTGCATGTATTTTATGTTGGTAAGATGCTGACAGTAGCATATAGTGAGTTTTAGGACGCTCAATTCATCTTACGGGAACTGAAGCTCCGTCATATAGGGAAGTAACGTGGTCCGAATTTCGTCCCCCTTGCAGTTCTTATTTTTGTCCCAGGGACGAAACAGGATTGTTTTTTCATGACATTTTCCCCTCATGTTTGGATGGCTAATGTTTCGTTATGTTATTCTTCCACTGATAATTAGTACATTTCTTTGTGCCTTACTTTAATGTAAATTAAATTACTTACTCATTTAGAAATAAATTTTGATATAGTTATAAGTTAAACCTCGGCGTATTGTATTTTTTTTCGGGGGGGGGGGCGAAATTGGGACTATTTTTTTTCCTTTGCATTTTTTAGATAGTTTTGAAAAAAACAATTTTTCGCATTGTTAAAAATTTTTTGTACGATATTTGTCTATGTTCCTATGTACGTGGGTAGTTAGTCTAAAATCCAAATTTGGTAGATTTTCACTGAAAATTACAACTTCCAACTGCCTAAAAGTGACTGGGGGACGGTAATAGGGCACCTTACCCTATGTCTAGTGCCACGTATAAAAGTCATTTCCGCCTGAAATGGTTCAATATTTCAAATATTTGATCAACTACTGGAAGGGTATCAACTACTGCGGTGTCACCCTATATGGGGTTGTACATATATAACGTTATCACTTTTGGAGGTGGGGGGGAGGGGGTCTGGTACATCGTAAGATATCTCTAGGGGGAGAGGGATTTTGTCTTTGATATCGTTATCATTTTTGATCGAATCAAAATTATCTTTTTACATCGATATATATATATTTATATATATATATATATATATACCGGGTGTCCCAAAAATGACTGATGGATTTTAAAATTCCATAACTTGCAAACGGTGACAGATTTTTTAAAAATTCTTGCAGGAGTGTTATGTAAGATGTCAGGAGTTTTTATGCTCGATTCTCAGTTTTAGTTACAAATAGCGTCGATAGACGGCGCTTCAAGCAAAAACCGCTAAATCCAGGCTCGACATTTTGGCCCCTCTCTTCTGCCATGCGAAAAAAGGACATTAAAATTTATTGAATGAATCCCGAAGTACCAAAAATTTGGTCTGGACTGAGCGCCTATTGCTCTTAGCGCCATCCATTGTTTTAAATTCAAACTAATATCAAGAATCACAGTACAAAAACTCCTGATATCATACATAATCCTCCTGCAAGAACTTTTTAAATATCAGTCTCCGTTTGCAAGTTATTGAATTTTAAAATTAATCAGTCATTTTTGAGACACCCGGTATATATCTATATATATATATTACATCAATGTACTCCGTTTTCATTTTTTTAGCCTTTTCTATTTTTACGAAAATACAAAATCATTATTAAAACCATTAAATGATTATAAAACCATCTCATTCCAAAATATTTAATATCCCAACGTTCATCAATTATTTCTCTTTCACTGGCCTCCAGAAATTAATGAACAAGGACTGGATGCTTTCTATTCTACAAGGTTTATCGAATATCTACAAAGTTATTGACGAATTGTTCTTGAACTTCTGGGATGTAAAGAACATGTTTGATTTCCTATTTCTCGGTGAAGATTTAGTCGGGAGGACAATTAGGGTCTTAATAATAAATTTAATAATAAAATAATATTTGCGATCACCTATGTAACAGAAAAGGCTAGAAATGGTTTGTAGTCCAGGCAATAAAGAATTTTACCTAGCAAAATTAATGGTAGTTCTGGAAATCGGCTTACTTTATGTTTTTTGGGTCGCTGAATCCGAATTTGTAACTTCCCACCAAAATTTCCCCCGGTAAACCCCCCCCCCCAAAAAAAAAAAAAATTGGTAAAAAGGCCCCCAAAAGTGGGTTTTATTAAAAAAAAATCAATTTTTTTATTGTTGTAGGCATAAAGTATCTAGAAATTCAGAAAGTAGACAAAGTTTGCAACAAATTAGATATATCACATTATGACTTAGGATGAAGGGGAAGGGGGGATCTGCCTCGGAACATGCGCGCGGTGCTGCGTGGACTAAGTTGCGCAATTCCACTTAACCACTCATACGTTTACATTCGCCTCCCATCTCCCATCCGAACTTTCCTTATAAGTTTCCAA
>OZ010799.1:244623460-245174361 GCA_963932465.1 Maratus speciosus
TTTCTGGAAATGATTTAATAATAATTTTAATAAGTCCAGTTCAGTGAAAGAGAACTTCATTTATTTTTTTTTTCTTTGCACATGGAACAAAAAGAAAAAAGAATCCATAAATAATCAAGGTTATAAATATGAATTATTTTTTATTTCCTAAGACATATCTAGGCACCAGTGTCAAAAATTTAGTCGCCCAGGTGACCTGGCGCCTGGTATTTTTACACCCCTGACATACACTCCTACTTTTGTCAGTACATAGAGACATAGAGCTCATGAAAAGAATGTAGAGCCTACGTTCTTTCCTCCCAAACAACAAAGTATCTGCAGCCACTTGGTATGCAGACCTTCTATGACTACAAGCATGTAATCAAAAGCATGTTTGAATACTCCTTAAGTCACCAAAGCTTGTGTGGGGGATAAGGACTTAAACATTTGGGAAGCTCAGTTTAAAAGGCATGACCTTATCTACAATCAACTATCAGCTCCTGTATTTGATGGCATGCTTTAAAGAGCACTAATGCAGAAAGACATCCCATCCTTCAAGTCAGTAAAGCAGATATGCTTCACTAGATTAATTTTAACACAATTATTCTAATTGGTAAATAGATTATATCAGATGTAAATTTCCAACTGGGTGAAAAATGCCTGGACCAGGATTCGAACCAGGGATCTCTTGACTGAAGTCGCCAATGCTCTACCATCTGAGTTATTCCGGACGAATCTGGTGGAACTTTTTCACCCAGATTTTCACTTTTTCCCTTTTTCACCCCTGCGATTTATTCTGTTGAGCTGAACCAGATTTCACACCTGATGCTATAATCAATAAGGTCTTCGAATCCTGGTCCGGGCATTTTTTGCTCGGTTGGAAATTTACATCTGATAGATATGCTTCAACATACCAGAAAGGGTCTGCAACAAGTGTGACCGGTGGCCATTTCTAAAATGTTCCTGGCAACAATTTCCATTATGTTTTGCACTATTATATATAGAAGACCACAAATACACACACTACACACATAACAATACATTTACAGCCATTAACTTCTTTTCATTTCACCCCCTCTCCCCCCACACCTTTTTTTGTTTTTTTTGCATACTTCATTTTCAAACATACCTAAGTTAACAGGAAACCATTTAACAGCAAAAATGATAAATTTAACGACATAACAGATGTAAGAGCATAAATACTTTGTAATGAATAATAAATAAATAAACAAATTGTGTGACATAAATTGTCGTGTATCTTGAAAATGGCTCATTTCCGACTGGTAGTTCCATTGAGTTCTTTTATTTCCCATATAATGAGATCTTTCCAACGATATCACTATTGTCAAAATCGGTGACTAACACTTCTTGCACTTCCCTAGTAAGTGAGATGTGAACCTGCTTGAAAGTTTGAGTAGGCCTGACCTACATTATTGACATTTTTAATTAACTTGGATATTTACATATCCTGTTGCTTTGAATAGAATCGAGTCTGTAATATATTTTTTCATTGTCTTACTTTTGGAAATATTTATATTATGTGATTTGTATTAATAATTGAATAATAGACTTGTAATATTATTACTTGTTGTTGTTATTGTTTATAGTAGACCCTTAAAAATCACATAAATTCCATTTTGCTGCATGACTTTTGAGTTAACTTAAAATGGGCAACTCCACTTTAAGTTCCTTAAATTGATTATTATATTGCATTTTAATTACAACTATTAGTTATTTAATTGCATACACGAAAGCTCAATAGAATAAAAATTAAAGTGTACTTTATCTTTCATGTTTGTTAGTTGAGTTTTGTGGCTCACTCTCATCGGTATCAATCCCAGGACATAGTATTTATTTATTTTTTAAAGAAAAATATAATTAGTGTTGTCTGTCATTTTCAGGAATTTTAAAAACTTGAATTTTGTCCCAACTCTGTGATGTTGCCAGTTCCATGATATATGCTATATCAGCAAGAGAAATACAATAACAGGTCTAAACTTTAAAATGTAATGCTTAGTAAATAAAAAATAATCTCTACATTTATTAGTGTTGACTCTAGAAAAAAAGGGCTGCCGGGCGGCAATTTTTCAAAAAGGGAACATTATTCTAAAATGAGTACATTTTTCAAAAAAGGGTACATTTTTCCAAAAAGGAAACACTATTCTAAAAAAGGGCCACACTTGTACCTTGTTCACAAAAAGTATTTTGAACTGGTTTGTTTAGAGTCCCTAGAATTTGCAATATTTTTCCGGGATCAATTGAATTCCCACGGGACGCATCGTGCATAGGAAGTGTTAAAAAGGGCAGCCAGGCACATTGGAAGGGTTTAAAAGAGAAGCCGGGTGCAAAAAAGAAATAAAAAGGGCTGCCAGGAGTGCCAGGTGATGTGCCCTGCTAAAGCGGCTCGGAGTCAACACTAATTTATATGGATCAAACATTAAACTTCAGATTCAAACTTGTATTTCCTGAAATTATGTCATTGAGTTAAAAATTGTTTGAACAATAAACCATTGATTTTCAGGTGTCCTCTTTGTTAAACATCTGTACATTATGCTATAATAATGATTTATTTATTTATTTTCAGCAAAAGCTTGAGAGGATGTACCGTTCAGGTGAGATCCCATACCATGAACGTTTATTCAGATTTCAGTGAAGAGATTTTTCTTGTATTAGTTAAAAGTGATCCATCAGTTTGTAGAATTGCATTGAATAAAATTGTTTAAATTATCTGTCTGTTTTTCCTTTTCTTTTCCTTTATTTTTTTGAGAAGGGCATTTTATGAATTTAAATTATTTTTGTGAATGTACTTATTATTTAAATTAATAAGACTTGTTTAATTATGTTCTTAATTAAACAATAATTTCTCAGATATTCAATTAAAATACTTAGGGAAGTCAAGGAAATATAATTGTTTTTATAAGGCCTTAAAGTATCTTGGATGAAATTGATTTATAATCAAATGTTTTTGAGAATTCCTTGAAAAGTACTCATCATGGAACATTCTTAAGCAAATAAGTTTAAGTTATTATTACAGTATGGAACCATTTATCCGGAAACCAGTTAACCAGAATGATATTTCCAATTAACTTATTTCAGAAAAATGAGCCATACAGTCCCAGTTTATTATGTATATTGCTTTAAGTATTACAACATACATTACATGATATAACTTGATTCCAACAACTAACATTTGAAATGGAAGCATAATTAGCTATAAACTGGGCATTTTGATTTTTATGCATAGGAAAAAGAGGAGTTTTTGTTTCCAAAGTATTTCTGTAAATTTCCTTCTTTTAAACTTTGATTAATGTCTGATCTAGTTTGGACCTCGTTCTTTCTGAATAGTCTAATAATTAATTTGAGATCAAAACCCTTTCATAACCACAAATCTGATCAAATAAATGTTGGTTTAATGCACAACCAGTTATCTGGAATACATCTGACCCCAACCATTCTGTACTGTATATTGAAATTAAGATGCATTATTTTTCTTTGCTGTTCTCAAGTTCACTGCTCAACAGGCACAAAACTTTCTGACACAATGATGTACACATTTTTAAATATAAAGGTATAAAATTGGCCGACCTGACTATGGAAGCGATTTAGAATCAAAATTTGATCATGTGACAAGGTGTTTTTCTCCCTTCATTGACTGTTTTTTCTGATTTCATCAGGAAATTCGAATCAAAACACCAACTTTGAAGTATTTTCTGAAAGATCTATTGTGTTTACCAAAATAATAATAATAATAATAAAATAAAAATAGACAATGTCTTTCTATTGCATAGTTTCTGAATAACAACACCTGCCAGTTTTATGCATTTCCGAACAAAAATGAATTAAAACTTATCATAAAGTTGCCGCTTTGGATTTGAAAACAGCCTTAAGCTGCAATTATTTTTTGTTAATAGTTTTATTTACTTTTTATTCATTTTATTGATTCTTATTGTCCTGCATGTACTTGTCACCAATGCAAGTAACTTGATTTAGCACATTGAACTTACCTATCGTTTCCATATCTCACAGTGCACTTAGGAAACTATTTCTTTATTTTAGCTTAAACTTTTGGGCTGCTTTCTTTAGAAATCAACCTATTGCAATTGCTTCTTTTTTATATGTGTAGTTTTTATCTTATAGTTCATTTACAGGGGCACTCAAAAAAAAAAAAAAAGCAAAACTTGTCATTACCAGAATGCCTGAAATACTGAACCAATATTACTAATATTATAAATATTGAACCAATAATATATTGAACCAGTTTGAACCTAATTGGGATAGTGTTTTGATCTTGCCAGAATGTGATAAAAAAAAAAGAAGGAAAGAAAGCAATCATCTTACTCTTCTGACTGAGCTGGAAGGGCTTGCTCTATTCTTGCTTTCCTGTAATTTATATCTATTTGACCATGTTAACACCATCTTTTGCCAGCATGTGTGCTAAAATGAAAATCTTTATAAAACAGTTTTTTTTTCATCTCTAGCGATTGCATTTTCACAGGTTTATTTTGTAGTTCATTATTAATTGTCAAATAAATAGAAAACTGATATACTAAAACCTGTTAAGACGGATAGTGATCAAAGGAAAATTCTTTTTTAGAGAGGTTTCCATCGTAGCAGGTATAATTGTATTTCTGTCACCGAGGCAATGAAAGAACTATCTTAATTAAATCCTGCCTTAACAGAGGAAGTCCATGGTCCCAGTAAAAGGAATACCATGCAATCATATCAACTAAACTGGAAACCTGTCTAAGGTGGAACTTTAACACTAAAACATGCTTTCTGTAGGAAATAGATTGCAAAGCATTTATTATTCATTTCTTGGGTCACACAAAAGAATTCCATTACATAATTGTCTACAGAGTTAAACTGTTTGCAGCACATTTTAATTATGTTACACTATTTCAAATATAATGAAATTGATATACATTACTGACTACACGATACATGCTGTAAAATATGATGAGCATATAATTTATCGTTCATTTACAGGGACACACAAAAGATTTCGGGTACAGTACTGTATCTATTAGCTTTAATTGTTCGAAGAATGTTTTCAGTTATGATATACATTTTTAAGTTTAACAAAATTTTGCATATTACGGGTACATATAAATGCTATAGATCATATACAAGGCTACACAAGAGATTTTGTAAACATTACTAAATATGAGCATGAATTGCTTAAATGTTGTTTTTAAATGAGTTTGGTATTTTCAAGCTGAACTACATTTAGTATACTAAGAGATGTTTGTAGAACATAAATAAAATCATATACAGGGCCACACAAACAACTGGATGACTTATGTGTGATGTTTTTAAAAGTGTTTCAGTATTTTTAGGCTTTTTTTTTGCCTCAATTAAATTTTAACTTAATATATGGCATGTATAAAAGTCTGCAGGTAACATACAGGGTTGTACAAAAGAACTCCAGTATTTTCCCCACCTATCAATAAAAATTGCTGACGGTGAGTTTTCATCCTATTATGCGGTTTTGTTACTAAACTAAATTTTAACGTACTATGTAGAATACACATAACTTTATAGATAAAATACAGAGTTGCACAAAATTATTTCTGGCTATAGACAGTATTTGGTAAATCCTGTTTTTCAACTATCTTAAGCGTTTTCTAAAATGATTATTTGCATATCTTATTAAACAGCGAAGTATTGTTAAAGTATTCTGGTAGTGTTGCATAATCTATGCTTGATGCATGATCTTCCTTTCTCGTTTCTCCATCAGCTTGATTTTTTTTTTTCCAGACTCATTGCAATGAGCCTGTGAGTTTCTGTCTAATTAGAAAATGACCACCTGTTTGACCAAACAGCCTAGTTTCATTCAGGTGTATTCTAATATGTCCAAGATAGTGAATGTTTATGCATACTTTTAGTTTAAGTTGTAGTAGCAAGATTTTAAAATGCTTATAAATGTGTATAAGAAAACTGTCATTGACAGATTTCATTAACTAAGTTCCGTCATATAAGCCACGGCTCAAATAACTTTGTTGCCTACCTGAAATTTTATTTAATAAAAAGTAACTTATTTCTAATTAGTACTTATTTGACTTAATTTATTAAGTAAAAATTAAGTCAAGGTAAGTTTCTGGTTTGGAAAAGAGCTTATACATCAGAAATTGCGGTACTTCATTTTATTTTAAGAGATATTTTTCGCAATCCTTCACGCAGAACTATCAATAAAATTTGCAGATGAGGCGGACTCTTAATGTTTTCCCAGCGATAGATAGAAAAAATGGGAGGCAGAATGATGGTAATTATAAAATTTATATAAGGAAAACTGATGTATCAATGCATTGTTAAAAATCTGCATTAAACTGCCCATTCATTCGACAGTTTTATAGAAAATGGTTACATAACGGTAATTTAACTTTATTATCACAATAATATGGTCAGATGCATTTAATATTATTGTCAAGTAATCGTTATCTTTAAAAATGGTCGAATAACTGGACATTTTGATTAAGATTTTTAACAGTTCATTGATACATAAGTTTTTCTTATATAAATTTTATAATTACTGTAATTCTGCATCCTGTCTCCTGTATGTATTGCTGAGAAAACATTAAAAATCTGCCTCATTTGTAGATTTTATTGATGGTTCTGCATGGGGGTTTGCGAAAAATGTGACTCTTAAAAAAAAAAAAAAAAAATTGAAGTATCATTATTTCTGACCTATAAGTTCTTTTCCAAACCAGAAACTTTACTTAATAAAATTAAGTCAAATAAGTACTAATTAGAAGTAAGTTACTTTTTATTAAATAAAATTTATGGTAGGTAACAAATTTATTTGAGTCGTGCCTTATATGTCGGAACTTATGGTATTCACTAACCTTGGACACTAAGTCGCGTTAATGAAATCTATCAATGACTGTTTTCTTATGCATATTTATAAGCTTTTTTAAAATCCTGCTACTACAACTTAAACTAAAAGTATGCATAAACATTCACTACTTTAAGTATATGGGAATAAATCTGAATGAAACTAGATTGTTTGGACAAACAGATAGTCATTTTCTAATTAGCCTGAAACTGCATAGGCTCATTGTGTGATGTGACCCTGTAAATGAATAATAAATGTTTTGCACTCTATTTCCTACAGAAAGCATGTTTTACAGCACGTCATAAATGCATATCAATTTCATTATTTTTAAAATGGTGCAACACCTTTAAAATATTCTTGAAACATCTTTGTCTCATGACAGTAATGTAACGGAATACTTTCGGCTGTCCTTCTAAATGAATTGTAAATTTTACATGCTTCATTTTCAATAGGAATTACGTTACAGTAAATGTAAATAATATATTAAAATTACAGAGCAATCCAAATATATTTCCGAGAGTTAGAGCACTAACGGACGGACAGACAAATCAAAGTCATAAACACTTTTCAACTATTGTGGTAAATGTTAAAAAATGGATAATTTCCAATTAGCCTAACTCTCCACAGGCTCTTTACAATAAGCCTGAAAAATATCAGTTTGATTCAGAAACAAATGATCATTTTCCAATTAGCCTAAAGTAGGCTCTTTGCAATAAGCCTGAAAAATACTAGGCCCATTGTAAAAATGAAGATGTTTCTCTTATTAGCCGGGCTCTTTGCAAAGAGCCGGGTTTGTCATTTAGCCTACGACATATATAAAATTTGCTTAGGGGGCCATCTACAAATCAAAACAAGACCAAACTTTGTTTTTTTCAATGGCAACACCCAATTTGAACAATATATTTTAAATCTTCGGTTCAAACTATGTATAGAAACGAAATTTCTAGTCATTTGAATGATAAGTTTTTGAATTATAAACATTCAAAATTTAGAGCTTCTAATGTTATAAATTACATTTTCATATTTTTATTAATATCTCCTGAAATTATAATCCTAATGTGATAATTTTGTATGTGGTTATAATTTAAAAAAATCCATACATAAATACGTTGAGTTTGTAATTAAAAAAATTTTATAATATGATGAGTATATGAATTATGAAATAAATATTGGAAAAAATATGAATTGCAACCTACAATTTTTTTGATAGATTTATATTTGTTATGTCCTGCTTGATGCGAATTCTCAATTTCAAATTTTTCTTTCAAGTAGTTTTCGAATTAAAAAATTTCGAAATGATGGTATAAGAATCAGGGTTAGAAAAAACCCAGCCCACTGGGCTCACTAATCTAAAACCCGGGTTTTTCTGAAAAAAAAACCCGGGTTTTTTCAGGCTTTGAGTTTTTTTGGAGAACACTTTAAACTTCTAATTTTCATATACATAATACCTAAATTCTCCATTTATCAGTGAAACCTGGGCATAATTTTGCATTAATTATAAATTAACAAAAAAAAAAAATAAAATAAAATAAAATTAATTTAAAAGGTACATCTGTATCTCATGGAACTAGTTTGCTGCACAAAGGAAAGGATATATTGAAGTGAACCACAACTGGATTTCTTTATATAATTCTTACCTTAACTTAAACATGCTAAATATATAGTTTCTTTCATTCACTTCAAATCAGAAATCAGTTGAAGACTTTTATTTATTTATTTATTTTTGAAAGAAATGAGATTTGTAATAATATATTTGAAAATTTTAGCAAAATTTGCTACATATATATTGCAAAAGTATTAAATTAGATTGTCATGGAAGTCCGTGTCAGTGATATTTGTAAATTTAGATTGAAATGGCGATACACTTATTACCAGCTTTGCTGCTTTATCAACTCCAAAATGTTTACGTAACTTGCTCCAAACCAGACCAAATGCAGAAAAGTATTGTTCGATTGAAGCAGAGGTAGCTGGTACTGAATGTAAAGAAAAGAAAAACTGACAAAATCCAGGAGGAAACTTATCTGTTTCACCCTTTTTTGCCATAATCTGAACGATTTTTGTGTTGAAAACTCCTATATAACACTTTCATTGAACATTGAAGGATAATAAATGGGATGATTAATCTTAAAACCTATAGCAATGCAAACAATCAAGATGGGGTTCAAGTGTCATCTTTTTGCATGCAATAAGATTTAAAGCATTTGGATACATTTTAGACTACAGGCATGAAAATCTTCCTTCGTTACAGCTTATCAGTTTAATCAGAAATCAGTTGAAGACTTTTATTTATTTATTTATTTTTGAAAGAAATGGGATTTGTAATAATATATTTGAAAATTTTATTTATTTAATTTATATTATAATTTATATTAATTTTATTTTTGGTCATTTTATCTCTGCTTAGAAATTCCTTTAAATCTGGTTCTTTTGAAATATATTTAAATTGGCATTTATCTTTGTATTCTTATACCTTAGATTAAATAATGATACAGTTGTGAAAGGACAAGAAAATTTGAAAAAACCCGCAATGGGTTTTTTCAAAAACCTGAGTAGGTTTTTTCAGGCTCGGCCCCTTGCTCAAACCCTGTCTAACAGCCACTGACACCTAACCCAATTTTCCAGTTTTCACCTATTCTCATACCTTAGATTAAATAATGTTACAGATTGCGAAAACATGAGAAAATTTGAAAAAACCCACAATGGGTTTTTTCATGGGGTTTTTCAAGTGGGCCCGCGCGAAAAAACCCGGGCGGGTTTTTTCGGGCGGGCCCACTTGGGCAAACCCTGTTAAGAATTGATGTAAATCTATGATTTACAGAAAAGCATAATTTGAAAAAATATATTTTACTCATTTTATTGAAATAGTTCGGCTGGCAATAGTCGAAACATATTAAGCAAGTGCCGTATTGGCAAGAAATAATACATTAATAGAAGTGACATAGTCATTCTGTAGCATTTCAACAATCGAGTACCCAACTTCAATTTGGATACAACCCCTAAAATAGGCTCTTTTTAAAATAATTTATCTGAAACTAATCGTACGAATTTCATGAAAATTTGGATTTAGGCTTTAAGGATGTAGAATTTATTTATCGTGTCAAACTTGAGTATTCATAAAAAACAACAACAACAACAACAACAAAAAACAAAGTTTGGGTTCGTTTTGATAGGTAGATGATGCCTGCCTCCCTAAGTAAATTTTATATACATCATTTAAAAGTAGACTTTATTTCCAATCGTTTAGTACCTGTAATTTTCTTTTACGATAATTTGTTGCCGAGTTAGCAGGGGTGTTTACTTTTTTTTTCCGACGACTGTACGTATGTATGTAGGTAACGCGATAACTCTTGATAGAAATATCCGATTTGCTTCAAATTTTGTGTATAGGTGTATTTTGATAAGGCGCTTCCCTGATTAGATTTGAAGGTTCAATGGTTAAGTATAAAGGGGGGGATGGGGGACTACCCCCCCTTAATTTAATGGACTTTTCATGCAGAATTATCCAATTTGCTTCAAATTTGGTATATCGGTTTATTCATATGAGGCGCTTCCCTGATTAGATTTGGAGGTTTATTGGTTAAGTATAAATGGAGGGGGGAAATGGGAGAGCTAATTCTCCCCCCTCTTATCGGAGGGTGTGTGTGTGTGTGTGGGGGGGGGGGGGTAAATGCGTTTTTCTTTTCTTTTGTCGATTTCTTTATTTTTCGAGGGGCATTATTCTTTGAAATAAGAGTATAATATACAATTAGTATGAATAGCCTGTGAGCTCAATGCTATCAGTTTAACTGGGCACTTTTTTTTTTTTCGATTGTCTTGAAGATTTGAATGCTGAAAATACGCATAGGACTTACGTTGTAGTATATTTTCCTTTATAATTATATTTCCCTAGTTTTTCCCCATTGGGAAAGATTCTTATCCATTTTTGGAAATTCCAGGTAGATATTATCTCCAAAGAAAAAACGAAGTTGTTCATTATATATAATCGAACTTGTTTATTGCTTGTGCGTTTAATGTTATGACGTTGTTAGTGATGTTATTTTAAGAAAAATGAAAGGGAAAAAATCTTTGTATGTTCGATGGTCATTTGATCGAGCGCATTAATGGATAGAGGTAAGAATTTAAGTTATCATATATATTATTTCTGTTGTCAACATCTCTTTTTCTCAACTAATATGTACCATAAAACGATGAATGAGGTATCATTGGATAGGATTTTTTGCTCACATCTGACATCGCATTCTGAATTTAAGTAATATTTAGCATACAACGATGAATGAGATATTGAATAGGATTTTTTGCCTTCATTTGACATCGCATACTCAGTTTAACTAATCTGTAGCGTACAACGATGAATGAGGTATCATTTGATAGGATTTTTTGCCCATATCTGACATCACATACTGAATTTAAGTAATATTTAGCATACAACGATGAATGAGATATTGAATAGGATTTTTTGCCCTCATTTGACATCGCATACTCAGTTTAACTAATCTGTAGCGTACAACGATGAATGAGGTATCATTGGATAGGATTTTTTGCCCACATCTGACATCACATACTGAATTTAAGTAATATTTAGCATACAACGATGAATGAGATATTGAATAGGATTTTTTGCCCTCATTTGACATCGCATACTCAGTTTAACTAATCTGTAGCGTACAACGATGAATGAGGTATCATTGGACAGGATTTTTTGCCCACATCTGACATCACATACTGAATTTAAGTAATATTTAGCATACAACGATGAATGAGATATTGAATAGGATTTTTTGCCCTCATTTGACATTGCATACTGAATTTTTATTTTAATTTTATGTTAAATATCATCATACGTATTATTTCTGACGTCAATATCCCTTTTTCTATGCACATAAGAAACGCACAACGATGAATGAGGTATTATATGAAAGATTTTTGACAGGCTTTTCACATAGTACACTCATATTTCGTTAAAGCAAGTTGTTTGATTAAAAAAAAAATCACAGTTAATTATAAGATTATGAAAAAGAAAGTAAACTCCAATATTGCAGTGCGAAAGCCTCGCGCGGATCTACTACTTTTATCTTAAGATACTACTGTATTTACTCCCGTGTTTTGCGCACTTTTTTTTTTTTTTTTTTTTTTTTTTTAGGGTTTCGTTCATCTGACGAAACTCTATTCGTCTTCCTCCTCTGTCTGTTTGTCCGTCACAGAGCCCGTTCTCAGAAACGATATTTGTCGGAGACTTCAAATTTTGGATTCTTATAGCTGAACACCTCACATCAAACGACAAATCATAAAATTTTGAAAAAGTCTTATATTTAACCCCCTGGGCTGTAACTTGTGTATTTTAAGCAATTTTTCTAACTCAGCCTCTAATTAAGTTGGAGATGGGAAATTTTGCATACTTATAGCAGAGCACACGAAACATCGATCACACGAAACACGATCAGACGAAAAATCATAAAATTTTCAAAAACTCTTATATCATTTACTCCTCCGGGCTCTAACTTCTGTATTTTTAACAATTTTTCTAACCTCCATACTTTTCACCCGGGGTCCACTTTTCTAACTTTTGCCGACACTCCTTTGACCACTCTTTCATATTATGCACCACAGCC
The DNA here is from genome assembly GCA_963932465.1 of Maratus speciosus. Lineage (NCBI taxonomy): Eukaryota > Metazoa > Arthropoda > Arachnida > Araneae > Salticidae > Maratus > Maratus speciosus. The sequence goes on from OZ010799.1 coordinate 244,635,881, forward strand.
GTACATATTTTAGTTCCAATCCGGTGGCGCCTACCTATCTCGGGTGCTATGAGCCAGATCCCCTCCACGGATAGTTTGTAAAACGGCGTTTCGTCCGGGTAGAGGTTTGTTTAGAATAGAGTGCGCCCCCTGGTTGCGAAATCTGGAACTAACAGATTTTGCAAAAGGATAAAGTGTTTTGAAAGGAATATTAAACGAAACCCTCTGTGCGGTCTGTGATCACACTTACCCACTTGTTTGGTAATATTTTTCACATGAAACTGTGTGTGTGTGTGTGTGGGGGGGGGGGGGTGCAGGTAAATAAAATACGGAGCATACTTCATATCCCTCACCTAGAAGAAAAATTTTGCAACAAAAAAATAATTTTGCCTATTATTGCATGAATAGGTGTAATCAGGGCTCGAAATGTACAGCAGCAAACCGGAACGACATTTTGGTGCGTGAAATTATGATAAATATCGTTCCGGTTCGTGCAATTATTAAAACATTGTTACAGCTCCCCTAAAACAACAATATTTCAGTTTCGGTTTAGGCACATCTGAAAAAATAGATAGAACGTGCTGTGAGGCACTTAACATCACTGTGATAAGCCATCACATTATAGCGTGCCGGTTCGTGGATTTTTCCATTTCGAGCCCCGTATGTGACTTGCTTACAAGAAAAATGTCATAAGTGTAGTTATCTAGAAAACCACTAGATTACACTATATGTTCTTTTACCACCGCAGAAAGGGGGCAAATTGTGTGGGGAGATAAATTTAGTAAATCCTTCCTATCTATTCTACGTCTTAATTCTTAAGAGGATACTCCACTCATGCGAAACATTCTCAAACTAATGTTAAATCTATGAAAGCGTTCGTTCGTTTAAAATATCTCGGTTGCCTTTTGATATTTTTAAATGATTTTTTTTTCTTTTTGCTTCGGATAGCTGAGATCGATCCCTACAAAGGCCAATCTTTACCTTTTCGTTTTCGGTTGGAAAGTTTTTTTTAAAGAGGATACTTTAATTTTCTAAACTGCAAACGAGATGTTTTAAAAAAATGCCCCATATTTTTAACATTAGCTAGTGAGTATTTTCTCGTGGCTGAAGTAGTCTCTTAAGAGCCTACACTAGTCATAGGCCAGTAAAAATCGGATTTTTCTAACCGAAAATTCGCAGAAAGCTGGAAATTGTTTTAATCACTTTGTTTTAGATCCAAATGAAGGGATTTGAAGTTTGTCCCATTTTTCCTGTTGAGCTTTAGACGAGGCATCACAAAAATTTCGGACTTTTTTAAGTATTTCCCAAATAACTCAAAAACCGTTCACTCTACAGAAACAGTTCTAATTTATAAATTGTAGACCATAAAATTCTGCGTTGATTGAGTACCACAGACTAAAAATTCCGCCAAAAATAAGCGAGATATGATAGATCAAAAAAGTACTTTTTTCCAATTTTTTCTAAAAAATCTCATAAAATTGGTTTATTGAAGTTCTCATGTATAAAATGTTAGAGATCAATATAATTATAACAGAAAATCAAGAAAATTAATTTATTAAAAAAAAAATAGTATATAAGCAATGGTGATAAAATCAACTCAAGTTACTTAAGGGAAATAGACAGTTGGAGTGTTTTTTTTGCTCGACCTTGATCTGCCCATTCTTCTTCCTCCTGCACCACATGGAAGGCATCCTTGTCCATATCTACTTTTTCTCGTATCCGGTTTATGAGTCTTCTTCTTCTGCGGTATTTGTGCATGACGCACCTTTACAGTGGTAACATATAATTGAGCATTTAACACCATTCTTCCTACAAGAACATAAACAGCCTTTGCACATTTGCCTGACAAAGTGTTTAGAAGCACTGGTGCTGCAGCTATATCGTTCGTGGTGATTGGAAGTATACCATGTTTGAATGACTTCCAACCCCAATCAGTGGGATTCATCACCCTTCCATTCCAGATGTTGATCTGAAGAAAAACTCTGTATGAATGTCATTTGGCTGCATCTTCAGTTGGCGGCAGAGACGCGAGGTTAAATTGGGGCTTCATAAGATGTTTTGCAAATGTGTTGCATCGCAATTTGTGCGGTGGTATAGATTCGTCATACTGGGGATTGTATAAGGTGGCAATAAATTTCTTCCCCACATCACTTACTTCTTCAGGCGTAGCATATTGGTTATTAAACATCCTGTAGGTGAGCATGATTTTCCAAAAGCTTGACGAATTTCAGTTTGCCCTGCCTGAAGAAGGCCAATGTAGAATCACAGCCACTAAAATCATGTAGGAATAGGATGTTTTTCTTCACAATCGTCTTGAAACTTAATGGTGAATACAAAACATTGCCCGACTGTCCTTTCTCAGGTTTCAAGAAGTATATCGTCGATGAGTTGGGAATAAATGTAGTCAAAAGCACAAGTAGATCAACATCTTCCCCAACTATGATGACACGTTCTGACTGCTGATCAAGTTGGATGGCTTCCATCACGATGCTAGTATCTGCATCCTCGACAGCTTGTTTTACAGTAAAATTATGTTTCCCCAATTTTTCAATGAGCATTTTTATTAAACGGCGTTTATTCCCTTCATTTGCAAGAAAGTGCTCTTTTTGCATTATGAGCGTCGTATTTTCGTTAAAGTCAACACTTGCTGCCATTTATTTATTTTTTCGAAGGAAGCGCTCAGCAAACTTGGTGCCATGTTCTGACGATTCTTCTGGGTAACCATCAAAAACATTTGTTGCAGTTTTACCATAGCTGTTTTTCAAATATCCAATGTACTTGGAAATAATTGAAGAGAACTTTTCTCTTAAGGCTCGTTTACACGGAGCTAGTTTACTAGCTACAAGCCGGCGAGAAAAGTAGCGAGCGAGTCAGCTAGCGAGATAGTGGTGGTTTACACACGAACTTGTTTACTCGCTCAGTAGCCAACTCGCTATTGCGTCACTTGCTACGTTCTAAGCTTTCTTTTATGTTTTTTTCTGAAAACAGTGTTTGTTTTTACATTAAGTGCCGAGTTTTCCTGTCTGTTTTTTTTTTTTTTTTTTTTTTTTTTTTTTTTTTTTTTTTTTAATGTGTGTGTGTCCGTGGATAATTGAAGCGGAACGCAAATGATATTGCCGAGTTTTTAAATGTATACCAAGAGTACCCTGTGTTATTGAAAATAAAACACACAGATTACTGCAATACGAAATTAAAAGATGAAATTTGAATTTTATATTCTAACTAGAAAGGTAGCCCGTCAAAAATGACGGAAATTTAGATATAAAGATATATACAACTCATGTGCAAGAATATGAGTTTTCTCGCTTGTTCCTCAGTGATAGATGAAAATAACACATTTTAAGAACGAAACACATTTATGAAAAACTGTGTACAGTAATCTGCACAATTTGGTTCTAAGTGTTATGCAGATTTGAGGCTTTTTGCGGTCATGTCTATTCAATCTTTGTTTACATTTTTTAAAATTCATATATAGTCGAACCTCTATTTAACGAACATCTATTTTGCGAATATCTCTATTTTGCGAACTTTTCCTTGGAATCCAAAATATTTTGCGAATTTCATCGTAAAATAACCTCCAAATAGCGAAGTGCATTCTCTATTTAACGAACTTTTTCTTGTGCTCAAAAAATTTTTTTTCTCCCCATTTCTCAAAACATTTCTGGACATTTCAAACTTATTCTTTCTTTAAACACATTTCATGATGTTCAATGGCCTTGAACTGGTTTTACCAGGCGCCTTCTTTGTCAGCAGTGAGAATTCATTAAGTACGGAGGACGAAGACGATAATCCCTTAGGGTAACTTTAAAAAAAGTGGATACAGAGAGAAAAAAATAATAAATTAACCATGATGTGCTGTTTGATGATTCTATTTCACTTAATTCTGAAATGGAGATCTCGGAAACACTATCCGAATTGGATATTTTCGACAGTGTGAAAAACAAAAACAATACAGCAATGAATTGCAATGAAGACGAATATGATGGCGATGGAAATGGTTTATTATGCAGGAATTAACAAAACTTCGTTTGATGAAATGCTAAAATCATTTGAAACAATCCGACGCGAATTATAGTTAGAAGAAAATACACATGAAGGGGGTTTTGGTGCATTGCAAAGATGTGAGACGTATTATCAGAGAAAACACTTTTTTAACTAAAAAACTCAGGCAAAATTAACAGAGTTTTTCAGAAATTAAATTTAAGGACGCATATGTTAATGTATGGTTAAAATTATTTGTTATAATAATAATAAATACGATAATGTCATTAAAATTTGTTAATTTTAATGTAAAACTATTTACTTTAAACAGAAAATACAGTGTATTCACGGACAATGTTTTGATTTCCTTGCAGATTTCAAAGATTTAAACACATAGAAAAAATGAATTGATGGATATTGGTGGGTAAAATAAATAAAACAAATCGATATAGTTTATAAATAAAAAATGTGATTAATTACTTTTAGTAAAAATATTCAGTGTTTATGAATTTAAAATCTGCTTTATGTAGTTTAAAGTATTTTAAAAGGTGAATCTCTATTTAACGAATTTTCTATATAACGAACTTTTTTCCGGGATTTAACGACTTCGTTAAATAGAGGTTCGACTGTATTGGACAATTTAGATTGTTGAGCCTTAAAAATAAATAAATAACACACTTGAAGTAAGATTAAAAACTATTAAATTTTCGTATACGATTTCATGAAATGGTATTATATGTGTGTGCTTCACGATCTTGGTTACGACGGTGGCGAAATTAGCTGCAACTTGTCATAATCCTAATAGTGTGGGCCGCTATAACAAAAAAGCAACCAGTTTTTAGTAAAATTTCTGATATAAAGTAGCTTTCAAAAACTTGTGTAAAATTGCAGGCCGTTCTCGTGTTATGTCAGTCCTAGGAATAATATTTCTAACACTGAAGATTTTCCATGTATATATGGAATTTAGAAAAGCTTCTCCAAAAGGAAGGTCCTGAAATGACATTGTAATTCCTCTAACTTCAAAGTTTAATCGGGCCCTGATGTTGAGTACTGAAATCTAATAAATACAGTTATTTTGAATATTACGACAGAATCAAACAGTTAAACTTATTTAACTTAAACCCGCTGTTACTTCCCGATGTTATTTTTTAGTATTAAGAAAGAAAATTATTTAAAATTTTCAAATCATGCATTTATGATTTTTTTCCGTCTTTAATAACTAAATAATGAAAAAATAGGCTTTTGTTCTGAGCTCATAATTATGACAATAAAATAATGTAAATAAGAGACATTGCAAAATTAAATCTTTGTGATTACAAACCATAAACAAACGATACCGCCTCCATTTTACCTACTATGACGTCATTAGAATATTGCCCATTGATTGTTGGAGATCTTACTTTGTGAATGATTACCTCAATGATTTAATATTTTTGACGTTTCACGATGAATGAATCACCTGTGTTTGTTTAGGTTTATGGAATGAGATATTAAGCTGTGAAACTAATTTCAATTGAAGTTATCCAAGGATATATGTATTTTTAATAGAAATTAAAAGGAATGCTTTGATCTCGAAATAAAAAGTTTTAGTTTGTATAATTTGTTATTTCTGTTAATTATTTATTTAAGTACTTTTCCAGTATAGCGCATTTTAAAAAAAATCTTGGCGCGATTCGGGCATCAGAAAGTGAGATATGTTGCGAAAATATATAAACAGCTATGAAAACAAATCTAATGAACTTTTATCTTTGTTTATATATGCACTTATATGCATAAAAAAATCGTTTCTAAATATATATAATTTTTTTATATACAAATTACGACACAGATTTCAGATATGAACCGGGATACCTAACTGGCCCCAAAATGGTGTTATTTTGCCTGCTATGGTAACCCGGCTATTGTTTCTTATTTATTAATAAATTGTTTATTTACTTTTATTTTCTGTTTTTTAATTATATAAACTGCTTTGTTCTATAGTTATTATTCAAACTTTTATTTATTTATAGTTATTTCCTTTTCAAAATGATAGCAAATAATTGAAAAATATATAAGTAACTGGTATTCGAAAGCGAGATTTCTGCCAAATTGGCGTCATAGAAAAATCACGCCAACCCCCATGCGTATATGACATCTGTGCAAAAATTACTTTTGTTTCTTTATAAAAATGGATAAATAGCTTTTTTTATATTAAATTGTTGGCACAGATGTCATATACGCCCATATTGGCGCGATTTTTTTTTTTGACGCCGATGTCATATACGCACCGGTTACTTAGCTGGCGCCAAAGTGTCGTTATTTTGCTTGTAAAGGTAACCCGAATGTTGTTTATGCTGTTGATGTTTTCGCCAAATTGGCGTCGGAAAACAATCGCGCCAATATGGGGCGCGTATATGACATCTGTGTCAAATTGTATACCTGTGGAAAAAATTGCTTGTGAGTATGAAGCAGTAAATAGGTTGCCAGAAAATACGTTGGCAAACTTCTTTCTCGCCAAGAAACTTTTCTCCGAAATATTGTACATAAGCAATGATTGCTAGAAATGCATTTTTAATTATGATATGCGCTTTTATGTTTCACTACATTTATGCATACTATACTGTGTGTATAAATGCTACAGTTCATATGCAGGGCTACAAAAAAGAATTCGTAAGGGTTACTGAGTATGAGAGTAAATTGCTTAAAGGTGGTTTTTAAAGGAGTTTTACGCTGAACTGCATTTAGTTTCCTAAGAAATGTTTGTGGAATATAGGTAAAATGATATACATGGTCGCGCAAAGAATTGGATACATAACCGTCTATGGATGATAATATCTGGAAATGTGATTTCAGTAGTTTTAAGAGTAGTTTAAATTAAATTTTAGCTAAATAGTGGCATGTAATAACGGTACTATTGGCTATGGACGGTAACTGCTGAAATCAATTTTTAAATTTTTTTATGCGTTTTCTAAAATGTTTACTTAGTTATCTTGGTACTTCTTAGTTATCCCGTCGACCAAATTACTGTCGCCAAATTGTAAGATTAATTGCCAATAATGGTTGCCATTAATTAATTAATTAAATGCCAATAATGGCCAATAAAACCATTAATTCGACGTTTTATGGTACAGATGTCATATTCGCCCCATATTGGCGCGATTTTTTTCGGTTGCCGATTTGGCGAAAACATCAACAGCATAAACAACATATCCGGGTTACCACATCAAGCAAAATAACGACACTTTGGGGCAAGTTAAGTACCCTTTGCCTATATGATTTGGCGTCAGAAAAAAATCGCGCCAATATGGGGCGAATATGTCATCTGTTCCCGTTTTATTTGTATTTTATTAATGTTTTACTATTGATTTGACGATTTATATAATTTGGCGAAATTGGTCGACGGGATATCTAAGAAGTAACGTTATCTTATTTACCTTATTTCCCTAAATAACGAAGTTTTGTTAAAGCATTCAGGATGTGTTGGAAAGTGTTTCATATTCTATGCTTAACGCATAATTTTTCTTTCTTCTTTAGTCTTATTTTGCATTTATTTTATTCTTAATTATATTGCTTATACTGCTTTATAGAAACTTATAGAAACTTTGGCACAGTTGTCATATACGTTATCATGTATTGGCGCGATTTTTTTCCGACGCCAATTTGGCGAAAACATTAACAACATAAACAACAACATCCGGATTACCATAGCAAGCAAAATTACGACACTTTTGCGCCAGTTAAGTACCCGTTGTGTATATGACATCTGTGCCGAAATTTTAATATCTAATGTTTAAACTCTTCGCTCCACTCCCCTTGCATAGTACAAACTATATCACGGATAGCGCAAAATAATACACAGTTTGGTACTTTTCCACTGTAGGGGCTTTGGCATTTTTTTAAAAAAGCTTGGTGTAATTTGGGCATCAGAAAGTGAGATTTGGGTACTTTTCCGTTATGCGGACACCATTGTCGCCAAGCGTAATAGTTGGCGCAAAATCGTGAATTGAAGCATTTGAAAAATTAAAGAAAAACCATTGTCGATACTAAAGTGAGCATTTAAAAAATATAACATTTGAAAATTCCAGACTTTTACGAACTATTTCATCAAATCACAAATATATACTTAAAATAAGCGAACAAATAACTGCTATAAAATAAAGAAATAAAATAAAACTCATATTAAACTGCTGGCATAAAATTACAAATATCTTTTAGCATTTTGAAATAATTGGCGCATTAGCATACATTTTGGCATGGTGTCCGTATAACGGAAAAATATCGAGATTTGTTGTCAAATCATATAAACAGCTATGAAAACAAATTTGATGAGCGTTTTTGTTTGTTTTATATGTATATTATTGATGTTTTTATGTACAAATTACATCTGTTTCTGTATAAAATTAGAGAAACGGCTTTTTTATGTTAAATAAATCGTATAAATATCGAAAAAAAAATGCGTGTGTATATAAAATGAAACAGTGAATAGGTTCCCGGAGAATATGTTACCAAATTTCCTTTTCGCCAAGGCACCTATACTGGAAAAGTACCTAAAGCACATTAAAATCGCGCAGTTAGGAACTCACACAGTACACCGTTGTCTATTGGCGGTTATTTTATTAGTAGCATCAGGAGGAAGATGTAAAGATGTACTTTAAATTCTCACCCATAGATTTCGAAAAAATATTTTAAGAGAGTGGAGATTAAATTAAATTTTGGTGACCTCCATTATGAAAGATTAATGTTTTTAAATGGGAATTTCGCCAAATTAGCCAGCTATCACCAAGTTGGCTAACATTTGGCGCTACTGTGGTAAACCTGCATTAATATTTTTCAACAATTACTCATTTCAATGAGGCGGTCCTACCGGAATAGTGAGGGACACACAGAGACTTGGATTTTATATAAATAGATAATCATTTATAAAATTTCATTAATTTTTAAGGTTTTAAGACCCGTGTCCATTTTATTGTAACGTTTAATTAGTCTATTTTCAGTAATGGACACCCCCATGTAATCGTTGCTAAAAACGCAATTTCACTGATGTTTAATAGGAACACCAAAATTTTATAAATAGTGCTGCTTTTAATTAATTTCATGTGGTTAATAAAATTTTCAATATTTTAATCACATAATTTTTTTTATAACTCTGCCCTGTTTAGTTTATCTGTCAATCAATGAAACAAACCAGGAAGTAAAGCATATTGTTTAAGGGCATATGGAAAAGAGAGGCTCATAGGAGCCTCCCCATTTAAATAAAAACAATTACCGTAATTTCGCGCCTATCTGTCGCACCTCGGATAACTCAATTTCCTACCAGAGTTTATTTTAAATAAAATGTGACTTGCTTCTGCTTGTCACTTATTTGACTTCTTTTTTTTCAATAAAATTTCAAGTCTGAAAAGACTTAACTAAGCCGTGGCGAATACGCGGGAAATTACGGTAAACTATTATTTAAACACAATCAAACTGATTGGTAAAGCTATCATACGAATTGAATATTTTCAACTGAGCGAAAAAATGCCCAGGCCGGGAATCGAACACAGATCCTTGGCTTGCAGATATGCTCACCGGTTGTCGGCCCAGTTAGCTTAAACGGTAGAGTATTAGCCCTGTAAGCCAATGATCTGTGTTCGATTCCCAGACTGGGCATTTTTTCGCTCAGTTGGAAATATTAAATTAGTAAAAAAATAAAAAAACAATTATTGAAGTTGTTAAAAATCTATTATTTTCTGTCTTAAACATTTACTTATTCATCTCTCACTAAAAATGATTGTATTATTAATGAAATCTATGGTTGTAATTGAACTAGTAAATCTGCAGATCAGTGGCCTCAAATGCCATCATAGTTCTGCAGTTTTATTTTGAAATTATTTTATTTAGTATTTAAAACATTCAACCCTCAGTATCATTTCTATCATATTTGTAATACTAACTACTAAAAGCACTTTCAGGTAGTTTAACTGTGAAAAATAGTGGAAAATATACGAATCTATGCACTAATCCTCTAAAACTTTTTTTTTTAATTTTTTTTTTCAATTATTGCCCTCCAAACCCTGTACAGTCTCAATAATTTGATAACTGCAATTCCCTGACATTAGTATTTTCAACTATCTATCTAAAATAATTAAAATATTCACCTTGTGATAATTACGGTAGTTATTTCAAACAGTGAATAATTCTCAAAAATATTTAATTATTGGTATTCTAATTGTTAAGTTTGTTCGAAAAATCTATTTTGTTTCATTCACGCCGACACGAACTACTTCAGTCGACATTGTTTACATATAGAGAACCACGAACCACCGGATACTCGCAGCGATTTCACTAGCAACAACGTTTACACACAGCGAGTTTACTAGCCAGATAGCTAACACGCCAGCGAGTAGCGAGAAAAGTAGCCGAGCTTTCAACTTTTTTCGCACTCGCTGAGCTGCCAGATAGTTCGCTAGTCAACTTGTTTACACGGGGCGAGTTTATTAGCAGCTAGTGAATTCGCCGGCTTGTAGCTAGTAAACTCGCTCCGTGTAAACGACGCTTTAGCTTCCAACTCACTCGATGAAGGAGGAAGCCACCATCACTCACATGGACAGTTTTTATAGTTTGTTCTAAGTTATTAAGGGGGTGAACAAATCGTAAAATACTGACTTTCGCGTTTTCCTCATCCCAAAGTTATCAAACAGAGAAGTCGGAAATGGAAACTGTTGGGTTTAAAGGCGAGGGAACATTTTTTATGCGCATTATATCTGCGCACTGCCAGTCTTTTCTCCCGCCACACTCAGTCTGCGTGCGAACGGTAGAAGAGTGTAGACGTAAAAATTATTCTGTGTGAAGTTGTTACGAAAAAGTAGTCTGTGTGAGAAATTTATCTTTAAATTAATTGTTTTGTGTTTGTGCAGTGTTTTCGTTTAATAAACTATTTGTTCTGTCAATATCCACGGACTTAGTGAAAATTAATATTAGTGAAAGAACAACAAAATGGTAGCAGTTCGCGGTTGATATTCTAAATCGAAATTAGTTTTGTTAAAAGAAACCATGGACAAGTTAAATGTCCCCGAATTAAACGGAACTAATTATTTTATATGGAGTCTAAAAATTAAAGCTGCTTTAAGCCTTAAAAGGTTGGATACTTTCATATCCGAAGTAAAAGCAGAAGGGCTGAGTGAGAAGGATTCTGCCGAATGGGACCAAAAAAATAGCGATGCCGTCGCATATATAAAGCTGTCATTGTCTGATGAACAGGCGCTACAGTTTGCAGCAGAAGAAAATGCGAAATTATTATGGGAAAAAATAAGATCGACTTTTACCGGTCAAGCAGAAGATAGAAGAATAGATGCCGGCAACGAGTTAAAGAACTTAGAAATAAAGTCAAATGAATCTGCAAATGATTATATAGCCAGAGCTCGAGGCATCTCAACAAAATGTCAAACACTTGGATTGGCTGTAACAGATAGAGAACTTGTATTCTACACGGTACGAGGTCTGAAAGGAAAGTTCTCGAAAGTGAGAGATATATTAAAGACTCAACGTGAGAAATGTATGGATGAAGTACTAGAAATTCTTTGGGAAGAAGAACTGACGAATACCGCTCGTTCTGAAGGGACCGCCGCTGAAGTATTCTACTCCAGGAAAAGCAAAAGTCCGAGACTTTGTTACATTTGCAGACGTCCGAATCACATAGCCAAGGATTGTTTTTACAGGAATAATATTTCAAGAAATGACAGGTCCAATGGAAATCGACAAAGAAGAAAAACGCACCACGATGTAAATTATCCAGTTAAGGACAGAAACAATTCGGTACTTACTATTTCATCGGAACAATGTGAACTACGTGATAATATATGGTTATTAGACAGCGGGGCTAGCTCGCATATGTGTAAAGATAAAATATGGTTTAGGAATCTAATTCCTGAAGAAAAGGATATCTATCAAGCAGGTAAAAATTCCAAAATAATTTCGAAGGGTACAGGTACGGTATCATGTGATACGGTAAGTAAAAATAATTCTATACATTTAACAATAAACAATGTTAGTTTTGTACCAGATTTGAGATATAATTTATTATCTGTTACTGCTTTAATGGATAAGGGTTGTAGAATTATTTCTGAAAATAACTGTGTGCTAATTTTTGACAAATATAATAAATTTCTAACTAAAGCATTTAAAAATGATAATCGATTAGAGATTAAACTTCAACCTGCCTATAATTCTGAGTGTAATTTTACTGATAAGAGTGCTAGTAATTATGAACTGTGGCATAACAGATTGTGTCATTTAAATTCAAAATATATGTTAAAAATGAAAGAGTATATAGATATTAAAGATGTAAATGTGTCTGATTTTAAGTGTGATACATGTGACATAAGTAAAATAACCAGGAGAAGCCATCCGAATATTGATATTGACCAAAGTTCTGACATTATGCAATTGTTTCATTTGGATTTATGTGGCCCGATACAACCTGAATCACTTGGTGGGGCAAAATATTTTATGATATTAGTGGATGATTTTTCTGGAATGTATTTTACTTATTTCATCAAAAGTAAAAATGAAGCATTTGATGTATTTTATAAATTTAAAGCTAAATATGAAAATCTTATGGGTAAAAGAATTAAAAAAGTGAGAAGTGACAATGGGCTCGAATTCGTAAATACGGAATTTGACAATTATCTTGCTAATGCAGGTATTTTTCACGAAAAAACTGTCCCATATAACAGCGAAAGCAATGGAAAGGCTCAAAGAGCGAATAGAGTTCTATTAGAAAGGGCTAGGTCTTTATTATATGAAAGTGAACTTCCCACCAAATTCTGGGCAGAAGCTATCAATTGTAGTACACAGGTATCTAATATAACACCGCGTAAAGGAAAAGAAAAAATCCCCTTAGAAATTTCGACAGGTAAAAAGCCCAATTTAAATTATGTAAGAAAATTTGGTTGTTTAGCTTATTTTCATATTCCTAAAACAATGAGAAATAAATTCGATGTACCAGGAAGAAGTGGAATTATGTTAGGATATGCTAGAGATAGGAGGGGATATCGTATTTATGATGTAAAAAATAAGAAAGTGATTGAGGAACGTTCTGTTAAGTTCAATGAAACTATAAAGGGAAGTAGATATTTTGGATTAAGTAAATGTTCAGAGTGTTGGGATATTGAACCGCTAATAAATAAAAATTTTCCGGAAGAGAATGAAATTCATGAAAATCAAAAGAATAAATCTCTCAATTTAGAAATTTCTGACACAAGCGAAATAAAAAACGGTTGCGCAACCCCATTAACAAAACTTGTCTCCAGCTAGACATGAAGGCGCGGAGAAAAGGAATCGAAACAACAAAATAAAAGACCGAAGTGAAAATATGACTGAAGTTCGAAGGTCAGAAAGATTGAAAAGTAAATATTCGTCAGCTAATTTAACTGATAATGTCCCGAGCAATTATTTAGAGGCAATAAATAGTGTGAATTCACGTGATTGGGGAATAGCTATGAAAAATGAATTGGATTCTTTAATTAAGCATAATGTTTGGGAAATCGTTGATATGCCAGAAAAAACGAAATTGATTAAAAGTAAATGGGTCTATGCTTTAAAAGAGGGCGACAGTAAGGAAATAAAATATAAAGCCAGATTAGTGGCAGCTGGATTTAATCAAATTAAAAACAAAGATTATACTGAATCGTATTCACCTGTTGTAAATATTGAGTCATTTAGATTACTAATTGAACTTGCAGCTAAATTAAATTTGATTGTTAAGTTTTTTGATGTAAAAACAGCATATTTATACAGTGATTTGGAAGAAACTTTATATATGTCACCACCACCTGGATATGAAAAACTGATAGGGGTTAATAAAGTTTGTAAACTGAAAAAGAGTATTTATGGATTACCCCAATCGGGTAGAAATTGGTATTTAAAAATAAAAGAGGAACTTGGTAATATTGGATTAAATCAATTAGCTTCTGATAGCTGTGTATTCATTAAAGTTGAAAATGATAACATTTTTATATTATGTATGTATGTAGACGATTTAGCTATATTTTGTAATAACCAAATAATGTATGAAAATATTGTTTCTAAAATTAAAAATGTATTCGAATTGTACGAAAATAAGAATTCTAAATTTTTAGGTATAGAAATTGAAAAACATGAAAAAGGTATAAGTTTGTCACAAGTTGAACATATTGAATCATTGTTGGTAAAACATAATTTAGAAAATTGTAAATCTGTGAAAACACCTATTGTTAAAGGTGAAGATAAAAGTTTTCCTCCAACAAATGAATTGTTTGACATAACTATGTATCAGGAAATTATTGGTGAACTTTTATATTTAGCCAATAGAACACGCCCTGATATATCATTTGTCACAACTTATTTGTCTCAATTTAATCACAAACCAGAGAAAAGGCATTACATTTTGGCTAAAAGAGTATTAAGGTATTTAAAAGGTACAAAAGACAAAAAATTATTTTACAGCAACGAATTTGGGTATTTAAATAGTAGTTCAGATGCTAGTTGGGGAAATGCAGAATTATTTTCTATTTCAGAAATGTGTAAGGATATAATATGGACTGTAAACTTATTGTCTGAGTTAAATTGTAACCAATTTATAAAAGATGCCATAATTTTAAGCACAGATAGCCAAGCAGCAATACAGTGGATTAAATGTACAAAATCCTCAAATAAATCTAGGCACATGAACTTAAGATTTCATTTTGTCAGGGATTTATTGTCAGAAGGTATTATTTCATTGGAATATGTTCAAAGTGAACATATTATTTCTCATTTCCTTACTAAAGGTGTAAATGAAGATAAGTTGTTATATTCTATGGAAAGTATTTCACTATTATGATATGTGTAATTATTGTATGTAATTTGTGTGTAATTTTTGTATGTATATGTATATGTATTTTTTGGAATTGTTTAAAGAGAAAAAAAAATGTATCTCTCGCAGGAGGGGTGTGTTGGGTTTAAAGGCGAGCGAACATTTTTTATGCGCATTATATCTGCGCACTGCCAGTCTTTTCTCCCGCCACACTCAGTCTGCGTGCGAACGGTAGAAGAGTGTAGACGTAAAAATTATTCTGTGTGAAGTTGTTACGAAAAAGTAGTCTGTGTGAGAAATTTATCTTTAAATTAATTGTTTTGTGTTTGTGCAGTGTTTTCGTTTAATAAACTATTTGTTCTGTCAATATCCACGGACTTAGTGAAAATTAATATTAATGAAAGAACAACAGAAACAATTCATACTGAAAGAACTTTCTAAGTTCTTCCTCTAATTTCTTATGGAAAGAAATTCTGGGAAAAATAGTCTCTGGATCGACGGATACCTCCCTATCATGGGTTTTAACAGCACACGTGAAGCTTTTCATTGGAATTACTCGATTGGATCTCTTGAATTTCACATGGCCAAAATCACCTACAATAACACTTTTTATACTTGCAATTCCAATCTCTTTGGCTAGATGACAATTTATTTTATCGCCACCAATCACTCCTGTACTTAGACACTATTAGTGTTTGTTTAATGTAACACTAGGATTGTGTTAAGGTTTCAAAATTGTAATCATAAGCGCAAATATACGTGTGAGTACATTTCGTTTGGTTACATGAGATCTTCAAAAAACCAATTTTCTGAGATTTTTTAGAAAAATTATCTATCATATCTCGTTTATTTTTGATGGAAAGTTTAGTCTGCGGTACTCAATCGACGCAGAATTTCATGGTCTACAATTTATAAATTAGAACTGTTTTTGTAGAGCGAACGGTTTTTGAGTTATTTGCAAAATATTGAAAAAAGTCCGAAATATTTTAGGTTTTTGTGGTGCCACGTCTGAAGCTCAGTAGGAAAAATGGGACAAACTTTAAATCCCTTCATTTGGATGAAAACAAAGTCATTAAAACGATTTCCAGCTTTCCGCGAATTTTTGCATAAAACCGCCCTTTTTTGAGCTAATTTTACTGGACTATCACTCAAAAAGACCCGGATGATAATGTTAATCCTATGGGGAAATTATTTTCAAATATCTCGCTTGAATTTTGATATTTTCGAACGATTTTTTTTTTGCACAGGATAGCTGAGGACGATCTACAACCGGGCTAGTTTTTACTTTTTTGATTTTGGTTATAGTTTTTTTTATATTATAGTAATAGGTAAATTATTAGTTTAATTTAAAGACGCGTACCACAACTTAAAGCAGTTATTGTTAATAGACAGTCCTGTAACCGAATTTTTTTTGTATATTCCTGTAAATGAACGATAAATGCTATGCACACTCTATTCTATAGTTAACCTCAATAATGTATATCAAGTTCAATATGATTGAAATAGTGTAAAATAATTAAAATACATCATTGAAATAAGCAATTTCCCCCTATAGACCGTAATGTCTTCTCTAAGGATACTTTTGAGTATCCCTGTACATGAGCTAAAAATGCTACACACTTCATTTTCAATACTGAGCATCCTATAATCAATACCGAGCATCCTATAATAAGATATACAATAGAACCTCGATTTTCCGAAGTAATTGGGACCGGCCATCTTTCGGAAAACCAAAATTTTCGGATAATCGAGAATGCTTCAATTTTGAGATTAAGGAGAAAAATATATGTAATATTTCTTATTATAGTAACAAGTGCTTAATAAAAATAAAGCAATAGCAAAATAGAAACATAAATTACCTGAATTTTAATTTTGAAATTAAGTACCTTTTACATATATCACAAGGGTTTGAAAAAATGTTTTGTTTGTCGTAGTTTCGATTACTTTTGCTTTGAAGGGAGTTTTTTAATGTTATTAGTTCACCAGTACCACAGTCTCCAACCATGCCAAACCTTTTGCAAAGCATTCAAAAGCTTCAGAATTGCTAATTTGTTCGTTTTCTTCATTCCACACCGCACTTTACTGCAGCTCAAGTTAAATTCAAAGGAACTCTAAAAAAGGGGATCGAAAATATTTATATGTACCCGTAGTTCGGAAAGGACCACTTGCACACAAGGAATATGATAGTTTAAAAAAAAAAAAACTTTCAAAATGGATTTTGCACACAAGGAATGTAATAGTAAAAAAAAAAAAAAGCTTCAAAAATGGATTTTGGTTAACCGAGAGTTTCGGTTAAAAGAGTTTCGGATAAAAGAGGTTCTACTGTATCATTATCATATAACATATCATTATCATATATCATATCATTAACCATATATCAATTGCATGGCAATTCGAGTATATTTACGTGAGTTATAGAGCAAGGAGAGACAGACAAACCGAATTCATAAACGCTTTTCAACTATATTGGAAAGTGTTAAAAAAAAAAATACAGTAGAACCTCGATTATCCGAAGTAATTGGGACCGATCATCTTTCAGAAAGTCGACAGTTTCGGATAATCGAGAATGCTTCAATTTTAAGATTAGGATGAAATATATGCAAAATTTCTTATTATGGTAACAAGTGCTTCATAAAAATAAAGCAATCGCAAAATAGAAACAAGAATGAATTACCTGAATTTTATTTTTGAATTAAGTACTTTTTACATATATCTCAAGGATTTAAAAAAAATGTTTAAAAAATGTCAAGGATTTAAAAAAAGTCGGAGTTTCGATTGCCTTTGCTTTGTAGCTCTATCACGGAGTTTTTTAATATTATTAGTTCATCAGTATCACAGTCTTTCTAGTGCTCCAGCTAGAGATCTGCACGGGCCGGTCTCGGGCCTATTTTCTTTCACGGCACTCGGGCCAGGACCGGGCCTTACTTTTTACTGAAATCTCGGGCCGGGTCGGACCTAGTCACTACTCTTTACGGGCCGGGCCGGGCCGGGCCGGGCTCGGGCCTTACTTTTTTCCTGAGGTTCGGTCCGGGCCTAACTTATTTTTTCTTAACACATCCGGGTACCTGGTTCTAATCTTCATGACCCAAAATTTTCATTCCTAGTTTTCACCCAGCCCGTATAAAAATCATTGTCTCGGCGTGGCCTAGTCCGTTCAAAGGTCAATAAAATTAGGTTTGGCACAATTTTTTTGTCAAAAAATGCATACATTTTTAAGTTGCCATTATTCTACAATTAAACATTCAAATTCATTCTTTTTAAAAAGTAGTAGATTTCTACACTTATTAAAATATAGTTAAATTAAAATATAATAAAACGTGTGAAAAAGAACCTGTCTATGACGGAATCTTGTTTTAAACTGAAAAACGTGTTGATCCATGCAAAATTAATATACTACTTAATACTACGTAAGAAAATTATAAAAATTAATAACAAACAAAATTAATATACTACGTAAGAAAATAATATATAATACATTTACACTTGCTAAGAAGGAAACTTGTCTGTAACGCATTTTTTTTTTATTTTCTATGCAATTCAGTCTTAGATTTTACTGTATAGCATTTTTCGGATATTTAACACTTCAATACATGGAATATGGATTAACAATATTAATGATAACTGAAACATTTACATACAAGAAATAGAGATTCATTAAAAAAATAAATATCGCACCCTGCGGCACTTCTATAAAAATGAAGATTATAAACATGAAAAGAAAAGTTAAGATAAATATTTTTGGCTTGAACTCCTTGTACGAGACAAACTTTTAACCAAATCGGCGTAAAAATCAATGTTTTGTAGAAATTCATTCGGGCCGAGCCGGGATCGGGTCGAGATTATAATTTTTTTTCGGGCCGGGCCGGTCCGGTCCGAGCAAATATATTTTTTGTACGGGCCGGGTCGAATTTTTTTTTCTCTGAGTCGGGCCGGGCCCGGGCCTGGAAATGTCGGCCCGTGCAGGCCTCTAGCTCCAGCCATGCCAGACCTTTTGCAAAACATTCTAAAGCTTCAGAATTGCTAGCTCGTTTATTTCTTTCATTCTACTCCGCAGCTTACGGGAGCTCAAGTTAAATTCAAAGAAACTCTAAAAAAGGGGATTGAAAATATTATTTATATGTACTCGTAGTCTGGAAAAACCGCTTACACACAAGGAATATGATATTTAAAAAAAAAAAGCTTTCAAATTAGTGGGTTTCGGTTAAAAGAGTTTTGGATAAAAGAAGTTCTGCTCTATATGTAAAAAATAATAATGTATTTTTTTAGTATATTAAGTTAAAATACTACATATAAATGAATTAAAAGTAAAGATAGTAAAAAAAAAAAAAAAAAAAAAAAAAACTTTTATAAGCATTCACTGTTTATCTTAAAAGCCTCGCTTAATTTCATGCTGCAATTCATATAGTTCCAAAGATTTCCGTTACAATACGTTAATTTGCCGTGGTCCCGAATATTGAAAATTCACTAGTTTTGATTTACGCTTGATAGAAAGCGCAAACTATTGAATTTATTAAAAAAACTAGTTCGATGTTGCAATCCCAAAACTTTCTTCTATCTCATACATGTTAATACTTCCTGATAAATGCAGCACAGCAGCGCCACCGGTTAGGTAATTTACACCAAAATCTAATCAGAAACAACTTACTTGAACTTCTAATTGAATTTGAAGTTCGATGAAAATCCGTGCATTAGTTTTTGAGGAGAGTTATTGCGGAAATCGTGAAAAGTTCTGCATACAGTGGTACCTGTTCGACACTGGTGTAGTCGTAAAAAAAGCAGAGAACATACGCTCTAAGCAGAGGGTATACGCTGAATGCAGAGGGTATACCCTACAGTGTATATACTATCGCTTTTTTGAGAAACAGAGGGTATACGGTGTTTCTTAAAAAAATCCAGAAGGTATATGTCGTATACCACCGTATACCCTTCACTACATCCCTGCTGTTCGCAGATTTACACCAAAAACTTATCAGGATTAATTTGATGAAAATTCTTGAATTAGTTCCTGAGATAGAGCTATTGCGATAATCATGAATAATACAGCATAACAGCGCCATCTATTTGGCGATTTACACCAAAAAGTTAGCAGCACCAAATTATATCAAGGACTAACTGAATCTGAAGTTTTCTGAAAACCCGTGCTCTAGTTCTTGAGATATAGCAATTGTTGAAATTATCAATAATGCAGCATAGCAGCGCCACCTGCTGGGTGATTTACACCAAAAAGTAATTAGTATCAATTTATATCAGGGACTAACAGAATCTAAAGTTTTATTAAATTCCGTTCATAAGTTCTTGAGATAGAGCGCCCACAAAATTTGTGTCACGCACACAGACAGGCGAACAGATAGACTCACAGACAGACACTTTCTAAACATATGTTTTTCGTGATCTCTGGACACCTAAACCGTATAAATCCGTCAAAAACCGGGAGTTGAAAATTTTCACGAATTCAATACTTTCTTCTTGTTAGAAGAAAGTAATAAGGATAATTTTTGCTCTGTTTCCTTTTTACTTTCTTCTATCTTTACAAGAAGAAAGTATTGGATTCGTGAAAATTTTCGAATTCCGGTTTTCGATGGATTTACACGTTTTAGGGGTCAGAGAACCCGAAAAACAGGTTTTTACAAAATGTCTGTCTGCGAGTCTGTCTGTCTGCGTGTCTGTGACACACATTTTGTGGGCTCTCTATCTGAAGAACTAATGAACGGAATTTAATAAACTTTAGATTCAGTTATCTCCCTGATATAAACTGGTGCTGATTAGTTTTTGGTGTAAATCGCACAACAGGTGGCGCTGCTATGCTGCATTTTTCACGATTTCAACAATAGCTGTATCTCAAGAACTAATGCACGGATTTTTATAAAACTTCAGATTCCGTTAGTCCTTAATGTAATTTGGTGCTGATTACTTTTTAGTGTAAATCGCCCAACAGGTGGCGCTGCTATGCGGCGTTACTCATGATTATCGCAATAGCTCTACCTCAAGAACTAAATGCACGAATTTTCACCAAACTTCAGATTCAGTTAGTTCCTCAGATAAGTTAGTGCTCTATAGTTTTTAGTGTAAATCGCGCAACAGGTGGCGTTGCTAGACTGCATTTATGACGATTTCCACAATAACTGTATCCCAAGGACTAATGCTTGAATTTGCATCAAACTTCAGATTCAGTTAGACCCTGATATAAATTGGTCTTGATTAGTTTTTGGAGTAAATCGACCAACAGGTGGCGCTGCTATGTACATTTCTTTTTATGATTTCCGCTACCTCAAAAATTACTGCACGGATTTTCCTCAAACTTCAGATTCAATTACAACTTGACACAAGTTGTTGCTGATTATATTTTAGTGTAAAACGCCTAACCGGTGGCACTGATATGCTTAATTTTTCAGGAAATATTAACATGTATGAGATAGAAGTTTTGGGAGTGCCATATCCGACTAGTTAAGTTATGGCAACAGACCCCCCCCCCCCCCCCCGTTGTTTAAGCAATCCATTCAGAATTTTTAAATTCTTTTCTCAATGTATACGTATAATCAGAATTTAATTAATATCAAATTATTAACTGGTAAGGGTATTTTTTAAAAATATATTCCATTCTTTATTTTTATTTTATACTTTTAGTGTATAAAATATTTCGTTGTTGCAGTTTCACAGAGGGTTGGCATTTTTTGACCGTAGTGTTTTGGCTCATATTTAATTCACTCTATTGTTTTTGTAACTCGTAAACACAACTGAAGATTTATCACTTGCAGCTGGCTACAGGAAAAATACCTTAAAATTAATTTATCAATTTATAATTGTTTTCTAAAAATATTAAAATGTTATGTTAGTATCGCAAAGACACCTGCGCGCGCAATTTTTATTTATTTTTTATTCGTTCTAGCCTATTAGAAAGTGAGTAAAATATGAGTAAAAAAATCCATCTTTTATATGCAAAACCCAAGTTCTAAGTTAAATAAAAGAGAATCAAAATATTTTTATTTTTTTTTAACATATTCTTTTTCTTTCTAAGGTTTTGAAATTATAAAAATGTTTTCTTTTCTGGATCACCAATGTAGGTGCCAAAGAATTGGCGTTAGCTGTGTTTGAACCAGGGACCTACTGTATAGAAGTCGAGTGCTGTAGCACTTAGCAAAAGGCTAGCCCAATTCTTCCGTGTCGATGACTCATCATATATTGTTCGTTTTTGAAGTTGTTGCGAGAGATGATGCCGCTACAGATATAAACGAAAAAATAGTTATAATGGACTTAACAATTTTTTTAGGAATCCTCTAGAAAAGAAATGAAAAGCTCTCATAATACTGGCCACCGTAATTAATTGTATCCCTGTGTAAAGTGCCGAATGTGAATGAGGGTTTCAAACTATGAACTTAATTTGTATATCACAGCGGGCTTCACTGACATCAAAACATCAACAAATTTAATATTTATGTAGACTATAATTTGCCCTTCTATTAACAAATTTGAGTCAGAGTTATATGTCCATTCATAACTAGCAAGTAATTTCTGTTCAAATATTATTTTAATTACCGTTAAAGGAAAGGTTTTTTTTTTTTATATAAAGTTAGATTTTGCTATATAAATCCATATATTTAAAAGTTATTATTTTTCCTTTGCTGAAGAAAATTTGCATTAATTCTTGAAAATAGTGTATGAAATACAAATATGTGGGTGCAGTGGAGGGGAGGATATGCTACGGTGGGTAGTTATGCAGGTTATCAGGGATCTAGTACTTTTTTGTTAGAAATTAAGGCCCGCTAGAAACAGAAGAAAATCTGTAATATTTGCACTCTTCCTTTGAACTATTATTTTTAACAGCGAATGCCGTTTTCTAGTTAGATTTAGTGCATTGCCATGGTATTGATAGCATATTAGTATCATTTCGAATCTTTATTTCTTCTGGCGTCAAAATTTTATTATGTCTCTGATACCCTGCATCCAATATACTAGTCATACGACATATAACTATCATGTTTCAGACATCGGTCTGATAATAAAAGTTTCACATTCAAGTTACACGGCGTAAATTAGCCATTTTTCGATACTTTATAGATTCATGTTATCCGATATAACTTTATTTTGCCATGAAAAAGTTACTAGAAAATCGACATTTCTGATATATCTGTCATCAAAACGTGACTTTTCTGATGCTGCTGGGTCTTGGTCGTTCTATTGATTAAAAATAAAGTTGTTTTTATATTTACAAAACTAGTCATTTTGGATTATAATTTATGCTGATACTCAACAAAGGATACTTTCTTTTCTAAAACGAAAGGAAATATTCTTTAACGAAAAAATTTGACAGTGTTGCAAAATTTGATTTTATAGATGGTGTGGCGCTTCAAGGTAGTTGGATTAAAACTATTTATTTACTATAGGAAATAAAAAAAAATCATTTACACAAATTTTCAAATCTGGTGTCTTTGTTCTAGGGCAGTGGTTCCCAACGTGGGGTGTACGCCCCACAGGGGGGCAATATGACATTTCAGGGGGCCAATTTGAGATTTCTTAAGAAATGTTTTGCCATTTTTTTTTCTACTAAAGGTAGGGTAGTAGTCTAAAAATACCAATAATTAGATGAAAGAAATCTAAAAAAAAAAAAAACTGAATAATAATTAATTTTCGAAACATCTCCATTTATAAGTTTAAAATACACTGACACCGCAATAATTATATGAATTTCTTTATAAGATATTTTGACACCATATATATATATATATATATATTAAAAAATCTTTCTAATTTTTCTGGCTTTAATATTATTATAGTAAAACACACTTTTTTAAAAACTAATTATTTTTTAAAAACTTGTACATCCATTCATAGTGCCATATGCCTATGTAGGAACTTTTACATGTGAAATTATGTACGGTATATCTAAAATTAACTATTTGGACATGTTTAATCTGAAAAATGTGGATTTATCTAAATGAGGTACTACTTTTATGAAATTAATAAATCCCCGTGAGCATCACGGAAGGAAATAGGCAGAAAGTAAACTACTTATGGTTCTTCTACGGACACCACACACACAATATATAAACATACTTCATGACATAAACATTTTAAAATTTAAAATCTGAGAAAGCATTGTGGCCAAATAATAATAACGGGAAAAAGAAACCCCGCTATCAAAGTAGTATGTTGCGAAAGAAAAATATTTTCTTAAAATGGATAAAAGCGCGAATCCTTTATTGTTACTTGTGAATTATGTTATCCATGCAGTCTCGGTGATAAACAAATATGTTCTTAACCCTTAACGGCGCGGAGTAATTCTGTTTATAAACTGATGAAATAATGGGCTGAAACCGCAATTTATAAACGAATTTATTAGAAAATACGAACTTGCTTATTTTCATGTACATTATAATAGGAAAATTTTAGTTAAATATTCTTGGCGCCGTTTGTCAGCTTTGGAATTAAAATTAGGTGTCCTTTTCTAAGAACACCGAGCCGGTAAGGGTTAATGAGGTTACTAAAATCCATTATAAATTGTATCCTTTCAATCAAATATCATACAAAATGTGACAGGGATTTCAAGGAATTTTACGAAGATGAAAATCAATTTAAAATTTGAGGTAAGTTAAAAAAAAAAAAAAAAAAAAAAAAAAAAAAAAAAAAAAAAAAAAACTTTTGTAGATGTAAATGCGAAGGTCAATGGCCTCATTGCATTAATAGAGTTATGTTAAAAAGATACTTGTAATTAAAAAAAATATGATTTTGATAAATTAAAAAATGTGAAATCACTTATCAGAGTTCGGATCCTTCCGGGGAAAATTGAGATTTATTTTTTATGAGATTTATATGATATAGAAGGGAGGGGGAAGGGGGACATCATGATTTTAGTGACGCTTTGGTGGGGCGCGGCCAAAAAAAGGTTCGGAACCACTGTTCTAGGGTATACAAGCTAAGCTTTTTTGAAGTAAACGATTATTTTTAAGTATATAAAGAAAAAATAACAAATGTTCATTTTATTTTTTTTGCTTCAGGATTAACGAGACAAATATAAAATAGTCATATAAAATATTCATATAAAATACTATACGCAATGCAACTAGTATTTAAAAATGGTATTGCATATAAATTTTAAAAGTATATAATTGACAAAATAAACTACTTAATTAATCCACAATGTTAAGCATCGCATTTTTGAAATTTTTGAAAAAAACAAAACAAAACAAGGTAAGTGAATTTATAGTTTTCTTGAAAGGTTTACCTAAGCGTACATTAGTAATTATTTTTCATGCGAAATCAATTTATTTAAGCAACTTCTGAACTAATTTTTAAGAGCAAATCTTGAATTTACACCTAAATAACCTTTGAGGCATCACAGTGGTCTGCTTTGGGGTAGTTTACATTTATAATAAACATAAAAGGCATTTTTGTGGGCAGCTTTGGGCTAGATTTAATTCCCGACAACTACAAATGGTATGGCTATGGCGAGCTTTTGGCTAACTTTCATTCGTAATAGTCATTAAAAGAATAAATGTGGCCAGTTTTAGGCTATCTATTTTGGATAAAAAATTAGTGGCATGGTTGTCGGATCTTCATGTATTTACGGCCAATGATAGTGATGCCTCTATCAAGTACTTTGGGCCAAGGCTAACATAGCCGTCAGTGGCCTTGAGTTCTGTGCTTGTTGAGTTATCTTAAAAAATTACAATCAATAATTTTTACATTTTTTGCCCGACAAATTCTTGCGCGAAAAAAAATTGCCAACTTAAGGTGAACATTAACTTTCAGTTCCATTATTTTAGTATTTATGTCTTTTTCTTTTTTTCTAGGTGTATAAAGTTTACTCAACATGAACTCGTTGTATTCTATCAAATTACTACTGCTTTGGACCTTGATCTTAGTACGAGATGGAGTGCCAGTTGTAGACATCACTTATGAAGAGCTTGAAAAACTAGGAGCTTCTTGCAATACTCTGGACAATTGCAAATTTCAGAGAAATAAAGACATATTAGATTTTTATACTTGCCACTGTGGTTCATTTTGTTCCCAGCTTGGCACGTGTTGCATAGATTCCCCTTACAGACGCAAGGAAAATAGAAAGTTCCAGATGTCTTGTAAAAATGCTTATGGAACGTATAATTCACGTTACTTCATGGAAGATAAGTGTCTATCAAGTTCAAACAATGGTGGTATTTGGGAAGACTTCTGTAGAAATAGCGATGATGAAGACCTTTTATCTTTGGTACCAGTTACAAGTTTTTCAACTAATATGACCTACAAAAACTACTTCTGCTTCAGATGCAACGAAAGTGGAAATAAATACAATTACTGGAACATCAAAATATTTTCTGATATCAAATCAGGTACAAAAGAACAAAACAATGTCACATTAACTTACAACAGTATTAAACAAACGTGGGTTGCTCCAGTTGGTAAAGATGGTTCTATTATACCGGTAACATTTTCAGTTGAAGTACCGTATGGCATACAACACTTGCCAAAACAGTGTGTACCGAATGTGATATTGAGTTGCTCTGAAGATTGGAAAGATAGTGTAATACATCAAAAATGCAATGCATACACCTCCATCATATATTTCATAAAGGATGAACAAACCATTAGTTACCGAAATCCACACTGCGCTTTGTGCAATTTCGAAAATTTAGAAAATATGCTCTGTGCTTTAAAGATAACTGGTAGGACGACAAGCAAAAGACCGTTTTCTTTTACTTACCTTTTAGATATAAATCGTTCTGACGGAGAACTAGTCGGCAAAATTCAGAAATGTGGTGACAATTCTGTCTGGGATCCATTCTACAATAAATGTAGAGTTTTGACATGTGCTATACCAGATTATGTTGTACAAAATGGTAAGTGCGTGCCTCCTTGAAAAAAGGTTTTCAACTCTCAAAACTTTTACGAATTTATCACAACCCCAACTTATTAGCAAGGGACAATTGTCGATGAACTGTCAATAGAATTAATTGTTTACAGACATGTAGCCAGGATTGGGACAATTTTATCTGGGACTCATTCTTCAAGAAATGTAGAATTTTTCAGTGTTCTATTACAGATTATGTTGTACAAGCCTATTCGAAAATGTTTCCAATTTTCAGAAGTCTAATTTATTGCAAGCCTAACTTACTTATGATGCACTGTGGGATATTTCTCGGATCTGGCTGTCGAAAAGTCGATTTCGTAAATCACAGCGTATGAACGAAAAAATGAGTATATGATAAAAATGAATCATTAAGGGTCCACGTGAATCAATTTTTGTCTCCCAAAAACAAACAATGATCTTTTTCTATTAGCCGGAACTAGAACGTTGCGTTCAATGCACAGGCTTTAAATCGTTTTGCAAAGTGACTCTTTCTCTTTCAAAAGTAAATATCTTTATTTTGAAAAGTACATGATACTTAATTATAATAAATAGTGAAGAGGAAAACAAGCGAGCATAGTTGTTAATGTCCTGATTGAGACATACTCAGTTTTAGTTTAAAAATTATTTAAAATAAGGCATTTTTTTCTATTATTTTTCTTTTCATATTTCCGAAACTCAAAGCGTTTTGTTTTACTTCCAAGCATTTCCATGCAACATTTATTTTTGCAAGAATAAAACCAACCTTTATGTTTATGTTTTTGTTGAAAATTGCTCTGCATATATCTGCTTTAAGACTATAAAATAAAGACTATGCAAGTATTGCTATTCCAAACGGTCATCTAAGCATTCTAAATTATTAAGTCTTTTTTTTAATTTATACTTATAATATGAGGTAAAATTTGGAAGCAAATTGTTATAGATAATAAAAAAGTTATCACATGTGTGTATTTCACAAATATTTGGATTGAAATAAAAAAGCATTATAGGTTATTGTAAAAACTGTTTAAAAAGACACATTTATTCTATTTTATATTGTTTAGCGTTTTTCAAAAAAATAATTAATTGTATTAGGCGTTGAGGTACAAACACAGGAAATGCACATGAATAGAATGTTATTGAAAGCTTCGTTAACAAGTGCAATGTTTACAAGAAGTGTTCAAAATTGCGTCAGTTAACATTATTATATGCCTGGAAGCGCCGATGGAGCATTTGGCGTACAAATTCGAAGATGGTAGGTATTTCACGTACGCGTGCAACACCAACATATATCGAGCAACCAGATCATCTTTGAGTCACATAAACGCGCACCCCCAATCCATCGTGCCCCAAATGGGTTGTCAGTTTAGTCTCTACTTTCAATTTAAAAACTTCGAATTCACATCGGATATTCTGAAAGATTTTTTTTTTTTTTTTTTACTTTAGGTAATAACGAAACGTCTGTCATTAAATAAAGTAAACATTACAATACAGAATTTCTGATGTGAATGTAAAATTTCAAAATAGAAAAAGGCCAAATCTGGCAACCCTAGCCCCAACAGTGGCAGTGACACCACTGTTGCCAGATTGAGGACTTTTTTGTCCCCAGATTGTTGATTGTTACTGCTTTTTTCAAATAGAAATATTAGGTCTATTTAGAAATAGATTAAAAATTCTGAAAAATAGGGCGAATTATACTATAAAAAGGTGGTGACAGTCAAATAATCTGAATTAAAAAAGTCCCCAATCTGGCAACACTGAGTGACATCCAGATAATTGCGCACAACAGTGCTGAAATGGGCTGTCACCCCATCATGCTGAAACAACAGTCGCTTACGAATAGCGATCGGAATAAAGTTGAAGTAGTCAGGGCCCGACTAACAAGTTCTTGTGCCTAGTTCACTTTCAATTTTTCGTGCCCCCTTAGATTGGTTGATTTAGTGATACTAGATTTTTTTTTCTTTCACGAATTACACACTTATTCGAAAAGTGCCAACTGAAAAAATTAAGTTTTCCAGAAAATTGAAAAACGATTCCAGGAATAGAAATGAAATATTTTTTTCTATTTATTGGAATGTGTTTTTATCTATACATTGAGATAAATTTTTGTCATTTCATCGTATTATTATCTTAAATATTACATTTTTTCACAATTATGATTTTTTTAATGTACTAGGGGGCTCTGCCCCCTACGAGCTACGCTCGTCAACCCCCGTTCAGACACCGCAGACTCTAACAGCACGATAATTTAATCGGCTTTAAAAAGATTTCAGAAGATTGAATTATAATTTGACGTAATTTTCACGAAACTTTTCTTTTTCTTTTTAATATTCACGTAAAAATACCTTTGTTAGAAATGAAATATTGTGATCATCTTAAAATATCAAATAAAAGTCTCGATCAATTTTTAAATTTAAACTGTTTTGCAATATTATTTTTTGTTCATTTTATATAATAAGTGTAATGTGACGTAAATGTGACGTAAATTCTCTTATTTAAGACTTCTAACGCATGTTTATGAATTTATTATTTTACAATATTCTGTCTCTTTTAAAATTCACGTGTAATTATAATTTTTATGACGTAATTTTCAATGAGTTCCTGCTTTTTATATTTTCTGTTTATAATAGTCACGTGTAAAATAAATGTTCAATTTGAAGTAAACATTATTATTTGCGCTGTTTATACAACTGGCAACAGTTTAAATTAATAACATTTTATAAAATTTGTAAAAAATATCTCTCGAAATGCTGAAAATTTGAATTTAAAATTGAAATAAAACCTCAAAAATGAGTCAAATAAGAAAAATAAATACAATCTGCACACCGGGAACTTATAACGTATAAAATGATCTAGAAATGATTAAATTCTCATGTATAGTTTTTGCTCCAATAAAACTTTTTTAATGGAACGATTTTGTCCAACTTTAGCATTAAATATCTCTTAAAATAATTCTTCGATTTGAAAACTGTCTGCATCAGCGTGTTTATCAAACATTTCTCTATAATACCACTGATTTTTTTTTTTTTTTTGTATGAACAGTTTTTTTAATATTAACGATGAAAGGCCATGCTTAAGCATTCAAATTGGATGTGGATCTCCCCGGAATATCTACGCAGATTTTCATTGGTCCATTTCCAAATCAAAACTTTTTTTTTATATATAGAAGGAAATTTAGATGAAATTAGAAAAAAAATTCTGAAACAGAAATTTCGTGCCCAAGGCACTGATCCGGATGCCATGCGATAATCAGGACTTGGAAGAAGTTCAGGTAAAACATCTTCCAGAAAAATACGATAACAGCTGCCTGTCTTCGCGTGTTGGATCAGTTCCTTGGCCCTCGCGATTTATCGACCCTCTATTACTTTTTATGGGGACATTTGAAGAGTCTTGTTTATGTGATTTCAGTTGACTCTGTTGACGATCTTTTCGCTTGAATGTCCATTGCTGTTGCACGTGTGCGTGAATTACCTGGCATCTTTGAACCCATGCGCTAATCTCATCATCGACGTTGCCAGGAATGTATTACGGATGATTGACGCAATTTTGAACATTTATTGTAAACACAGCACTTGTTAATGATACTGTCAATAAACATTCCTTTAGTGTCTGTATCCTGTGTTTGTGCCTCAACGCCTTACTTACACCCATACATTCCTATACAATAAATCATTATTACAGTGTCCTGTATCAACCCTTATAGTTTAGACCATGAGTTTGGCCACACCCTGTATATATAGAATTTAGAAAGTTTTCCCCGAATGAAAATTGAGCCCCAAAATGTTAGTCTGCTTCCTTTAATTTCAAAAGTTAATCGTCCCTGAGAGAGTACCTATTATACGGTTTTTTTTAAACCCTTTACACTGAAAAAAAAATTATGCCACTGGCATCTAGAAAATAAATTGTTGCTGTAGAAAATGCAGTTCTATGTCATCCTTAAAAATTCTAGTTTCCTCTGCTAGACAGTTCTAGTTATCCCTATTAAAATTCAAGGGCCTTTTGCTATATAGTATCGTGGTCAAACTTATTTAAAATACTCTGCAAATAAATGCGAATACAATAAGTAAGTTTTAGTAACTATAATTTGTGTTTATGAATTAATTCTAGAAATCAAGTGATAATTTATCGCCATTCAAACGATTCATAATATAATGTATCGTTTCATCACTTAGAAAACTATTAGACTAGAAATTCTCGATCATTTCGTCTATTCAGTTTATTTGTTACTTTATTTGCATAACTCTTAAATCTATATTTCTAGTTTAGGGATTTAGAAAATGACTACCTATTCGTTCTAGATGAAGGCGGTATATTTTATAAAAATTATCCTTCACAAGTGTGTTTATTGATAACAATACAACATACTATTTTTAGAGCTTTTTTTTTTTTTTTAACAAATAAGTGAATTCAAGACATTTTCCCGTTAGCCACAGTTGATAAATCGCCAAATATTCTTTATGGTTACAATTATATACGAGTTACAACAGCAATGGATTTAATGATGTGCCAAACCTCGATTGCCAAAATAGGCCAACTGGCTGCGAAACTGCAACAATGAAATGAAGAGCTCAGATGATAAAGATGGTAATCACCTTGGTGAGACAATCATCATTTTGAGAAAATGAGCTGTAAAGTTCCAAATATCTATTTGATTATTGACAAATGCCTCTTTTATCAATTAAAATCTCTGTGACTATTGTTTTTTTTTTTAAATAGTAATTTAACTTTTATCCCCTGACGGTATTTTAAGTAGGGTAGACCGGGGTACGTTTACGCAGTGCACTTTTTCCGAAACGAGTTATAACTGGCACGCCACCAGTCATGACAGGTTGATGCTGCTCCCTAGCGGTTATTCTCACACGTTTTTGAGCGTCAATCGAGCTTCGGTCTAGCATGAGAAAAGGATAACCTGTTTTCTGTCAAGGTGAGTAAATTTTGTGTTGAACTTATTGAAACTTATTGTGACCTAATAATACTTAGTTAAGGATAAACAAATATATGAACATTAGCAGAATTTTATCCTTTTTTGAGAACTGTATTTGAATGAACAAAAATGTTATTAATTTTCGTTGCACGTTAAAAATAAATCCAAACGTGGCGAAGAGGTACGTTTACGTATTGACATCGGGGCACCTTTACGCACGTTCTTACTGCGTAAAAATGAACAACTGAGACCATTTGAAAAGGCAGGACCAAGGCTTGGCGTCAAGAAAGAGAATAAAAAGAGGAAGTTCGCAATCCTAACTGATACGCCGGCTAAAGAAGCCCTCAGACAAGAGCAGTTAGAAAAGAAAAAGAAAAAATGATAGCACAACAAAACAAAAAGAAGAAATTACGTAAAAAATTACTAGTTTCTATGGAAGCAGAAGAAGACAGCAAAGGAAAAAGTATGAAACCAAAAACTGCAAAAGGGAAAAGGTTGGTACACTCTGGAAAAAAGAAGATAGTGAATGAATCTGATGACGAAGATGAAAACTGTGTGTGTATTTATTGTTTGAAATCATGTAACCAATCCAAAAACGGACAAGACTAGGTTCAATGTGTTAGATGCAAAAGGTGGTCCCGTGACAAGTGTGCAAAAGGAAATACAGTCGAACCCCGTTATAACGAACTTCAAGGGACCGAAGGTTTCGTTCACTATATCCGGTGGTTCTCAATATCCGAACCGTCAAGAAAAATGTTAGAATTCACAAAATGTATAACTTATTAGTTGCTATGTGTATATTCAATAATGATGTATTAAAAAAAGGTAAAATCTATTAAATATAGCCATTAAAGAATTAAATTGACTAAATTCGATTACATTAAACCAACACAATACTAATTAAATTAACTAACAATGAAGACAAACATGAATAAATTAATTTTACCTTTAATTGTTGCTCACTGTTTTGATACAGAAATAATCGATAATTTTCTACTGACGTGATGCCGATTTCAAAAGCATATTATGAATTTCTTTGTCTAGTACATCAAATGACTCCAATATTCTTTCTTCCACTGTTTGTGTTTGTATAGACAAAAACTTATTAATTACACGCATCGCTGCTGTAGCATCTGAGATTGTGGGGATTTCGTCATTTATGTGGTCCTCTTCATCACCATCAGATGCAGAATCTTCGATTTCAGAATGATTCATTTTAACTTCTTCCACAATCTCTTTATCAGTCGGATCTTCACTTGTAATAATTTCATCATCACATGTTTCAAACAATTGCATATCACAAACTGAGAAAACAGCTGTGATCAGGAATAAGGGAAAATGACTGACGGGTGGGCGGGATCACACCTGCAGAGTGGTTTTCGTAAAAGCGAAATAATGCTGTTGTTTCTCCATTAAAAAAAAAAAAAAAAAAAAAAAAAAAAAACCACTTATCGCTGATTTGCCCCATGTTTCACTAGCTGGCATACATTTTCTTATGAAACTGGAGTCGAAGTCCTGTTCTCACATCTTTGGAAAAGTAAAAAAAAAAAAAAATAAAATAAATAAACATGGTCGACTGGACAAAAATGTTCGTTATAGCCGATTCTTAAGATTTCGGTGGTTCGCTATAAAAGGATAAATTAGCATTAAATAAAATAGGAAAACAACGGTACCAAAAATTTCGTTCGTTACATCCGGGAGTTCGTTATATACCGGGTTCGCTATAACGGGGTTCGACCGTACTTTATTTTTATTTCTAAAAGCTGTAACAGTGATGGTGAAGATGACTAAATAGTTTCTGTTTTTAATTAGCAATAAGCCCTATGTTTTCAGTCTTGCATATAAAATGTTCTTTAATTAATTCACTTTAATTTTTTTATTTTTAAACAGTGTTGTAAGTTATAAATAAAACATTTTAATTTGATTAAATATTTATTTCACTTACGCCTTGCTATCACTTATAATATGCGTAAACGTGCCCCACTTGATGCAAAAAGACTTGGACCTAAAAAAATTTTTTTTTAACGGTTAAAAACACAAATAGGGCAACAACTGAATACACAAATTTTGACTTTATTAACTGCTTTACAAAACCACAGTGTCTAAAATTTCCTAAGTTAAAACATAAAATTTAGAAAATTCATTGAAAAAAAAAATCCCGAGTAAACGTGCCCCGGTCTACCCTACTATTAATATTTAAAATAAAAGATTTAAAATAAAAGATTTGAGTGGAGTTATAAATATTGCACGAAATCCCTATAAAATCAAATTTAATTAATTAATTTTGATTGGCAAAATCCTTCTAAAATGTATTAAATGATTGTGTAAATCTTCCAATGTATGTAGTTTCAAGAATTCATGAAAAATGCTTTAGAAGATGAAATTTTCAATGAATTTATAATTTGGGACATAGAGGGTTAATAGATGGTAGATGATCATTGATTATCTTTAATCATATGATTAACTCATTTTTTTTCCTCACATATCACCTTTATCGTCTGAGCTCTTCAAATATTTTAAGAACTAAAAAAGAGAAAAATATAAAAAAAAACAAGAGTAATAATTTTTTTAATACTCTTTAATCAATTAATAGTTTGATATTAAATTATGTTTTGAAAACAATTTAGAAAACCTGAAAAGATATTTAGTTTGAATAGTGTTTTTCCTTTTCTGTTGACGTATGTTAAAAAAGAAACAAAGCAAAATTTGTAATTTTTTTCAATACATCAATTTTTTAGCGCTTTCTACCAACCGTGAATCAAAGCGGCGAATTTTTCATTATCGGGATCCATTTCAAATTAATGCATTGTATGGAAAATTTTTTTTGGAACAACATAGATTTCATTCATGAAATCATGTGTGATTTCTTTGGTTCAACATTGAATGCCTATAAAAGATTAAAAAAATATTTTTTTTTCTACTCTTCTTACTTATTAGCTCAATGTAGCAATTATTAATGCAAATGATAATTAAATCGAATTCCTATTAAATCACACATTTTTAAGTATACTTTGTGTACAGATGAATATACATTAAAAGACAGCTTACAAGTTCACCTAAATTTTGAACTAAATTATCTCATACTAGCAAACCCCGCGGCTTTGCTCGCCTAACAGTGAAAATATGCCAAGTGATATTCATATGCATAACTTTTATTAACAAAAATTATACTTTTAGGAATAATTCAAAAATTACTATTTAAAACACAATTTAACTAAACCTCATTATTACACTACATTAGGCAGAAATTAGACTTAAATTAATAAAAAGAACTAAAACTAAATAAATGATAGTTTAGAAAATATTTTGAAGCTTTTATGCTCATTTCATACGCTCATTTCAGTATTCATTTGAAGTTTTGAATAAACCGTTCTTAGTACGCATTTACATCTAAAAACTAATCATCATCTCAAATTCCAAGCTTCTTGTCTATCTGTCTACCATCTTTCTGGTGGAAGTGGCACTAACATAAAACGCCTATGTTGAAACACAAACTTTACCATTAATTTGGCAACATTAATTTTGAAATCGCTTTGGTATTTCCTAATATTCCATAGAAATGGTAATTCAGAAAGTTTTTAAAGGCTTTTTTTAGAACATTTGTTGTTCCTCCTGCCACCCGATGTCGTAGTGGCATTGGCATAAAATATAACCTCTGTGAAATCAGAGACTGTCACCATTGATTCGCAACCATTACTTTTGTAATCGGTTTGCTATTTCCTGAGATTGCATAGAAATCGTAATTTAAGACTTTTTTTTAGTACGCTTTTTGCCCCTTCCCTTCGCTTCACCTCTATTAAATAATTTATTTTCGGCAGTTCTTAGAGGACATTTATATGTTATAAGTAACAACGATGTCATATTTAAAGTTTCTAGCCTCTTCAGTATCACAGTAATCGCAATTTAGAACGTTTTTTGCTCCTGCAAATTCCAGGTGGTAGTGATATCAACATAGAATAGAGCCTATGTTGAAGCAAAGACTGTTATGATCAATTTCCAACCAATACTTTTGAAATCGGTTTGCTACTTTCTGCGTTTGCGTAGAAATCGCCATTTAGGAGGTTTTTAGAACGCTTTTCGCGCATTATCACCTTTCATAAATTTCGATTTTTTTAAAGAAATGTTCTTAAAGATCATTTGTGTCTTATAACTACTATCCCAAATTTCATGTTTCGAGGCCCTTCAGTAGCACAAAAATCGCATTTTTAGAACGTTTTTTGTTCCTGCACCGCCTTTGGGGGCAATGGCACCGACACAAAATATAGCCTATATTGGAGCAAGGGCTGTCACCATCATTTTGACACCATTATTAGGGTTTCGTTCATCTGACGAAACCCTATTCGTTTCGCTCCTTTGTCTGTCTGTCTGTCCGTCACAGAGCCCGTTCTCAGAAACTATACATGTTGGAGACTTGAAATTTTGAGTACTTATAGCTGAACACCTCATATGAAACGACAAATCCTAAAATTTTGAAAAAGTCTTAAGTTTAACCCTTTGGACTCCCACATGTGTATTTCAAACAATTCTTTCTAAGTCAGCCCCAAATAAGGTTGGAGCCATGAAATTCCGCATACTTATAGCTGAATACCTGAGACAACAAGACAAATCATATAATTTTGAAAAAAGTTTTATATTTAACCCTTTGGGCTCCAACTTGTGTTTTTTAGGCAATTTTTTCTAACAGAGCCCCTAATTAAGTTAGAGATGTGGAATTTTGAGTTATTATAGTTAAACACATGAGCCCACACAACAAATCATAAAACTTTGAAAAAGTGCTATATTTAACCCTTTGGGCTCAAATTTGTGTATTTTCAGCAATCCTTTATAACAGAATTCCTAATCAAATTGGAGGCATGCAATTTTGTATTCTGATAGCTAAACACCTCAGATCACACGGCAAATAATAAATTTCGAAAAAGTTTTTTGTTTAACCCTTTGGAGTCCAGCTTGTGTATTTTAAGCAATTCATTTTAACAGAGTCTCTAAGTGAATTGGGGAGTTGAAATTTTGCATACTTTTAGCTGAATGCCTCAGATCACACTCCAAATAATAAATTTCGAAAAAGTTTTACATTTAACCCTTTGGACTCCAGCTTGTGTGTTTTAATCAATTCTTTTTAACAGAGTCCCTAATTGTATTGGAGACTTGAAATTTTGCATACTTATAGCTGAAAACTTCAGATCACACGACAGATAATAAATTTCGAAAAAAGTTTCATATTTAATCCTTTGGACTCCAGCTTGTGTATTTTAAGCAATTCTTTCAAACTGAGCCCATAATTAAATTGGAGATTTGAAATTTTGCATACTTATAGCAGAACAACTGAGGCCAGGCGACAGATCATAAAATCTTGAAAAAGTCTTACATTTAACCCTTTGAGCTCCCACATATATATTTTAAGCAATTCTTTCTAAATGAGCCCCATAATTAAGTTGGAGACATGAAATTTTGCATACTTATAGCTGAACACTTCAGATCACACGACAAATAATAAACTTCGAAAAACGTTTTATATTTAACCCTTTGGACTCCAGCTTGTGTATTTTAAGCAATTCTTTCTAACTAAGACCACATTTAAATTGGAGATTTGAAATTTTGCATACTTATAGCAGAACCCCTGAGGCCAGGCGACAAATTATAAAATCTTGAAAAAGTCTTACATTTAACCCTTTGAGCTCCCACATATATATTTTAAGTAATTCTTTCTAAATGAAACCCATAAATAAGTTGGAGACATGAAATTTTTCATACTTATAGCAGAACACTTGAGACCACACGACGAATAATTTTTTTTTCGAAAAAGTTTTATATTTAACCCTTTGGACTCCAGCTTGTGTTTTTTAGTCAATTCTTTCTAACTGAGCCCCTAATTAAATTGGAGACATGAAATTTTGCATACTTATAGCTGAACGCGTCAGATCATAAGACGAAATATGAATTTTTGAAAAAGTCTCATAATTAACCCTTTGGGCTTCAACTTCTGTATTATAAGCAATTATTTCTAACTGAGCCCTAATTAAGCTGGGGATATGAAATTTTGCATACTTATAGCTGAACACTTGTGATCACACGGAAATGATAAATTTTTCAAAAAGTCTTATATTATTGACTCCTCTGGGCTCTAACTTGTGTTTTTTAAGCATTTTTTCTAACTTAGCAGCTAATTAAGCTACAGCGAGGTAGTTTCAGTTGAAGGCTCCGGGAGGGAGTGGGGTCAATTGTTCCCCAAACCCCTCATCTGATATCATTTGACGACCCTTCGGCCACTCTTTCATTTTATGCACAATAGCATTTCATATTTTATTTCCACTTGGTCAGGAGGGCTTCCCTATTTTAAGTTTTATGGGTCAAATTTCCTCGACTAATATAAGTGCGAACAGGTTCTAAAATGGAGTTTTGTCGGGCAGACGTTTGTTTAGAATAGAGTGCACTCTCTATTTGCGAATTGTGGAGCTAACAGATTTTGCAAAAGGATAGTGTTTTGAAAGAAATATTAAACGAAACCCTCTGTGCGATCTGTGATCACACTTACCCACTTGTTTTTTAAATCGGTTCGTTACTTGCTGAGATTGCGAAGAAATCGCCCTTTACAACGCTTTTAGACCGCTTTTTGCTCATTTTCACCCCCTTTAAATTTCGATTATTTTAAGAAATATTCTTAGAGATCATTTATATCTTATAAGTAACTACCATTCCAAATTGCATGTTTCTAGGACCTTCAATAACACAAAAATCGCATTTTAGGACTTTTTTGCTCCTGCACCCCCTTTGGGGTAAGTCGCACCGACAAAAAATATAGCCTATATTGGAGAAAGAACTGTCACCATCATTTTGACATCATTATTTTTTAAATAGGTTCGTTACTTCCTGAGAATGGGTGGAAATCGCCATTTAGAACGTTTTTTAGAAACGATTTTTGCGCATTTTTACACCCTTTAAATTTCGAATGTTTTAAGAAATGTTCTTGGAGATCATTTATATCTTATAAGTAACTACCATTCAAATTTCAAGTTTCTAGGCCTTTCAGAAACACAAAAATCGCATTTTTAGAACGTTTTTTGGTCCTGCATCCCCTTTGAGGCAGTGGCACCGACATAAAATATAGCCTATGTTGGAGCAAAGTCTATCACCATCATTTTGACAACATTATTTTTTAGATCGGTTCGTTACTTCCTGAGAATGCGTAGAAATCGCCATTTAGAGCGTTTTTTAGAACGTTTTTTGTGCATTTTCACCCCCTTTAAATTTCGAATGTTTTAAGAAATGTTCTTAGAGATAATTTATATCTTATAAGTAACTACCATTCCAAATTGCATGTTTCTAGACCTTTCAGAAACACAAAAATCGCATTTTTAGAACGTTTTTTGCTCCTGCACCCCCTTTGGGGCAATGGCACCGAATTAAAATATAGCCTATGTTGGAGCAAGGGCTTTCACCATCATTTTGACATCATTATTTTTTAGATCGGTTCGTTACTTCCTGAGAATGCGTAGAAATCGCCATTTAGAACGTTTTTAGAACTCTTTTTGCGCATTTTCACCCCCCTTAAATTTCGAATGTTTTAAGAAATGCTCGTAGAGATCATTTATATCTTATAAGTAACTACCATTCCAAATTTCATGTTTCTAGGTCCTTCAAAAGCACAAAAAGCGCATTTTTAGAACTTTTTTGCTCCTGCGACCCTACGGGTTAGTGGCACCTACATAAGATATAGCCTATGTTCTAAGCGGGACTAATACAATCATTTTGATACCGTCAACCGGGGATACTTTGGTCCTTGCGGGGATACTTTGGTCCATCCCATAAAAAAAGTTTTTATTCTTTGTATTGAAAAAACAATACAAGATAATTTGGAGTTTTTGCCCTTGAAAAAGATTTTATACCCTACTATAGGGTATTTGAATAATTTAGGGATAATTGAAATTTGTTTAGTGGCAACACTGGATGTGTTTGTAAACAACTGTTTCCGTGCGTAAATTTTATCTCTCCAAACTTTTTATAGTGAAACAATCTGGATATGAGCTACAAATAAGGTAAGTGTCAAAATATTAACTTTAGTAACCTGTAATCCATGTGTGATGATAGTTTTTCCTTTAACTTTTTATTTTGACAGGAAATGTTTACGTTTTCATAAAGCTAACATGAAAACTAGTATTTCGGGGCTACTTTGTGCCAGGCCTTTTTTGGTCCGAAAATAGCCCCAATTACTTAGAAATGCCTTTTATACAACCAAACCTCTTAAAAAATATTTTAAGTAACATTTTTTTAAATGTTACTGTAGCAAAATGTTACATTAATTGTTTTTGTTCCAGTTGCTGAGGATAACATGACGAAAACTGTTTCTCGTTTCTTTAATATTAACAATTGGTTTATTGTGTTTAAAAGTTTTAAAAAAAAACCGTTTATTTATAGGGTTTGCAGTGTTAATTTATTAGCAAATGCTATTCCAAGGGAGTTTCAATACAAATGTGTTCATTTACATATGAAATGTATTCATTTTATATGAAACTAATTGAATGGGCCAAAGAAGACCCCAGCAGGGGCTACTTTGTTCCAAAACATTTAAAAATAGTTAAAAAATAAAAAAATAAGAAATTTCCTTTATAAAACCCTACAGTTTGCTTCATTGCTTCATGTTAATTGCTTACAATTCCCTTTCGACGTTGAAAAATCACATATAATATTTTTTAATAATGGAAATGTGAGTGGAACCAGGAAAAAGTGGCCCAAAGTAGCCCTGGTTGACGGTACCAATACTTTTTAAATTGGTTCGGTAGCTCCAGAGATTACCTCCAACAAACACACAAACAAACAATTTTTACTTCGTTATGATATTAGTATAGAAGATAGTATAACAGTAAATGTGCTATTAATTGTAATGCATACTACAGACAATATTTTATTACAAGTACAGGGCTCCCAAATGGTCCGCCAACTGAATACCAATATTTTTTTAGAAAAATTTTCTTTTT
Organism: Maratus speciosus; assembly: GCA_963932465.1. Lineage (NCBI taxonomy): Eukaryota > Metazoa > Arthropoda > Arachnida > Araneae > Salticidae > Maratus > Maratus speciosus. The sequence goes on from OZ010799.1 coordinate 244,676,344, forward strand.
AGATTTTTCTTACAAATCGCCCCGAAATCACATTTGAAAGTTAATTCTAGCGCAAACGTACTATAAAATTTTCTGTAAAAAATTATTGGTATCCAGTTGGCGGACCATTTGGGAGCCCTGTAAGTAAAAAAAAATTACAAGTTATTTCAAATTTTTACATTTGGAGCAATGATTCATTTAGAAAAGAACACTGAAATTAAAAAACAAGATTTAATATATTATTCTGTGAAGTAATTTAAAACAAACAAGAACGAAAAATCATGCGTACGCGATAGATTATGAAACACTTTCCAATACATTCAGGATGCTATAACAAAACTTCACAGTTTACTAAGGTGAAAAATGATGTCTAAATGACAATTCGGGAAAACGCATAATGCATTTGAAAAACCAATTTCTGCTGTTACCATGGATACTCTGGAAAATATATGATTTTTTTGTGTACCCCTGTATGTGGTCTCTAGATATGTATGTATACTACATAGTATGCTAGAAGTTAGTCCAATTGAACGCATAGCGCAGTTGAAAATTTCCATTCAGCAATTTCCGCCAATAAATGGACGTTGTTGAAAACTTTTGTGCAAACCTGTGTGGGATCTGTAGAATTTATACATACCGAGTAATATTTAAACAAGTAATATAAAAATTTTATTTTTAAAGTCAATTCCTACTTAGGCCATCAAAGAAAAATTTAATATAATCCCTTAAGCTAATATCAGTTTTTGTTGCATTAAAATATCTCAATTTGTTGATTTTCTATAAGCAAGTAGGTTTACAATGGAACTTTATGGGAATTTGGCGAAATATTAGAGATATCGCCAAGTTGGCGTCATTTTTGGCGACTCATTTTGGCGATATATCGCTAAGTTGGCGACAGAACAGGGTCCCCCCTATGGTAACCCCCTTATAGATATGAAGATGCATTAAATTCTTCAATAACCAATGGCCGCCATTTTGTCTCCCATGTAAAACTAAAATTAATTAATTAAATTTTAATGAATGAATTAATATTTGAAAAAATTGCATTAACATCAATTGTCATACAGTACAAGTTTTAAGAAAATTATTTCAACTTGATAGGATGAATAATAAGTATTTTATTAACGATTGAAAGTTTGAACAAGATATATATACATATAAATAAATAAATACATAAATATAGGGAGAGTGTGATTTAATAGTAGGAATTGAAAAATAACTAAAAACGCTTACCACAACTGAAAACGCCCTTCCAGTAATTATTGCTCGTAAACTTCAATAGTTCAATTATTGCACATTTTCTTCTGTAGCCAAATCCTTTTATGTAAATGAACGAATGTTTCCCTGTAAATGAACGACAAATTCTATGCGCACCACGTTCTATAGTAAGAAACTTGTAGTACACTTAAGTGATAAATATCAATTTCAATATGTTTCAAATAGTATAATTTCATAAAAATACACCGCAAACGATTTTCCCCCATAGACCGTAATGTAACGGAATTCCTTTTAATGTCTCTGTTAATGAACTGTAAATGCCACATACTTCATTTTCAATACCGAACAACCCCAATAACATATATCAGTTTCATAGCAATCGGACTATATTTACGCGAATTAGAGCACAGACAGACGGACAGACAGATAGACAGATAGATAGACAAACAGAATTCATAAATAATTTTCGACTATGTTGGAAAGTGTTAAAAAAGATCTAAAAAGGGCTCTAAATCCGTGTTTTAAGTAGATCAAGGAAAAGAAATTCAAATAAAATATCCTAAAACATTTCATATTAAATATTCGGAAAATATTTTTCATTTATCTCTTATAAGTTTTTATTTTAAACTAGCGGACTTCCCCCGCTTCGCTGGTCGGTTTCTCTAAAAGAACCTTGAATCAAACGAAATATATCTAGCAAAGATGAAATGCGTTTACCTATTTTTCAAGTATGTTTGTTATCTTGAAATTCACGCTTCTACCTAAAATGGTTGCTCAGATATGCCAAATGTTCTAAAAGTTTCGACACCCCCTTTTAAATCCCTTAGGGTGGGGAATTTGTAAAATCGCTGAAACATGTTTTCAATTATTTTTTAGTAATTTATTTTCTGGAATTTCACGCTTCTACCTAAAACGGCTGCTGAGATATGGCCACATGTTCTAGAAGTTTCAACACCCCCTTTTAATCCCCTTAAGAGTGAATTTCTATAAACGCTGAAACACATGTTTTATTATTTTTTTAGTAGATTTGTTTTTGGAATTTCACACTTCTAACTAAAACGGCTTCTGAGATATGGCAAATGTTTTAAAATTTTAGACCCCCCATTATTAATCCCCTTTTCTTGGGGGGGGGGGGGTTCTAAAATCGCTGAAATACGTGCTTAATTATTTTTTTAGTAGATTTATTTTTCTGAAATTTCACGCTACTAACTAAAACGGCTGCTGAGATATGGCCACATGCTCTAAAACTTTCGACCACACCCCCTTTCAGCCCCTTTAGAGGGGGGAATTTTCAAAAATCCGTCCTTAGTGATCTTTCCCCCCATTTTTCATGCTTCTAGGTTCAGTAGTTTGGGCTGGGCCATTTATACATGGAGATAAAGATTAAAAAACATCTCAAACGATTTTTCCCCTTAGGCCGTAATGTAATGTAATCTTTTTGAGTGTCCCTGTAATCCCCCCCCCCCCTTCGACCCACCGCGACCAAACTGCCTTACTAACAGCACAAGACCAAGGGCTATATAATCACTACAGCTGCGTGTAGGTGGCAGTAGAAAATGGAGAAAAGTCTGTCTTTACCCACAGACAATTGACTTATATATATATATATATATATAGATTTATCCAATAATTTTTAAAGTATAAAGCTGAAAATTTTTGTGCAAAATAACAGAATACTTTTTGAAATTCCTAATCAAAAACCTATTTCTGTATGTGTCAGCTAAACAAACAACATAAGCGAATAAATTCGACATTAAGACATCCGATTTTTTTCGAACTATGTCATTCTTGCGAAACTAATGTATTTCAGTGACGCATCCCGGAAAATGACAAAATGAATCGATTTCATTTTAAAAATAAAGAAAAAAGCATGCGTTAATAAGAATAATATTCTGTCTTTTTTTTTTAATGTCATTCTTTCTAAAAACTTCTATGCCAATGATAATTCTTGGAAAATATTTATCAAATTCATTTCTTTATAAAAAGCAAGAGTAAAAAATATGTGCTAATCATAGATTTGGACACTTTTTCTAATCTTAAGTCTATATCCATTTTGAGTTCCAGGGAAAAAAAAAATTATGGACGTCCTGAGCGATGAAAAGACTTAGAAGGGATATACGTGCCGAATATAAGTTTCACGAATTTTTGTAATAACTAGTCGGATGTGCCAATCCCGAAACTTTCATCTATCTCATACATATTAATACTTCAATATTCGTTATTACAGTGCCAAAAATAAATGGCAATCTATGCACATCATGAGAATTTAAAAGATATAAAGTTAATTGTGCATTAGTTCTTGAGATATGATTATCGCTAAAATCGCGTAAATCCTTCAAAATGCAGCACAGCAGCGCAAACTGTTGGGTGATTTACACTAAAACCTAATCAGCGACAACTTATGTCAACGTCAAACTGAAGCTGAAGTTTGATGAAAATCCGTGCATTAGTTTTTGACATAAAGCTATTGCGAAAATCATCAAAAATCCAGAATAAGTGCAACCTAACGGTCGATTAACATCAAAACCTTACCAGCAACAACTTGTGTCAACATCTAACTAAATGTGAAGTTTATTGAAAATTCGTGCATTAGTTCTTGAGATAGGGCTATTGTGGAAATCGGGAAAAATGTACTTGGCAACGCCCCCTGTTCGATGATTTACACCAAAACATAAACATCAGCAATATTTATCAAGGTATATCTGACTCTGAAGTTTGATGAAAATCCGTGCATTCGTTCTTGAGATAGAGCTATTGCGGAAATCGTGAAAAATGCAGCATAGCAACGCCACTTGTTGGGCGATTTACACCTAAAACTAATCAGCACCAATTTATATCAGGTATTACCTGAATATAATTTTTTATTAAATTATGTGCATTAGTTCTTGAGATAGAGCGCCCACAAAATTTGTGTCCCATACAGACAGACAAGAGTCACAGATTCACAGACTGACATTTTGTAAAAACCTATTTTTCGGGATCTCTGACCTCTAAAACGTGCAAATCCGTCGAAAACCGGAAGTCGAAAATTTTCACGAATCCAATACTTTCTTCTTGTAAAGATAGAAGAAAGTAAATAAGTAAAAATTAAATTTAAAAAATCAAAAAACGCGACTGCGTAAAAAGCGAATTAATTAATTATTTCTCATCAGTGTGAAACTATTTTTACTTTCTTCTATCTTTACAAGAAGAAAGTATTGGATTCGTGGAAATTTTCGACTTTCGGTTTTCGACGGATTTACACGTTTTAGGGATCAGAGATTCCGAAAAACATGTGTTTACAAAATGTCTGTCTGTGAGTCTGTGCATCTATGAGTCTGTCTGTCTGTCTGTATGTGACACAAATTTTGTGGGCACTCTATCTCAAGAACTAATGCACGGAAATTAATAAAAATTTATATTCAGTTAGTCCCTGATATAAATTGGTGTTGATTAGTTTTTGGTGTAAATCGCTCAACAGGTGGTGCTGCTATGCAGCCTTTTTTACGATTTCCGCAATAGCTCAATCTCCAGAACTAAAGCACGGATTTTCATCAAACTTCAGATTCAGTTAGTCCTTGACATGAATTGAAATTTTGTACATTTTGGTGTAAATCGCTCAACAGGTGGCGCTGTTATACTGCATTTTTTTACGATTTCCGCAATAGCTCTATCTCAACAACTAATGCTTGCATTTTCATCAAACTTCAGATTCAAGTATACTTTGATATGAATTAGTGCTGCTTGTGTTTTGGTGCAAATCGCTCAACAGATAGCGCTGCTATGCTGCACTTTTCAGAATTTCCATTATAGCTGTATCTCAAGAACTAATGCAATAATTTTCATCAAACTTCAGAATTAGTTAAACCTTGACATGAATTGACATTTTGTACATTTTAGTGTAAATCGCTAAACAGGTGGCGCTGCTATGCTGCACTTTTCAGAATTTCCATTATAGCTCTATCTCAAGTAGAGATCTGCACGGGCCGGAATTTCCAGGCTCGGGCATGCCCGGCCCGAAGGAAAGCTATTTTGGCCCGGCCCGGCTCGGTGTAAAAATTGAAAGTTCGGCCCGAGCCCGTACAAAAATCAGTGAAGACAGGCCCGGCCCGACTCAATTTCTACAAAAAATTCCGGTTTTTCTCGACATACAATTAAGATTCTTTTGATGAATAATACATGCATATTTATGGGAACATTTTACAGTATATTTTAAATTACTATGTGTTCGCAAAATAGAAAACACACAATAGTAAACATTAACGATTACTTAGTGTTTTAGTCAACGTCTCTACAGAAGTTTCAAAATTTAAATAAGAGTTTATTAAAAGATTAATGTAGTTTAGAATAAAGGGTTAAAAAACATGATAACTTTTGAAGCTGTATAATTGTCTGAGCGAAGCGAAGGCTAATACTCAACGCAATATTACAGCTACGATTGATATTAAGGCCATATCCTACTAAAAAAAAAAGCCCCAATAAAAACTTTCGTCAAACATAACTCAAAAATTATTTGCCGGATTTCGTTTCTGATTGCACCAGAAGGTACCTAGGAGGGTTGCCTACTGAATGCACCTACTATGAAAAATAAGTTCCAAACCGCTTAAAAATTATATAAACAAGTGGGTAAGTGTGATCACAGATCGCACAGAGGGTTTCGTTTAATATTCCTTTCAAAACACATTATCCTTTTGAAAAATCTGTTAGTTCCACATTTCACAACCAGGGGACGCACTTGATTCTAAACAAATGTGTATCCGAACGAAAATCCGTTTTACATACTATCCGTAGATATATTAGTCGAGGGGATTGGGCCCATAGCACCCGAGATAAATAGGCGCACCTGGCGGAAAAAAATGGAACTAAAATATGTAAGGCTATGGTGCATAATATGAAAGAATGGTCAAAGGGGTGTCGGCAAAAGTTGGAAAATTTCTCCCCGGGTTAAAAGGGTGGAGGTTAGAAAAATTGCTTAAAATACACAAGTTAGAGCCCAAAAGGTAAATAATAAGACTTTTTGAAAATTTTATGATTTGTCGTGTGGTCTGAGGCATTCAGCTATACGTATGCAAAATTTCATGTGACCAACTTAATTAGGGGCTCTCTTAGAAAGAATTGCTTCAAATACATATGTGGTAGCTCAAAGGGTTAAACGTAAGACATTTTCAAGATTTTATGATTTGTCGCTTGGCCTCAGGTGTTCTGCTATAAGTATGCAACATTTCAAATCTCCAATTTAATTAGGAGCTCAGTTAGAAAGAATGGCTTAAAATACACAAGCTGGAGTTGAAAGGGTTAAACATAAAACTTTTTCAAAATTTATTATTTGACGTGAGATCTGAGGTGTTGAGCTATAAGTAGGCAAAATTTCACGCCACCAACCTAAATAGCGGCTCACTTAGAAAGAATTGTTTAAAATGCACATATGGGAGCACAAAGGGTTAAATGTACGACTTTTTGAAAATTTTATGATTTGTCGCCTGGCCTCAGGTGTTCTGCAATAAGTATGCAAAATTTCAAATCTCCAATTTAATTAGGGGCTCAGTTAGAAAGAATGGCTTAAAATACACATGCGGGAGCCCAAAGGGTTAAACTTACGACTTTTTCAAAATTTTATCATTTGTCGTATGATGTGATGTGTTCAGCTATAAGTACCCAAAATTTCACGTCTCCAAACTAATTAGGAGCTCACTTAGAAAGAATTGTTTAAAATACACATGCGGGAGCCCAAAGGGTTAAATGTACGAGTTTTTCAAAATTTTATCATTTGTCGTATGATGTGATGTGTTCAGCTATAAGTACCCGAAATTTCATGTCTCCAACATGTATAGTTTCTGAAAACTGGTTCTGTGACGGACAGACAGACAGAGGAGCGAGACGAATAGGGTTTCGTCAGATGAACGAAACCCTAAAAAACTGATAAAAAAGCAAAATTTATCTACATACGTCACAGATTTTTGTTGTGCGTCACTTTCACAGGTAGATGTTTTCGTAGACAACTGGCTTGAACACATGGAGTAAATAAATAAATAAATAAATAAATAAATAAATAAATAAAAAAAAAAAAACGCACGCAGTAATAATGAAGTGCCATAAGACATTTAAATTTAATCAAACAGGAAAAGAAAGGGTAGCGGTCGTTGCAGCAACTGGGAACCTGAAAATTTGAGCATGCGCATCAGCTCCGGATTTTTGCCTGAGTGAAGAACCAGATCGAAAATAAACACCGTTTAAAAAAAAAAAAAAAAAAAAAAAAAAAAAAAAAAATGGAAATCTAGCTATACAATAATGAATGTTTTAGTAGTTGACTCCATTGAAGAAGGATAACAACAGATTAAAGACTATGAAAATGAAACATTTTCTAAATTCTAAAGTTGTGACAACTTATGCAGTTTTATATTTATATTAAATAAAAACAATAAAAAATTAGACTCATTCAAAGATTTTTTTCTTCATAAAAACAACAACAGAAAGAGATATGATTATTTTACGAAAAAACATTACTGGATACACGAAACTCGCTGTGCAGCAATCTCAAAAATCGTCAATGCCACGGTCAGTAACGCGCGTATGAAACCAAAAAAAACATCACTGGACACTCGAAACTCGCTGTGCAGCAATCCCTAAAATGCACGAAACTCGTCAATGCCGCGGTCAGTAACGCGCGTATGAGCGCTCCGCGCCCATAAACCGAAAAAACATCATTGGACACACGAAACTCGCTGTACAGCAATCTCTAAAATGCACGAAACTCGTCAATGCCGCGGTCAGTAACGAGCGTATGAGAGCTCCGTGTCGATGAAACCGAAAAAAACATCATTGGACACACGAAACTCGTTGTGCAGCAATCTCTAAAATGCACTAAAGTCGTCAATGCCGCGGTCAGTAACGCGCGTATGAGCGCTCCGCGCCCATGAAACCGAAAAAAAAAAAACATCACTGGACACGCAGAACTCGCTGTACAGCAATCTCTAAAATGCTCGAAACTCGTCAATGCCGCGGTCAATAACGCGTGTATGAGCGCTCCGCGCCCATGAAACCGAAAAAAACATCACTGGACACACGAAACTCGCTATGAAGCAATCTCTAAAATGGACAAACCTCGTCAAAGCCACGATCTGGTAACAACAAACTCGTAATAACAAAAATCTATTTATCGTCTCGCCAAATCGTTATATGTCTGCAGATTGAATTGGCAATTTTTTTTCAAAACGCGCCAAAATGCCATTTTTGTAAATGATTGCCAATCTGAAACTACGAGATAAACAAACCAGTGTGGCGGTTACTTTCAAAACTAAAGTGATTTTATCAGTGTTTTAAAAAAGGAAATTCAAGAAATATTAAAAATTACAAAAATATAAACTACAAAAATGAAGTGCTTAAAATAACTTCTTTTACCATTATGTTAAAGTTCTGATAACTTATGTAATTTTATATTTTTGTTAAATAAAAACAATAAAAAGTAAGACTCATTTCTAGATATTATTGTGGCACAGATGCCATATACGCACTACGATGGCGCGATTTTTTTCTAAATCCAATTTGGCGAAAACCTCGTTTTCGAATACCAGTTACATATATATTTTTAAAAAGGGAATAACAATAAATAAAAAAATGTTTAATTAATAACTATAGAACAAAACAATTTATATAATTTTAAAAAGAAAATAAAAGTAAATAAACAATTTATCAATAAATAAACAACAACCGGTTACCATATCAAGCAAAATAACGGCACTTTGGCGCCAGTTAAGTACCCCGGTGCGTATATGAGATTGGCGTCAGAAAAAAATCTCGCCAACGAGGTGCGTATATGACATCTTTGCCGTCACTTTTTCTTAAAAACAACAACAAAAAGATATATGATTATTTTACATAAGAATTAAGTGAAAACACGAAGCAAAATTCGGTATTTTTCGAGAATATGAGCCTTGTCACTTTTTTTAGGCTTCAGAAAGAAAGATTTTCTGCCAACTGATGTAAACAACCATGAAAACAAACCTGATAAGATTTTTTGCTTATATATTAATTATAAGAATACTCTTAAATTTATCAAATGACTTTGTTTAGTCGTCATTATTATTACTAATAAAAAAATACCTAACTTAAATCAATAATTAAAAAATAGGTATATCTTTTTTAAAACTGTGTTTATTTTCGATCTGGTTCTTCACTCAGGCAAAAATCCAGAGCTGATGCGCATGCTCAAATTTTCAGGTTCCCAGTTGCTGCAACGACCGCTACCCGAAAAGAAATCTATAATAAAACACTCATACTACAATATATATTAAAGCACACATACACACATAAATAACGCCTGCATTCAACAGTTAAAGGTATTGTTTGTTATTCCATTAAAAAGAAAAAAGGCATAAAAACTTTGATTTGAGATTTTGCGATAATCTTTCAATAGCATTTTTTAATCGCCAAAAGCATATTTTATATTTCGCGTGTGAAAATTAGAAACAATTATATGATGTTTAATAAAATATTTTGCTTTATAGCATCATTTTTTCTTATTTTCTTTATTTTTTAGGGTTTCGTACATCTGACAAAACCCTATTCGTCTCGCTCCTCTGTCTGTCTGTCCGTCTGTCACGAAGCCCGTTCTCAGAAACTATACATGTTGGAGACTTGAAATCAAACTACATATCATAAAATTTTGAAAAAGTCGTACATTTAACCCTTTGAGCTCCCACATGTGTATTTTAAACAATTCTTTCTAAGTGAGCCCTACTTAGGTTGGAGGCCTGAAATTTTGCATACTTATAGCTGAACACCTCACATCAACTGACAAACTATAAAATTTTGAAAAAGTCGTAGATTTAACCCTTCGGGCTCCCACATGGGTACTTTAAGCAATTCTTTCTAAGTGAATACCTAATTAGGTTGGAGGCGTGAAATTTTGCATACTTATAGCTGAACACCTCGCATCAAATGACAAACGATAAAATTTTGAAAAAGCCGTACATTTAACCCTTTGAGCTCCCACATGTGTATTTTAAACAATTCTTTCTAAGTGAGCCCCTACTTAGGTTGGAGGCGTGAAATTTTGCATACTTAAAGCTGAACACCACATATCATACGACAAATAATAAAATTTTGAAAAAATCGTACATTTAACCCTTTGGGCTCCCACATGCGTAATTTAAGCAATTCTTTCTAACTGAGAAATTGGAGATTTGAAATTTTGCATACTTATAGCAGAATATTTGATACCAGGCGACAAATTATAAAATCTTGAAAAAGTCTTACGTTTAACCCTTTGAGCTACCACATATGTATTTTAAGCAATTCCTTCTAAGAGAGCCCCTAATTAAGTTGGAGACATGAATTTTTGCATACGTATAGCTGAATACCTCAGACCACACGTCAAATCATAAAATTTTCAAAAAGTCTTATATTATTTACTTCTCCGGGACTTGGGTATTTTAAGCAATTTTTCTAACCTCCGCCCTTTTCACCTGGGGAGCGCTTTTCCAACTTTTGCCGACACCCCTTCGACAATTCTTTCATATTATGTACCATAGGCTTACACATTTTAGTCCCACTTTTTACCGCCAGAAGCGCCTTCTTATCTCGGGTGCTATCGGCCCAATCCCCTCGACTAATATATCTAAGCATAGTCTATAAAACGGAGTTTCGTTCGGATAGAGGTTTGTTTAGAATAGAGTGCGCCGCTGGTTGCGAAATGTGGAACTAAGAGATTTTTCAAAAGGATAAAGTGTTTTGAAAGGATTATTAAACGAAACCCTCAGTGCGATCTGTGATCACACTTGCCTACTTGTTCACTATATTTATGCATACTATAAATTGCGTATAAATGCTATAGTTCATATACAGGGCTACAAAAATGAATTCGTAAAGGTTACTGAGTATGAGCATAAATTGCTTAAAGGTGGGTTTTAAAGGAGTTATGCATTTTTACGCTGAACTGAATTTAGTGTATTAAGAAATATTTGTAGAATATAGATAAAATGATATACAAGGACACGCAAAGAGTTGGATACGTGGCCGTCTATGGGTGATAATTTCTGGAAAAGTAATTTCAGTAGTTTTAAGCGTGTTTTAGTTTGAATTAAATTTTAGCTAAATAGTGGCATGTAATAAAGGTACTAGGTAAACTACAGGGCTGTACAAAAGTATTCAAGTATGTTTCCATTTTTAGTATAAATTGCTGAAAGATGAATTTCAACCAGTTATGCATTTTCTTGCTAAACTAAATTTTCCCATTATATAGTATATATATCAGCATACAGATCGAATACAGCTCTGTTCAAAAGAATTGGAATACATATTTGGATATGGGCGGTAACTACTGAAATCAGATTTTTAAATGTTTATTTAGTTATCTTATTTACCTTATTTCCCTAAGTAACGAAGTTTCGTTAAAGCTTTCATGGAGTGTTGGAAAGTGTTTCATAATCTATGCTGTACGCATGATTTTCTTACATGTTTTAATGTTTGTTTTATGTTGTATGTTAAATTTTGAAATTAATTTTTCAGAACAAACATTCTTGAAATCCTGGGCAACGCCGGAAACTTTAGTTTGTAACAGATAAATGGCTTCTGTATTTGTACATCTATGCTAATATTATAAAGCGATATACTAATATTATAAAGTGTATAATATTAATAATGTTTGCGCGTTTGTGAGGTGTTAGTCTGAAACTACATAGCCAACTTAAAAAAATGTTGGTGGTCATTTCTGCTCCGAAGAAAAGTCTATATTTTATCTCAGTTCAACAACCTACGTCACTGCAAGAGCAAAAAATTCTAAAATTGCGATTTCTGTGATAGTGATTGGGTTAGAAACTTTAAATTCGGTGTGATGGTTACTTTTAAGATGTAAATACTCGTTATGAACGCTCTCTAAAAGGTTCGAAAATTCAATTTGACAGATAAACGTAAAAATTTCTAGAAAGGTTCTAAATTATGATTTATTTGGAATACGAAAATTTCTGGGATACTGTTGGTGTTAGAAACTAGAACTTTGGCATGGCAGTAATTTATATGATGTAAATGCTCGTTGTAGAATGAATTCTAAAAAATCGAAAGACTAAACAAAGCGAAAAAAAAAAAAAAGATCTAAAGATGATCTAAGCAACAAAGTACATGGAATTGTTAGGAATATAAACATGAAAATTGACATGGCTGTATTTATCATGACGTAAATTCTCGCAATAGAACAGTTTCTAAAAATGTCGCTATATAAAACACTGCAGAAACAAAAAAACGTTCGAAAATTTTCTATTTCTGTGTTACTGCTGAGCCCAAAACCTTGAAATTTTGCTTCGGGTTAGTTTTAAAATTTAAAATTGTCTCTGTGAATGGTTTCTAAAAAACTTTAAATCTAAAAAGATGAAATGAACGGAAAGCGTTCTCAATTAAAATTAATTTGGAATTATTAGGTATAGAAACTTTAAATATTTCATAATGCCGCATTTCCTCCACAAAACATGCAATTTAAATGCAACAAAACAGATAGATACCCACCTAGCATTAAATAAATTGTCTAAATATTAAATAAAGACATGTATGAAGCAGTGAGTAGGTTGCCCGAAAGTACTTGTTAAAGTGTTCCTTCTCAAGGCTTTTCTGTCTCTCGCCAAGGCCACTAACAGCTGGAAGCGCCGTTTTAAATGTGATATGATTTTTTTTTCTGATTCATTTTTCTAGAGATTTTATCATAAGGTCATATTCTCAATTGTCATTAGTAGATTGTTTTATATATTAACTTATTCTGGTGAAATTTCGTAATCGGGTTCATATGGGCGTATTTTAGCTTGCGTGATTTGCTGAAAAAATATTTATGGATTTGTAAATTACTTCAAATGACACTTTGACAGCTCAAAGGTTATGCAGACGATATATTCAGATTTTGTGTCATACTTTATGCTGCAATCATTGCCGATTTCTTTTATTTAATACAAGCTAAATGCAGATCAACTTGTGCAGAATATTATTGAAAACAAAAAAAATACAGCGTATGTAGTGGCCAGCAAGCACTCATCATTTAAATCCGATCGAGCATATCTAAAACAGACTCTAACGATGCATTGCATGCCACTATTGATGTGTTCGGTACTTTGATATTACATCAGATTTAGAAGAGATAATTCCTTAATTCTTATCCACAACCTCATGGAAAACAGATATTGTACAATATTAACTTTTCCGGGGGAGCACACACTATATAAAGTATAGTCCATTCTTTTCAAACATCATATATTTGTCATTTAAAGTTACTCAAATTGGTGCGGAGCGTCTGATTGTGATTTTGACATCATTTTATACAGTTACAATTACGATATAAAATAATTTAGAGTTTCATTTTCTATTTTACTTTTAATATATTGCGTACTTACAATTTTATATCCATGCATGTCTGTCTTGCATGGTTTGCTTTCCCATTTTTTTAAACAATGTATACGAATTTATATATAAGATTTTGTAATTCTACGACTCGTTTATTTTCATCATCACAATTTATCGCACTGTATGGACAATTAAAGATAACATCTCACTTTCTTTGCTTCCACATGTTATTATTAAATCTATGTTCTCAGCAATATCGCTCAGACTAATCCCTCTGAAGGAAGTCCTAGTAAAAAGTAGATTTCTGAAAATATTTCTGTCATTTTTAAGGCTTTTCTCAAATCTAAAGGAGCTACATTTTGACACATTTATGAATTCATTTCTTTTCGGAAACGCGTGAGATTGGCAGGTATTCTTATTCAGAAACCATGTAAATGTTTTTTTTTTTTTTTGATAAAAGTAATATATTTTTCAGAAAATATTGCCAAAGTTAGCGTTTTGAATCGAATTTCCGGAAGCGATAGCACAGGAGAGGACAAAAACGTACAGTCACGTGACAAGAGTCTCTGTTATCTCTGTACGTAATTTATCAAAAATGGAAACGCTATTCGATTCCAAATGTCTTCAATACTCAGGCCTGTCAATTTTATGCCTTTATAGTTAAAAATGAGTCAGAAAATGTGTCTGAAAGTTTCGCATTGTTGAGCAGTAAATATGAGAACCACCTTAAGATCCAAAGATATTGTTAACATCAGAAGTTCATTATCGCTATTAATGCTTTTACAAAACATAATGCCTATCCTACACATCCTGAGATCTAAGGCCAGTTCCGTCCCGGCACAAGTCTGCCGAAAAAATTAAACCCGGAATCAGGCATCATGTAACTGTGCGATGCCGATGTCTACGATGGACATGTTACATTTCTGTATTGATGTTGTTAAACTCGTATCGGTTCGTAACGCACATTTATACTTCTCGAAAAAACCATATTCATTGAAAATAGCTCGTATTATATCTGCTTCTCTTAAATTCTTATATCGGGCCGATAGGCCCGATTAATTTTTTTTATCGGCCCGGCCCGTTGAAAAAATTGTCCTAATTCTGCCAGTCCGGCCCGGCCCGTTTGAAAATTCTCCTTTACTCCGCCGGCCCGCGAGCCGGGCCGGGTACGGGCCTCGGGCCAAGCCCGGGCCCGTGCAGAACCATAATCTCAAGAACTAACGCAATAATTTTCACCAAACTTCAGAATCAGTTAGTCCTTGACATGAATTTACATTTTATACAGTTTAGTGTAAATCACTCAATAGGTGGCGCTGCTATGCTGTTTTTTGTGATTTCCGCAATAGCTCTATCTCAAGAACTAATGCTTGGATTTTCAACGAACTTCAGATCCATGTATACCTGGATATCAATTACTGCTGTTTATGTATTGGTGTAAATCACTCAACAGGTGGCGCTGCTATGCCACACTTTTTCAGAATTTCCGCCATAGCTCTATCTCAAGAACTAAGGCACGAATTTTTATCAAACTTCAAATTCAGATACACTTTGATATGAATTGTGCTAAATTGATGTAATTTTTTGTACTATTTAAATGATTTAATTGATGTGATTTATATAGAAGAAAGTTTTGTAATGGCCACAAAATACTAGTTTATGTATATTACTTACCTATTTTTTTTATTTACTTGTATTGATGACTTTTAAGTTGGGTTTAATTGTTAGTTCCTATCTATAAACTCCGTTTTGATGAGGCCTATAGATGTTTATGAAGGTTAGAGTTGCAGTAAAGCTAGAGATCCTACCTACACAACTTCCAGGTTGTGTAATAGTTAAACGGAGCTTCTGACTGTAAAATAGTCAATGAAACATCATTTTCATTTTGAAAGACCTATCCAGTGATGTGCCACTCAATAGGGTGCGTAAAATGTTTTTGTCTCTACCGCCATTTTGTATTTTACGGCCGCCATTTTGAATTTATACAAACAAAATCTAGCCTGTAACCATCGGACGGTTAAGACGAATCGATAGAGACCTCATTCATTAAAATCTATCTAGCCGCTGGGATGTTTCGAGGGTATAAAGAAATCTACATACCCAGATATGCATGAAACACATAACCCTTGGCAGTCGGGTAAAAAGGAGAGGAAAAATTCGATTAACAATACTAGGGGGTCCAACAAGATTTTCCCGGATTACAGGACGTGGGTGAAAATCATTTTTATAATTGTAAACTCTAATAGATATTTAAAAATTTTTTAGGTTGTCCACTAAAAACACCAGAAAGATTTTTACATGAAAAATACCGAATATGTATTGAAATAAAGTTTTGACATTTATTAAAAGCGATACTTTCGAATTAGCTGCATGCTAGGAGTTAACAGCCGAAGAAATTTCCAAAGATAGGTACTTGAAACTTTTCGATACTAATAATTTCAGTGGTTTAAGCACTTAGTTCGATAACATTGTGAAATTTGTGTTTTATTTGTATTGCAGGGTGATTATATATATTTAAAAAAAAAAAAAAAAACTATCTCGATAATGAGCTCCTAGCTATTATACCGTTCACAGAAACCGAATGAAATTTCGATTTAAAGTATTGTGAGGTATATGCTCAAGAATTATATGAAAAACAACATTTTAAACTTTAACAGTTACGGTTACTATGACAAAATTTCGAATGGCAACATCTACTTTTTTATTGGAATGTGATCTCCATATTGAAAAACCATAAAAAGCGTTGGAACCTGTACTTGTAGTACGAAAATCAACGGCGCAAGACAGACTAAGAAGAAATGCGAACACAATCAATAAGAACAGAGATTACAACATTCTCAAATTGAGTTACATTCGTCATCAAATAATATTTTAGCTATATCGTCTAGAAGTTATAGTGTAGCAAGCGGCTATTCCAAAAGTGCTAAAAAATTGAAGACGATAAATGTCGAACGATGCTGATAGATAAATGTCAATCGGAGTGACATCTGGTAGCTCAAGTGTAAACATTGTACAAGTATCTTCAAAAACAAATCGCCGAGTATCTTGCAGAATCTGCCGTTATTGCGAAGCCTAATGTTTGTTACCTGATCTCACTCGTCTAATCTCACTCCTTTAACCTTACTCGTCCAAGCGATTAACACCAAGTTCTAGAACGCAGGTTTGTTATAGTCTAAACAAAATTGTCTGTCTAAGCACAGTCTGAGCATGCGCACTGTGTTTATGTCACCACCTTCATATAGAGACACCCTAATGTCACTACTCTTTTACCTAGAAGTTATGTTTATTAAATAATGAGACTGATTAAATAACACAGCATTATTTATTTGTACTACAAATTGCAATGCTTGTCCCCTTTATACAGTCACTATTTGCGCTAATAGAACGATGTAGTCTTTTGTTTTCCATTGGTCTAACTCATGCAGCAAGTTAATTTCGGTCAGTTGTTTTAACATATCTGCTGTTTTTTTCTTTACAGCATCAACTGACTCAAAACGTGTTCGTTTAAGCACTGATTTAACTTTTGCGAAAAGATAAAAGTCACAGGGTGCTAAATCGGGCGAATATGGAGTACATCTCATGGAGAACATATCAGTACAAGTATAGTAAGGGGCTATGCATATATGACGTTATCATTCTATGGGGGAGGGGGTATCTGGCATGCATTGTAACTTGGTCTTTACATCAAAATAGTATGTTATCTTTTTTTAGTATGTTATCTATTTTTTATGAAAGTACAAAGTTATTAAAATCATTAAATGATTCTAGAATTATTCAATTCAAAAATACGGAACACTCCAATGTTTGGCATACCTGTTCTTCTGTTATCCGTGTATGCATGTATAATCGGCTGTTCGACAAACCATACGCGAAGTATGTTTGAAATTATACTTATGTTTACTAGTAAATAAAATAGAAAGAATATTATCCACCTGTTTTGTTGATAAAAAGTTCTGTCCGCCCCACCCCGTGCAGAGGGCAAGTACAAAAAGACATTATTACTGTTGAATGCATTATGTAACAAAAAGCTATTATTAAATACTTTTAAATAGTAACTATTTCTTTCAAGTGTTATTTGATATATAAACTGATACTTTATTGTCTTATCTTCATTTGAATCAATAAAGTATGCGAAAAATAAATGTAACCACATCACTCCAAACAAAAGAAAAAAAAATTCCAAAAATCTAAAGAATTTTTATACATCGATAACGATATCATTACTGGAGGGGGGGGGGGTGTCGAGGGATGATAACGTATGATATCTTAAGGTGGAGAGGGGGTACAAAATTACCAAAAAGTTGATAAAGTTATATGTGCTCAGCACCTAATGCGATTGTTGGTCAAAAACTGCTTCACAGAAAGTGCTATGTGAGCAGGCGCATTGTCTTAGTGAAGAATGAATCCATTTTTCAAACATTTGTGTCCGCTTCTTTGTGACTCTTTTTTTCAACTTTTTCAAAACTTCTTTATAATAATGCTTGGTTAACTGTTGTGCCTTCTGGAACCCATTATATCAAATTTACACCTGTGATACTGGTTTTTAGCTGCGTTCGTAATTCTATAAATACGTAGCACCTGTAGTCGTCATTCAGTCCGTCCGCCTGTCTGTCTGTCCGCATATAACAGAGCAAAAACTACCCAACCGAATGGTCTGAAATTTTAAATATATAATTGTTGCAAATTTTTGTCGAGTCATTTCAAATTTCGTGAAAATTGAATGTATAGTTTAATTACAGGGACAGTCAAAATTTTCCCGTTACATGACGGCCAATGGGAAAAAATTATTGCAAGTGCATTTTACTGACGTTACAGACTTCCGAATGGTCTGAAATTTTAAATATATAATTGTTGCAAAATTTTGTCGAGTCATTTCAAATTTTATGAAAATCGGATGTATAGTTTAATGACAGGGACAGTCAAAATATTTCCTTTACATTACGGCCAATGGGGAAAAAATATTGCAAGTGCATTTTAATGATGTTACAACCTTCCGAATGGTCTGAAATTTTAAATATATAATTGTTGCAAAATTCTGTCGGCTCATTTCAAATTTTATGAAAATGGGATATATAGTTTAATTACAAGGACAGTCAAAAGTTTGCCGTTACATTAAGGCCAATGGGAAAAAATTATTTCAAGTGCATTTTACTGATGTTACGGCCTTTGGAACAGAATGAAATTGATATTCACTTAGGAAGTGTACTAAAATATACATTCAGTACACTTTGCGGTGCAAAAAGTTATTATAAAACTAGTTATAGCACGAACGCACATCATTTGCGACGTTTGACGTGCAATTTCCAACTTGTTTCTTCTGTTCTTGAAGTGCAAAGTTCTCCAGGGTGTTCATTCTTTTCAACATTCTCACGGCCCTCGATGAATCTTTTGTGCCACTCAGAAACTCGTGCGCGAGACAGGCAGTCAGTCCCATAGACTGCAGTAAGCATCAGAAAGCATTCTGCTGGTGTTTTGTGCAATTTTAGTAAAAATTTCAAATTGACACGTTGTTTAACTTTCCAGCATTTTTCCGTTATCCTATACAGTAAACACGACCAATCTAAAAGGCGGGCGATTCACAATCAACTGAAAATCACAGAATATTGCGGTTTCTCATACAGGTTCACGCAGGGGCGTAGCTACAAATATTTTTTCGGGATGGAGGGGGGGGGGAATCCAAAAGTTTTCCAACTTGAAACAAATTGCTCTATTTTCCAACTAAAATGATGGGTGCAATGTGTGTTTAATGATAATGATACTTATACGAAAAAAAAAAAAAATCTTTCCAAAAAAAACTGAAACTAAAAACATAAAAAATTAATAATTATTGTTTCTTTTAATGAAAGTTTTTGTCTTCTGTTGTGTAGGAATCATAATCATACTTCATATGAAAATAGCGTCAGGGTATTTTGAGATTTTTGAGAAAGGAACAAAAATGTTGATGTACAAAATTAAGGAAATTCACTTCTGGTAGATGTATGATATTTTCGTAGCACAGAAAAACACAATGACAAATTGAGTCTGGCTACTTTTTGTATTTCTTTTGAAAATTCAACTAGTTTACTACTACAGAATTCAGAAAGGTAGTCGGCAAAACAATAAAAAAATCTTATTTTTTTTTTACTTTTTATTTTAAAAAAAGAAAAAGTGTTTCAAAAACCTAGAATTTCCCAACTCTAAGCTCAAATTTCCCAAGTTCACATATATTGGAGGGGGAGGCCTCCCCCAAGAACCCCCCATCGCGATTCCTCTGAGGTTCAGACAGGTTCAAGGTCACTAAGCATGCAGCTGTAACCACTGACTGCTTTCGGACTAGATTGAATCACAGTCTAGTTATAGTCAAACTTCCTTTTAACGAAGCTTTCTACTTAACGAAATTTTCTGCTGAACCTTGACTTTGGGCGCGTTCAAGTATTACGTAAGCATACTTTTAGTCATTTTGTACCCCTACCCCACCTTTGTAAGGAAAAATAAGCAAATTCTAGATTCGCCCCCCCCCCCTTTGCTTACGTAAAATTTTGTGACATTCTAACATCAACACTGTTTGCAATTTTAAAAAATTACAGTTCGTGATAAATTACATTATTAATACAGCAAATTTACATAAATAGATATGTAGGGGCTGTGGTGTCGAAAGAAAACAAAATCGGTTTAATAAATAGTTACTTATTGCATTAAACAATTCAGAGAATACAAAATAGTTTTTAATATATTATTATATATCGCATTGAACAAAAGAAAAAAAACTTTAAGAAATACAACAGGCCCTAACTTATTTAAGCACATAACTAAAATTTTAATGAGAATCATAGGAATATTATGTGTTTGGCGTTCACATTTCTAGTCTGGTGTCCAAGATCTTTGAAGCCGCGTTTCTGCATTGTCCATTATTACGTTTTCAATGTAGTAGTGGGCTGGAATGTTCCTCGTTTCCAGTCCTTGTTTACTCCATATCTTTTTCCACAAGTAGTTCAACATCCGCAGAACGCTCATCCAAATCATGCTCTTTTGCTTTTTGTTGTTAAACTATAGTTGCTTCGTTGCCTAATGCTGACGTAAGAATTCTCGTGACCCCCCCCCCCCCTCTTCCCCTTGCCAGCAAAAATAAGCAGACACTGGACTCCCCCTCCCTTTCTTACTGCTTACGTAATACTTGAACGACCCCTTTGAATACTATTAGCATGCAAATTATTCTCCATATTGCGAAAAATATATTCTATATAACGAAGTTTATTTCGTGCGTATACAACATCCGAGAGGCTGCTGTGGCGATGAATGCATGGATTTATTTCAATTGATTGCATGAAAATGAAATTATTTATATATTTAATCATTTCCATTTAAAAAAAGAAATGCTAAAAGCCTTCCATAGAATAAGAAGGGGGTTCCAGTTTCACGAAAATGCTGCAGATGAATTGTGCAGGTACTTACAATAGTGCTAAAATTTTTATTAACAGTATATTTTTTATAAGAAATTTGTACAAAGTTATATTACAGACTTTTTTAAAGTTAAGAATTTGAAATACTGAGAAAAAATAGGTTACGCTCAATTTTGTTTTTCTCTGTTTATTATGTGTTTTTCTAGACATTATTTTAAATAAATTTTCTCATATATCTACATTACATAAAACAAAAGTTACTGCCGAATTAAAAAAAAACATTTTTCCAATATTTCCATTTTAGGTGTATTTTAGTGTAAAAATTTCATGAATTTGACTTGATTTCTATTTAACGCATTTTCTTCATAACGAAGTGTTTAAGTGGATCGATGAGACTTCGCTAAATGTTAAGTTTCACTATATTTAACAGACATACTTCGTATAAAGCCACTTTACTGGCGACAATGTAATGAAATTGAACGTGGATAACAACGAGGGTTAATCACAAAAAACATTTTGTTGTGACAAACCATTCTCGTGAAAACTTTCTAATTGTTGCACAATAAGTAAGTAGAAAAAACTAGCATGTTGTGGCCACCACAAAACTTTCTTCTATATAAATCACGTCAACTGAATCATTTAAATAGTACAAGAAAGTACATCAATTTAGCAACAATTCAAATCAAAGTATATCTGAATTTGAAGTTTGATGAAAATTCGTGCATTAGTTCTTGAGATAGAGCTATAGCGGAAATTCTGAAAAATGCAGCATAGCAGCGACACCTGTTGAGCGGTTTGCACCAAAACATAAACAACACCAATTCATATCAAAGTATACCTGAATTTAAAGTTTATTGAAAATCCAAGCATTAGTTCTTGAGATAGAGCTATTGCGGAAATCACAAAAAATGCGGCATAGCAGCGCCACCTATTGTGCGATTTACACCAAAATGTACAAAACGTCAATTCATGTCAAGGACTAACTGAATCTGAAGTTTGATGAAAATCCGCGCATTAGTTCTGGAAATTGAGCTATTGCGGAAATCGTGAAAAATGCTGCATAGCAGCGCCACCTGTTGAGCGATTTCCACAAAAACTAATCAGCACCAATTTATATCAGGGACTAACTGAATATAAATTTTTATTAAATTCCGTTCATTAGTTCTTGAGATAGAGCGCCCACAAAATTTGTGTCACATACAGACAGACAGACAGGCTCAGAGACAGACATTTTGTAAAAACATGCTTTTCGAATTCTCTGACCTCTAAAACGTACAAATCCGTCGAAAACTGAAATTCGAAAATTTTCATGTATCCAATACTTTCTTCTTGTAAAGACAGAAGAAAGTAAAAAATTAATAATATGAGTGTGTTTCCCCATGAAAGCATGTCGTGGATTAAGAAATAGTTGATGCTTTAATTTATTGTTTAAAAATTACTTGTTATTATTATATTGAGCTTGCATATGTACACTAAAGTCTAGAATGAAAGGTTTTTCTTTTCTTTTCTTTTTTTTCTTCAAATTTTGTTCTTGTACATGTTTAGAGAAACTTCATCGAGAGCTGAAAACTTTTCACCTGGCAAAGCCAATGGCAAAACTTTAACGAAAAACTTATTAAACAAAAACCTAATTTGCAGAACAAATTAAAAAAACAAAATTTATTTCCTAAATTGTTTAAGCCCGAGAAGGGGCAGATATTAAAATATTTCATTCAATTCGTTCTACATTTAATGTTAAATTTTTGTAGCAAATAAGTTAAACCAATTGAACATTAAAAAATAAAAATGAAATTCCTAAAATATAATACTTTAAACACCTATATACATAGATTCCGTTCAAATGAAATCGAAATAAATCTTAGACTTTTTTAAAGTTTTGCATTTTGCATGTATCTTATCATATTATGTACAATCGTCATAAACATAGCATACATGATAAACATAATGCAAAATCTGCAATACAAATATTTACAACTTAAAAATGGAAAAAGTCTAAGATTTATTGCCGAAACGTCAGTGAAGGCTTACTGTGGAGACACGAAAAGTTTTGGTTTCTGTTAGTCTGTCTGTCTGTTCCGCGATAACTGCCGCAAAAAGCATCCGATCGGCTTGAAATTCACTGGGCATGTTGATGAGGTACCCGGACTTAGCTGTATAGTTTTTGGTTAAATTTGGTTCATTCGTTCGGGAAATATGGAACATTTTATTTTGCTCTATAATGCTTTTCAATGGCAAGTCAGACGATTTTCAGATTTTCATTTGTTGAAAGAAATGGCTCATATGAAAAATGGATTTAAATGGTAAATTTTTGATGCTGAAATTTTTAAATAACATTATTAAATTATTCCAATAAATTATGTCAATATATTTGCGAGATTTTTTTAATTAGGTTTATAATATTGGGGGG
This sequence comes from Maratus speciosus, assembly GCA_963932465.1. Lineage (NCBI taxonomy): Eukaryota > Metazoa > Arthropoda > Arachnida > Araneae > Salticidae > Maratus > Maratus speciosus. Next base: position 244,699,621 of record OZ010799.1, read on the forward strand.
AATTTTTTGCATGTTTTGCAATAATATAAAGGATTTTGTTTTATTAATTTGACATAATGCATATTTCATTTTTTTCCTTTTCTTTCTCTGTTGCCTAGCAACATATTTGGTCCTAATAATATTAGTATAATTGCGTGTATAATGCTTGAGTAAAGCCAACGTCAAAACAGATGAATTAATGCATTTGTATCTTTGCATATAGAAGGATTTTAGCCCAGAAATAAAAATAGGCAATATTTCTTTTATTTTATTTATTTTATTGAAATATTTTGCTTAAAAATACAAAAGTTCATTATTTTCATAGAGAAAAACGTAACATTTTCCCATAACATTTACCAATATTTCTTTAATTGTTGCCAAGAAAATCAAAACACGGAATAATATTTTCTTTTAAACAATTTTCAATTGAAATGTTTTGTCGTGAAACAGGAAAATAAAAAATAAAATTAAGAATAGAAAAATTAATATGGCGGCATATTGGAAATAAAAAGAAAACTCTCGAATATTTCTTAATATAACAAGATGAAAAGTTTTGAGAAGTACGCGTAGCAGGTGAATTAGACGTCATTTATCGAAAACAAAGATGCTGGAATAAAAAGATCTTGGGTAAAATAAAATTAACTATTATTCACGGAGGAAAGAGATAGATGGAGATGCAGTATGCCGTAAAAACAGTTTGCAATACGATGAGCGTTATCGCTCAGATTTAAATGCCCTCATTCGGCCCAAACAAAACAAGCACGTGGAACAGGGACCAACGTCTTTGACTTCATCAGTTTTTTTTTTTTTTTTTTTTTTTTTTCTTTAAGCACGTCGTTCTGTTGTGCCGAATGTAGCTGATTTTAGGGTTACATTTTTGGCGTCACTTCAAGATTTATTGTCTGTGTACGGTTAACATGAATATTTTATTTAAAATTTAAATTTTATTAATTTATAAAAAAAAAACTTATGCTTATCCTTATAAATCACAGCGTAAAAAAAAATCTAAGATATACTATAACCCTCAGCACAATCAATAAAAAATTACGAATGTAAATTTAAATAGACTACGGGGGGTTCAGGGGGGCAGAGCCCCCTGAAGAAATGCAATTTTTGATTTAAAAAGTTACTAGAATAAGTAGCTCATCAGAATTTCAGAACATCAATGTACAACCACTTGTTTAACACTTTTAATTTCTGAAACTTTACGAAGTATCTTGTATGCTCATAAATATTTATGTAATTTGAAAACTTTAAAAAGCGATTTGTAGGAAGTTGAATATTATGCAATGAGTGTTAAAAAACAATGACTTGCAAAGATGACGTTGAGGCTCCTGATCTGCAGATTTACTAGTTTCGATTTCATTTGAACGGAATCTAAGTATATAGGTGTTTAAAGTATTATATTGTAGGAATTTCATTTTTATTTTTTAATGTTCAATTGGTTTAACTTATTTGTTACAAAAATTTAACATTAAATGTAGAACGAATTGAATGAAATATTTTAATATCTCCCCCTTCTCGGGCTTAAACAATTTAGGAAATAAATTTTGTTTTTTTAATTTGTTCTGTAAATTAGGTTTTTGTTTAATATGTCAAATTTTTTAATAACTACTGCGTTCAGACGAACACATTTGAAAATTAATGGAGGGTATCATCATCAGGCTTTGATTTATGCGATATCGCATCCCAACTTGCGATGCAATTTACCTATGTATAATTCAAAATGCTTCATAGTTGCAGTAATGCAGGTTGCTGTAGTTTGGTCAAAAAAATTACAATCTGAACTTAAAAAATCTGCTTGAAAATGTCATTTTTATTTCCACTATGACGCCATATTCATCTTCTTTTTTATTCTAAAAAAAAAAAAACTATTTCAGTTTCTTTAGTTTCATGTTTCACGTGAAAATCTTTCAACTAAAAATAGACAAATTATTATTACGGCTTTTGAATTATTTACAACAATGAAGAAAAATGTTAAATTTTATTAGAAGATGTCCGTTGATTCTCAATGAAAAAAAGCGAAATTTGGAACTATTAAAAAAAATATTTGAATAATGTAAATAAAAATTAGCCCATGTTACTCTCTAGATTATAATCCACCTATAGGCAAAGGCATTTTATGATCCATTTTGACCCTGACGTCAGGCAAGTGTTTTTACATTTTGAATTTATAATATTATTAGAATTAGCAAAGAATTAAAAATTTGTGGCATCAGGCACAAAAAGGTGAGAAGAAAAAAATGAAAAAGTTATGAGCTCCATAGGCTTTTCTATGTTAAATTAACATTGAGAAGTGACACTGGAAATAAATAAGTATTGCGCTGCCGCGCAATACTTAAATATGAAAACAACATTTATTTTTTGCTAATTTAGATAGTTTTATAAAGTTGAATAGAGAAACAAGTTCTTTCAAATGGGATTTGTTTGAAAATTGTAAATGAAATGACTGATTTTTTATGGTTTTTAAAGTACTTTTCAAGCATGATTTTTTTACAAATCTTTCATTAATGCGTGCAGCGCATTTGCACTTAAAACAATATAAATAGTTCAGCATTTTCTTTCCGGCTTGTATTCCATGAAAAAATTAGAATTGCACTAGAAAAACAGAAAAAAGAATAAAATACAAGTCTGACTGTTATGACGAAATTAAAGCTTCATCATTAAATAAATAAAATAATATAAATAAATCACAAATTTAACAGACATGTACGAACTACCCGCGTAAACGACTGAAATTATGACAATCAAAAAGGCTGCCATAAGTACGATCTTTTGCGATTTCTTCGGCTATTAGCGCCTTACTTTTAATAAATTATCCACTAATTTTATGTGATTTTAATCATTTTTGATTAAAAGATATAAATGATAATTTATTAAAAAAATAAGAGCAGTAATTCGTTTCGGTTTAATTGAACTTTTTAATGTTAATGAAAAGTTTTGAATATTCCCTAAGATTAAATTATTTAAATAGCACTAAAATCCCAATGCTATCTTTAATTATTCCAAACTTTGTAAAATGTGATTAAAATAATTCATAAATAACAACTAAAGTAATTTAAAGTCCATTACTTTGGAAATTGCATTTTTAAAGATCGTATTCATCAAAAGAATACGACATTCATATAATGATAAAACTATACAGGATGCATTTCTTCGAAAATGACCCGGAACTTTGCATGAAGTTATGAATACCATGTGACACTATAAATGCTATAATCAAGCTTAAAATTATCTTTTCCAGTAAAAATCGCGCGAGAGGGTACACCTCAGTTATGTGTGAAATTTCATTACGGGTTGACGAAAGTCTTAATTCCAATTGAATGTTCTAGAACAGGGTTTTCAACCAGTGTCCAACAAGGAAAGAATGACAATTTATATGGACAAAAAGAAAATTTTAAATGTGTTTCAATATCTGCGATAACTTTCATAAATGTTCTTTGATATCTACCGAGTTCAAGAAAAGGAATAGTTACAACGACAATGTGTGACGAGCGTCTCCAAAACTTATCGAAACTTTAACATGTGCTTGCACGAGCCTTACTTGTCGCTTGCACGATTGCTGTGTGATGAAGGATATATAGTTGATGACGCGTGTTTCAATTTATTTTCCTGCTCTATAGAAACTTCCTTACAAGTAAGTTATACATTCTTTTTCCTTTTTACATGCTTTCTTTTAACTTACAATTATCTATGTTTGTGCATGGCAGTCAAATTTTGAGACTCATTTTTCACCCACTTCCTGTTGACATGGAGCTTTAAAATTTGGAATATATATGTATTCCTGGGAGCAATACATGAATTGGACATTGATTTTTCAATTCCTACCATTAGTTCACACTCTCCCTATATTTATTTATTTATTTATGTTTTTATTTATATATCTTGTTCAAGTTTTCAATCGTTAATAAAATACTCATTATTCATCCTATCAAGTTGAAATAATTTTTTTTTTAAACTTGTACTGGATGACACTTGATGTTAATACAGTTTTTTCAAATATCAATTCATTAATTAAATTTTAATTAATTAATTTTAGTTTTACATGGGAGACAAAATGGCGGCCATTGGTTATTGAAGCATTTAATGCATCTTCATATCTATAAGGGGGGTTACCATAGGGGGGAACCCTGATCTGTCGCCAAATACCGCCAAGTTTTTCACCAACTTGGTGATATATCGCCAAATTTGGCGGCCAAAATGATTCGTTAAAAGTGACGCCAACTTGGCGATATCTCTAATATTTCACCAAATTCCCATAGAGTTCCATTATAAACCTACTTGCTTAAAGAAAATCAACAAACTGAGATATTTTAATGCAACAAAAACTAATATTAGTGTGGTGACCGGGTTTATGAGGCGGCAGGAAAAACATTTGATATTGGAATTCACAAACAACATTTATTATGACGCGGACACAACATTTATAAACATAGAAAGAATGAAACAACTTTGAGCTTATTTGCATTCAACCATTCGAATAATCATTATCGTCTGTTTCTTTTCTGTAATTTCTGGAACTGTTGCCACTTGTATTAGAGTAATATTTCGTTGCCAGATACAACAATTCTCCCACGCTTAAAATGGAACGTACACAACAGTTATAATGTTTGTTAATGTACAACAAAGTCTTGCAAATATGATGGAGGTTTGCGTTGACGAGTGGATCGTCGTAGCTGAACATCATGTCCAATTGGTGTTGGTGGTCTCTGCACATTTGCGTTGGGTTGTTGGAAATAGTTTCGAGGTAGTGCTATCAATTGGGGTTGAGAAGATTCTTTTTCATTTATTGGATCCTTACACTCATCGTTTTTTGAATTTGTGGTGAATGTGACAGTCTTTTTTGGAATCTCGGTTTTTCTCAATTGATCAATATGGCGCTTGAATATGTGTCCATTATCTAATTCTACTTGATAGTGCAATTTACCAAATTTTTGAAGTACAGTACCTAACTTCCACAGCTCTCTATTTCTGGCATAGCATCTCGCTTGTACTCGATCTCCCACACTTAAATTTCTGCATTTAATTGGGTAATCATTGTTTTGAATGTGTTTCATTGGACGTAAGGCATCAAGTTGAATTCGTATATTTCGTTTCAAATACAGTTCTGCTGGTGTTTGATTACTGGACAGTGGAGTTGCTCTGTATCTGAATAGTATTTGTCTTACCTTTGCGTGCATTGATAACGGTTCAGAAGATATTGCTTTTAGACGATTTTTGAGTGTTTGCACATTTCGTTCAGCTAATCCGTTTGTGGCTGGATGACCTGGAGCAGTTAGTTTGTGAAAAATTCCATTTTTAGCACAATATAACTGGAATTCGTCACTTACAAAAATTTTTGCGTTATCTGAGACTATGACCCTTGGAAATCCATGAAATTCAAAAATGTCAGATAATAGTTCAATTGTAGAAATAGAAGTAGGATCATTGCGGCATTTTTTTACTTCAGCCCATTTAGATTTCGCGTCTACTATGATAAGAAAAAAATGTTCTTGAAAAGGTCCTGCATAATCAATGTGTATACGGTCCCAATTTTCCTCTGGCTCGTCCCAGGGATGTACTGGTACTTTTGAAGGATTTTTCTTAATTTCAACACACGCTTCACATGTTCTTGACAGATGTTCAATATCTCTATCTATACCTTTCCAGTGAACATAACGGCGTGCTAACTGTTTCATTTTGGTAATTCCAATGTGTGTTTTGTGTAATTCTTCTAAAACTAGTTTCTGAAGTGCTTTTGGAATAATTATTCTTTGTGCTTTAAACAAAATTCCTTCTTCAAGTGTAAATTCATATGAACGATCTGGATTTTCTTCAATTTCTTTCTTTATTTTTGATAATTCTTCATCTGCATCTGTTGCTTTTCGTATAGTTTCGAAATTCAGCAATTCTGTTGAAATAGCATTTACAGCACAATCGCACAATGCAAATGCAATTTATTTCACTGTTAATAACCATATCACTTGATACTTCTTTTTGAACAACTGGAGCTCTAGATAAGCAGTCTGCTTCTATATTATCGCTACCCTTTTTGAAAACCACTTTATAATCGAATGCTGATAAAAATGTATCATATCTCAGCAATCGTCCTGAAGTCATAGGAGGTAATTTTACGTGTTGGTGGAATATTCTTGTTAAAGGTCGATTATCAGTAGCTAACTTAAAATGTTTTCCGAATAAATAATTGAAAAAGTGATTTACTGAAAACACAATAGCTAGAGCTTCTCGATCAAGTTGTGAGTAATTTTCTTCCGCTGCTGTTAAAGATCTTGATGCGAATGCAATGGGTCTTTCTTGGTCTTCTATAATATGTGATAGAACTCCGGCTACTCCTACAGGACTAGCATCACATGTAAGAATAATTGGTAAGTTAGGATCATATGGAACAAGAAAACGTTCACTAGAAATTTCGCTTTTCAATTTGATGAAGGCTGCTTCACATGCTGCTGTCCATCGGAATCTGAAATTTTTCCGAAGAAGCTGTCAAAGAGGATATGTGACTGTTGAATTATCTGGCAAAAAACGAGAATAATAAGTTACCATTCCTAAGAATCTCCGTAGTTCTTCCACATTTGACGGTCTTGGCATATCGTTAATCGCCCTTACCTTTTCAGGACTTTTTGAAATTTTATTAAATTCAATAACATGACCTAAATATTCGATTTTCTCTTGAAACAACAAGCATTTGGTACGATTTAAATGCAGATCATATTTTTTTAATCTTTGAAGACATAATTCTAGATTTCTTCTACACTCTTCTTTCGTTCTTCCATGCACAATAATATCATCGAAATACTTTAAGATTTTTGGTAAATCTCAGAGGATCTGATCTAGAATTCGATTGAACTCGCTAGGAACGGTTTTTATTCCAAACGACAATCTATGCATGCGATAAGCTCCTCGATGTGTGGTTATAGTTTGAATAATACTGCTTTCTTCATCAACTGGAACGTGGAGATAAGCTTTAAACAGATCTAGTCGACAAAAGTATTTTGAATTTCTGAGACTGTTTAGAATTTCGTCTATTCGTTGATTTGGATAATTAGCACTTACAAGTCTTTCATTTACACCAACCTTGTAATCGACGCAAAGTCGTACACCTCCATCAGCTTTTGGTATTGCTACCAGAGGCGACCCCCAATCACTCGTAGCTATCTTCGAGATTATTCCTTGAGATTCAAGTGAATCTAATTCCCTTTCAACTTTTTCACGAAGAGCATACGGTACTTCTCTTTCCTTATGGCAAATTGGCTTACTATTTTCACGGAGTTTTAATGAAACTTTGACACCTGGAATACATCCTACTTTCTGTTCGAAAATTTCTGGATACATAGAAATAACATGTTCGAGGCTTTCTATAGTTTTTACTTGTGAGGTATTTAAGTTGTCTGGCTCATTTGAATCAATCTGTTGAAGGCTAATTCCGAGACGTCGAATCCATACACGACCTAACAAAGCATCGAAATTTTCCGGTACAATATAAAGTTCTTCACGTGAGGATCTTCCCTGATATTCTACATTTACTGTAACTTTTCCATCTGGTAGAAAAACATCACCAGTGTATGATCGGAAAGCAATAGTTGAATCTTGAAGTTGAACTGGAATTTTCATTTTATAGAACTTATCTCGGGGAATAAAAGTAAATCCTGCACCTGAATCCACTTCAAACGGTACGTTATGGCCCTCAATGCTCACTGTAGCAAAATATTTTTCGAGGTCTTTAGCTTTGCCCTTTTTATTTTGAAAAACATCTATTATTTTATTCACACCGTACTGAGAAAATATTTCCTTTTCCGTAATATAGTTTGCTGTATTTACTTTATCTTTGCTAGTTTTTCCTTTTCTGCCTAACAGTGTGCGAATACAGACTTTTGCAAGATGACCTGTTATTTTACATGCACTGCATTTAAGTGAATTGCGATCCAACCTGCATGTTTTTGCAGTATGATTATTTTTACCGCATCGAAGACATAAATTGTTTATGCCCAATTTTTCGTAATCAATTCGCGATCGTGAACTTGATTTTCGATTAAAACTATTTTTCGGTCTCGAATTAGAGCGTTGAAAAGACGATGAATTGTGGTCACACCTGGAACGTCGATATTTCGAAACCTTTTTAATTTCACTTGTACTAGATTCACCTATACTGGTTATAATATTTGAATTTTTCGATAATTCACGGTTATCAAATCTGGAAACTTCCAAAGCTATAGCTTTTTTGGCTATATCATCAAATGTACTAACGTCTGACTGTAAAAGTTGCTCGCGAATAGAAGCATCGTAAATGCCACGAATAAATTGAGCACGTAAAAATATATCAGCGATAGACACTTTACAATCACAAGGAGAAATAAATTCACAGTTAATTATATCGCGTCTAAGTGTAGCAATATAATCTGGAATTGTTTGGTTTTCACCCTGATATGTTGAAAGAAACTTATGTTGCGACACAATAACATTTTTCTTGGGACAAAGGTGTTCTTCGAAAGCCTTTACTAGCTCCGTGTAAGTTAATTCTGATGGTATTTTAGGAGATACCAATGCTGACAACATATTGTAATTAGTTGCTCCGATAGAATTTAAAAGCATTTGTGCACAGTGCTATTTATTAGAAAAGATATTTTTCATTTTTAGAAAATTTTCAAAACGCTGAATATAGTATGTAAATGATTCTTTCTGAGTATCAAAACATTCAAAAGATTGTAATAAAATTGGATTTACCTGTATTGTTTCAGTAGCTGGATTCTGCGTTGAAGTATTTGAAGATTGAGTAGGCATTAATCTTTCAAAAAACTGTTGTTGCTGAGTGGAAAATGCTGTCATAAAGTCTTTAAACTGTTACGCATCCATAGTGAATCGATTAAGAGCTAACGTAATTTGAAAGTTCAGTCTGGAAAAATATCAAATAAAAACTTCACCTCATCGCCAATGTGGTGACCGGGTTTATGAGGCGGCAGGAAAAACATTTGATATTGGGATTCACAAACAACATTTATTATGACGCGGACACAACATTTATAAACATAGAAAGATTAAAACAACTTTGAGCTTATTTGCATTCAACCATTCGAATAATCACTATCGTCTGTTTCTTTTCTGTAATTTCTGGAACTGTTGCCACTTGTATTAGAGTAATATTTCGTTGCCAGATACAACAATTAGCTTAAGGGATTATATAAAATTTTTCTTTGATGACCTAAGTAGGAATTGACTTTAAAAACAAAATTTTTATATTACTTGTTTAAAATTCGATCTCTAAGGGTAACTTTACTTAATGGTTACATTTGATTTCCTACGGAAAAATCAGCATCAGCTTCAACAATGAGAATTGTTGAAAAGTACTAATGACAGAGTTACCATAATAGCAAAGATTAATTTTAACACAATTATTCTAATTGGCAAACAAATCATATTAGATGTGAATTTCCAACTGGGCGAAAAATGTCCGGACCAGGATCCGGACATTTTTCGCCCAGTTGGAAATTCACATCTAATTACCATAATAGCGTCAAATTTTTGCCAACTTGGCGAAATATCGCCAAATTTGGCGAGAAAAATAACTTGCTATTTATGAAGTCAACTTGGCAATAACTGGCTAATTTGGCAAAATTCCCCTTTAAATCCATCAATCTTCCATAATCGAGTTCACCGCAATTTAATTTAAACTCCGTGCATTTAATTTTTTTTCAAGACTTTTCTACTTTATAGCGCATTTAAAAAAACATATATATTTTCTACATTTTTGTGAATTTTAATGAAAGCATGTTAAAAAAAAAGCTTTTACATTGATATTTATTTCAGTTATATTACTTTTGGTATCCTTCTATATATAAAAAAAAGTTTTGATTTGGAAATGGACCAATGAAAATCTGCGTAGATATTCCGGGTAGAACTCATCCAATTTAAATGCTTAAGCCAAGGCCTCCTTATCGAAATAACAGGCCTCGCAATCGCGAAGTTTTCTTTGTCCGCTGTAGACGTGGTTAGCATGAAGGTAGAGTAGTGCTCTATCTCCCTGGTGGTTAGAAACCACATGGTTTACCGTGACTAGCGCCATCTAACGTGAGAAACAGAAATATTTTTTAATTTGTTTTCAATTTGTCTTTTACCATTTTCTTTACGATGTGCTTTGTAGTTTGCAAATGATAGTTGTTAATCTTAAAATTTTCATATGTTCTAGACATTTTATTTAAAAAATGAACTTATTTTACTGTTAAACAAAAAATGTTTACTGCTGTATTCCGTTATGTAAATAAATGATGATAATAATAATAATAATAATCAGGAAAGAAAATTATTTTACCATGAATTTCTCAGTGATATTAGTTATTGAAATAAATGGATAGCATCTAGATCCGGAAAATGTAAAATATTTCATTTTCTCTTTTATATTTTCAAATATGTGATTTATTTTATTTCTGCTATTTCTTTTTTTTTCACAATTAATTTCACCTTACAGTATTAATTTAACATCGCTCCTCCAATTTGTTTCAATGCACAGTCTCCTTTATTTATTTATTGGCCTATCATTTGTTTATTTTTGAAGATATGGGGGATCATTTCAGTTTAACATACTTTAGATGAAAGCTTCACTGTTTTTTCATATAAAGTTTGTATGTATTAATCTATGGAAAGTTTCATAATTGGCTCCACAGCCAATTGGCATATCTTGGCGGGCATAGTTTGGTGCGTAATTAATTTCCTTGTTTTAACTCACATATGTTATGTAAGTTTTACTAAAATGTATCAAAGTATTTTAGGAAAGTTAAAACACGCATAGATACACACACACACAAAAAAAATAGACTGAAGTCATAAACACTTAAAAAATTGGAAAAATAAAGTTTAATAATCACTTAAATTTATACATGTCCCTCAACTTTCCGCAAATACCGTATTCTTGTCATGCTACGATTTTGGTGTTTGTAAATCTTAATTTGAGTATTCTTCCTTAATCAGACCTAGAGCCAATTGGCGTAAGTGTAGTTTGGCGCAAAATTAATTTTATTTTTAAACAGTATACTTGATACCACATTATTCCAGCATCGCGTTTTTGCAGTCAACTTTGACTGTGGAACAGATTACAGAACATTAGCTAATACTACATTATATAATAATAAATCGGTATTTTTCAAGTATAGGGGCCTTGGCGAAAGAAGAAAATTTGGCAACGTAATTTCTGGAAGCATATTCACTGTTTCACATAAAGAAGCAATATTTTCCAATATTTGTACAGTTTATTTAATATAAAAAAGGCATTTATCTATTTTGTATACAAATATAAACAAATCGTATATAAAAAACAATAATAATATCTAGAAACTAAATTTATACATGTAAATTCGGCACAGATGTCATATTGGCGCGATTTTTTTCTGGCGTAAATGTCATATACGCTCCGGATACTTAACTGGCACCAAAGTGTCGTTATTTTCCTTGATATGGTTATCCGGATATAGGATGATATGGTAACGAGGTTTTCGCAAAATTGGCGTCGGAAAAAAATCGCGCCAATATGGGGCGTATATGACATCTGTGCTGTAAATTCTTATAAAACAAGCTGACAGTTCATAAGTTTTGTTTTCATAACTGTTTACATCAATCGGCAACAAATCGCTCTTTCCAAAGCCCAAATTGTGCCAAGATTTAAAAAAAAAATAACCCGCAAAGTCCTATATACTGAAAATGGTACTTGTTAGTTATCCCGTCGACCAAATTGCAAGATTAAATGCCAATAATGGTTTGCCATAAATTAATTAATTTTAAGATTAAATGCCAATAATGGCCAATAAAACCAATATTTCGACGTTTTATTTGTATTTTTATTAATGTTATACTAATTTATTTGTTTTTTCGTTATTTGAAATAAAAAAATGTGTCAATTTGTAGAACTTGGCGAGTAGTTTGGCGATTTATGTAATTTGGCGAAATCGATCGACGGGATAACTAACAAGTACCCTGAAAAAATATGAATAAATCTTATATTTAAATCCTCATTTTTGATATGTTTCATTTTTTAAAGCCAGAACATAATTGAGCGAAATATTTTTTTTTACGCCTTTATTTTACTGGAATTCAAAAAATATTTTATACAATTTTGCCAATAACACAACATTTTCAATTTTTTACTATGCATTTGTTTATGGAGTATTACCAGGAGTATACACCAGGTGGCGTAACTTACGGAACAAGGTCAGCTAATAAGTTGGCAATTATCGGGGACATTTTCACCCATAGACTTTCTCCGGATTGTCAAGTCTGTTTTATGATAAGGGAGTCTTGGCTTAAGCATGGCCATAGCCTACTATGATATATAACGGCCCGCGCATTTCGCTGAAAAAGTGAAGTCGGATCCAACTTCAAACCCTGAACCTAAACTTCACAACGTGCTCTTTGTTTACATTTATACCCTGCCCAGATAGAAGCTTGTTTCTCATCGTCGAGGTTCTCTTTGTGGAGCTCCCGGATATAAAAATTCTCTGTGTTGTAAATTTTATTGTGCTATCTCGTCCCAGTATATCGACGATGACTTATAAGCGGACCTTGTTGTCAAGCACACAAGTCTGATGAATGCGTCCAATAAAACAAACAATCGTCGAGGTTTCAGAATCATTCATCGTATTTTCATGTAATAAATTAAATATTTATATTCTTCAATTTCCTTCGATTTAGGCTATTTTAAACAAATTGTAGCATTTTAGTGTTACACATACTTTTAAGATTAGCTAAATTATTTATTGTTTACCTTGATCGTTTGGTTCATTCATGAAAAATGCCGGTTCTGTTATTCTTTTTTGAATGTCCCGTATTTATATAAAAATAGCTTGGTTTCATATACACGTTTTAAAATTAAAATTTGATTTTTATCACACTACAGTTCTCATAACTGACTTGAAGCAGCTATTTTTGATTAATTTACTGTTACCGGTAAAATATTTGTTTTTAACATCGCCCGAACCAAGAAGAAGAAGAAAAAAAAGCCGATCTTACTTAAACATTAAATATTCTTATTTTTAATCAGAGAAAGAAATGGTGATCACGGATTTAAATATCGTTGCAATATTCTATGTTATCCAAGCAATTTTGATTAAATCATGTAAGGGTATATTTATTGCTACTTAATAAATTACATTTATTAATTATTACAAGGAATTTTATGAGTATTTTAATATATAAAAAAAAAAACTTCTATCAGTTTTATTGTTTCAGCAGTGAAAATAGTAAATAAATGGTACTTAGTTATCCCGTCGACCAAAAATCTATCGCCAAACTATAAGATTAAATGCCAATAATGCTTGATCGTAAATGTCACATTCACTTGACTGTAAGCAAGTTACACGTGTTTATGTCATCAAGTGATTTTTATTTCGACGTTTTATTTGTATATTTATTAATGTTACACTAATTTATTTGTTCTTTCGTTATTTAAAATAAAAATTATGTCAATTTGTATAATTTGGCGAGTGTTTTAGCGATTTATATAATTTGGCGAAATTGGTCGACGGGATAACTAAGTGGTACCAAATAAATTTGTGACATTGATGTTTTAGACTAAGCATGTGTTTTTTTATTTATATATTTTTATGTGTGTTGGTTTAACAGTTTTAAAGAGAAACACATTATATTAGTTACTTAAATAAATAGAACTTTACATTTACATTGATATGGACAGTTTATAATAACCCTTAACAGCTGTATTCGAATTAGCTGTCATTTCTAAGCTTGATTGGAATGTCAGCAGAATTGTAAACGTAACCATGGCGACATGACGTAATTTTGGTGTTTGTTTACGTATCTACCCTTCCCAGGTTGTTTCAGTTACGGTCAGAGTCAAATTTCAATTTTGGGCAGGGTATCAGAGTCCTATGGCGAGCGACTTCATGCATTAAACGCTAATCAGTCTGCCTGTAGTAGTATCTAAGTATGCCTTGAGCGTGGTCTTTCTTCGTTAATATTAAAAAAACTGTCATATACAAAAATATGGAAATCGGTGGTATTATAAAGAAATATTTGATAAACACGCTGATGCAGACAGTTTTCAAATCGAAGAATTACTTTCAGAGATATTTAATGCTAAAGTTGGACAAAATCGTTCCATTAAAAAAGTTTTATTGGAGCAAAAACTATACATGAGAATTTAATCATTTTTAGATCATTTTATAGGTTATAAGTTCCCGGTGTGCAGATTGCATTTATTTTTTTTATTTGATTATTTTTTGAGGTTTTATTTCTATTTTAAATTCAAATTTTCAGTATTTCGAGAGATATTTTTTACAAATTTAAAAAATGTTATTAATTTAAACTGTTGCCAACTGTATAAACAGCACAAACAATAATGTTTACTTCAAATTAAAAATTTATTTACACGGGACTATTGTAAACAAAATTTTTTTTTAAAAATTAGAATAAAATGATTACATGTTAAAAGCAGGAAAATTGCGTCATAAGAACCATATACTGGAACTTTAAAAGAGAAACAAAATGTTAAAATAAAAAAATCATTACTATGCGTTAAAAAATGTAAATGGAGAAATTACGACATATTTAAAATGGCCAAAAAATATGGCAAAACAATTTAAATTAAAAAATATATCTGCGCGAGACATTTACTTGATATTTTGAGATAATATTTTCAACTATTATCGTGAATTCGAAGACAGCGCGAATAATATTTCCTTCTAACAACAAAAGTATTTTCACGTGAATATTAATAAGAGAAATAAAACTTTGGTGTAAATTACGTCAGATTTAAAACGATACATTTAAAATGAATTATTTAAAAGAACTATCTTTTAACGCTGTTAAAAAATACCGGGAGACAATGACACTGTTTACTTAATTTATTTTACATTAGCTTATTTTCGAATGTTTAACTAATTTTTTAAATTAAATATGAAAACAGCCATTGTATCTTTTAACAGCAGCAGATATGGTCTTAAAAATCCCCAATCCAAGAAAAACGAATGGAAACCCGTTTACAGAGAGATCGCTACTGTTTTTTTTTTTTTGAATTTTAATTCAATATTTTTAAAGCCGATCAAATTAGCGTGCTTTTTGGATTTTGGTGTCCCTGAACGGGGGTTGGCGAGCGTAGCTCGTAGGGGGCAGAGCCCCCTAGTTGTTTAAATAGAAAATACTAAAATAATTACATATTGATAATTTCGTAGACCACTATAACTAGCCGGAAGTGGCAATCCCAAACCTTTCTTCTATCTCATACATGTTAATACTTCCTGAAAAAAGCAGCGTAACAGCACCACCAGCTAGGTGATTTACACCAAAATCTAATCAGCAACAACTTATGCCATCTTCTAATTGAATTTGAAGTTTGATGAAAATCCGTGCATTAGTTTTTGAGATAGAGCTATTGCGGAAATCGTGAAAAGTTTTGCATAGCAGTGGCACCTGCTGGACAATTTACACCAAAAACTTATCAGGATCAGTTTATATGAGAGACTAACTGAATTTAAAGTTTGATGGACATTCATGCATTAGTTCTTGAGATATAGCTATTGCGGGAATCAATAAAAATACAGCATAGTAGCTCCACCTGTTGGGCGATTTACGCTAAAAACTAAACAACCCTAATTTATATCAAGGATTAACGGAATATGAAGTTTGATGAAAGTTCGTGCATTAGTTCTTGAGATAGAGCTATTGCGATAATCATGAATAATACAGCATAGCAGCACCACCTATTGGGCGATTTACACCAAGAAGTTATAAGCACCAAATTATATCAAGGACTAACTGAATCTGAAGTTTTCTGAAAATTCGTGCTTTTGTTTTTGAGATATAGCTATTGTGAAAATCATGAATAATGCAGCACAGCAGCGCCACCTGCTTGGCGATTTACATAAAAAAATAATCAGCCCCACTTTATATCAGGGACTAACTGAATATAAAGTTTTATTAAATTCTGTTCATTAGTTCTTTAGATAGAGCGCCCACAAAATTTGGGCACATACAGACAGACATTTTGTAAAAAACATATTTTTCGGGATCTCTGACCCCTGAAACGTGTAAATCCGTTGAAAACCGGAATTCGAAAATTTTCACGAATGCAATACTATCTTCTTGTAAAGATAGAAGAAAGTATAAAGGTCCGCAGAATACTTCTTTTGGATTTTTATTAGATGTTGTTTAAGTCCACGAAAATTGCATAACCCTCTTCATCACTTTTTAAGTAAAGTATTTTTTATTAATACGTACCTATCAACCAAAGTGACGTATTTAATCAGAAAAAACACCGATAAAGTTAATAAACGAACTTTTAAATAAAGTTTTAACTCTAAATATTCCAACGATTTGACCGGTACCAAATGAAAATATTCGATTAGGACTAGAAATTCTTTATAAATTAAATAAAATAGATACCTAAATGTATCACAGAAATCGCAACATTTTTTCTCATGCACTGTTTTAAATTTCGAATTTTTTAAAATACTGGTCCTGTGTGAGCATTTTATGTCTTAAAAGTAACAGTCATTTCAAATTTCTAGTTTCTAACCTTAACAGTTCCAAATAAATCGTAGCCCCACCAGTGACTGAGAGGTTCTGCTCTCAAAACTGGTAATCGGGAGGTGCTGTGTTCGAACCTAATTGTGCCCGTCGGCTTAATCGTTCGGAGTTTTCGTAGTTTTCTTCGAGACTTGCGCAAATACTGGTTAGGTTCCCTTAGAAAGATCCCAGGAGGGCATCCCACTATATCTCTCGTGTAGATAATTGGACGCCATATTCTACACGAACACCTACGCCAAATAAATCGTAATTTAGATATTTCTCCGTGCAATTCGCCATTTTAAAATTTTGAACTGTTTTGAAACCATTCCTAGCGAGTATTTACATCTTAAAAGTAACCGCCACACCAAATTTGAAGCTTCTAGCCTCAGCAATATCACAAAAACCGCAATTTTACAACGTTTTTTTTTTTTTGCTCCTATACTTCCTTGACATTATACCGACATAAAATACAGCTTATGTTGGAGCAGAGATGATCACCAGCATTTTGCCGCCATTGTTTTTAAAATCGGCTGAGCATTTTCCAGAGATTACAACATACAAACAAACAAACACACAAACTTTACTTCTTAATAATAGTACATACACAATGGTACCACAATCCATGTAGGATTTGACCTCCCTCAATATACCTCGCCGGACCTTCCGACCTTCGGATCTTTAATTTATAATTTATAATTTGGTCTTGTGCTAGATCTTTCTCTACCTCTTCTACCCATTTCTTCCCGGGTCTACCAATATTTCTTTTCCCTGTTAATTTACCATTATATATCTTCTTTGTGCTTCTCTCATCTCTCATTCTGATTAGATGGCCTAACCATTGCATTCTTCTTATTTTAATAGTATTTATTATATCTTTTGCGTTATATATCTGTTTAATCTCCATATTTGATCTGATTCGTCATGTATTGCCTTCCTTAACCCTTTCGGGGCGGCCGATGCATATATGTGCATCGTCAAAAGCTGTATGTATAATTTGTTTTTGGCACCACGAAAAAATAATTGTAATATTTGTCTTTTTTAATTAGAGTATTGTTTGGTATTTTACAACTACATTGAACTGTTTATAAAAAGCAGTACCAACTAAATAAAGTGTGTGTAAGGGATGCCATCTTGAAAGGGTTAATAGGTCCAAAAATTTGTCTTAACTCATTAAAGCCAGTTGGCAAGAAAACTCGCCGCGTAAGCCGAACAAAACTTTTAAATTTGACTACCAGTATTTTAGTTTGGAAATTTTCACATTATCTAATTTCAAATTTTGAGCGATTAAATAATTCAAAATTACAATGTGCAAAAAACTGGTGTCGAAGGATTAAAAAATGTGTAAAAGAAGCTCGTCCTTAATGGGTTAAGATCTTCCTTTCCCAAGTAATAAGTAACTTTTCATCTTTTAGCATAGCTGCCAACTTGTACGGATTTTTGCTACCACTAAAATTTAACAGAAATTTCCGCCTTATTTAATTATCAAAATTCTCTGAAATTCGGCGATTGAATTAGGCAAAATTTTCTATTAAATTTTAGTGGTAGTAAAAATCCGTACAAGTTGGCAGCTATGTTTTAATGTAATAGTCCAGGTCTCACTACCATAAATTACTATTAGTTTTACAACAGTTTTATAAATTTTAAGTTTAGTTATTCGGATTTCTTAATAATATTAAAATAAATTTTCCTATACACAAACGATATTCAAAAATCTTCAGTTAAACTGTTGATTTTCCAGTATAGTATTTAAATATATTTGTCAAAATGCAAATATTACTTCTATGGGAACAGTAATAAAAGGTTACCCATATTGAAAGTCAAATATCGGAGTTTTTTCACGTAGATTTTTATAATCTACTAGGGGGAGATTTTTTATAATCTACTAGGAGCCCCCTGCGAGCTACGCCCGCCAACCCCCGTTAGGCTTCGCAGCCTCTAAAAACATACTAATGTGCCCTGTTTAAAAAATATAACCAGGTTACGGAAGATTGAATGATATTATCAGTACAACGAAGGGCTATCTTCTATAATCAGGTTGCCATGATTTTCCTTTTGAATGAGCCATTTTTCGGTTACCATAGCCTCATCCATCGCTGTCGTAATAACTGACGTCTGTTTTCGGGATTGATAAGTATGATAATGCATCATATATTGTCCTTTTTATTCTATTTTTAAATTAATGTTTACTCTTTCTTTCCTTTTATTCAATCAGTCATAACTGGATTTATTAAAAAGTTATCTCATGGCGAAATACATTTTCGTGTTTCTTTTCTCTTTCATGCGGAAGTAAAGTATTATATAATAAACATTATTTTATCATTTTTCTTTTCGCCAATCTATATCTGTATTTCAACAACTTAAATTATATGTAAAGGTTTACGATAATTGCATTCCTGTCATTTCTATATTAAGTTAATTCTAATTTATTTTATTTACGTGATTTATGTGGGTAATTTCCTTACTTTGTTTATAAAAGAAAGCGATCATTTTTATTAACAAGGGGATTTTATCCATTTTCTTCATTATAACTCAAGCAATAAATTTAACCATAAATGATATGTCATCTGTAATATAAATAGTTCTAACGTTTTGTAAATGTTTCGGTAGGGTTGCTTGAGGTTGTTTCGCGATTTTGTCTTTATCAATTTATTCGCCAATAATTTAAATTCGCTCCCATTGCTTTTCTATGCAACGGATAATTTTGGCGTTTGTTTAAACTCTCAGATTGGCTTGGTATTCCAGTGGATGTTGGCATGCGATTGATATGTAAGTGTATCATTCGGCCTGATATTCTGAGTCTGTAAAGACACATGCTTGTCTAATGGACCACCCCATCAATTTATTTTGTTCACGAAGTTCAATAAAAATTACATCTTAACCTTTAAAATCTGTTTGCAGTTAATTTGTTGGGATTGGAACCCAATAAAATGGGCTCTTGCACAAAACGTGTGTACTCATCCTGTACGACCCGGCTAATTTAAAATCAGATGTATGGGACTTCCACCCTCAATACGTCATAATAAGTAAGATGAATTACATATTTGAAAATCAGCTAATGTAAAATGGTTAGGTTAAAAATATCGCTATCTTTCTGAGTTTTATAATGACGCTATGGACAATATTCTTCCTTGAGGTTTGAGGTTAATAAACTCCGTCTTCTTGGGAATAGCTTTTACATTCACGTATTGAAAGGTACTGTATTTTTAAATTCTGCGCTCATATTTTATGTTTTGATCGAGTTTTAAATATATCAGGAATAAGTATAGCTTATTCATGATTTCTTTTCTCAATTTAATACGCCATCATGCGTATTTTCCTGTTATTTTTACAACGTATATTGTTTATATTAATAATTAAGAATATCCGAATTTTCTAATATTTATTTATCGAATAGTAATTCGTACAAAATAAATCGAAAGTATTTTGCGCATACATTTACTTGTATTTATGCTGCATCAAGTGATGTAATATATAAACAAATTTGCTAGCTGAAGTACTTTTATATCATGTGACGTCAGATAAAAATTCTCAGGAATGAAAATTGTTTTAAATGTATCGTTTCAATATATGACGTAATTTTTTCTATTAAATGCATTTCTCATGTAATAATTTATTTATTTTAATTTTTTTCCTTCTGTTAAGATTCACGGGTGTATGTATTATTTAACTTAAAAGTATTTGGAAATATTATTATTTGAGCTTTTTAAATATTATCTAATATTCACCATTAAAAGTTTTTCACGTATAATAATTTAATTATTTTAGACACTTTAAATATTCCGATATTAATATTTGGGCATTTTAAATATGATGTAAAAATCACCTTTAAATGCTTTTCGCGTGTGATAATTTTTTATTTTAAAGTTTTAGTAGTTTTTTTTAAAATATTTTTTCGTGTGAAGATTTTGACGTAACTTTCCTTATTTTCTTCTTTTAACACGTGACCATTTAATTTCTTATTTTAAAATTTTATTTCTGTTTTTAAGGTTATTGGTGTCATTTTCTCTTTAAAATTGAAAAGAAAACTTTTTTTTTTCTTCTGTAGAAATTGAAGGTGACAGAAGATTTTTGGTTTCTAAAATAAACCGATTCCTAATGAAAAAAGTTTTTTTTTTCTGGAAAACATAATTTAATCACAATAGTGCCTTCGCTATCGATTGAAATAAAAGATACAGTAAACTCTCAGTAAGGCGGACTCTGTGTAAAACGGAAATCTGTCTAACTCGGAAAGATTTTCAAGTCCCTTCAAATCCATAGACATAGAGTAAAGTTTGTCTAAGGCGGAATATTGTCTACTGGGGAAAAAGTTTTTGGTCCCGATCGATACCGCCTTAGACAGAGTTTACTGTAATTTCAATTTCAATTCTAAAATGACGAAAAAGAAGATGTCTGAGTTTTTTTTCCTTTCTCCCTTCTTTCCACAAAAATGTTGTAATTTATATGCCATCATTTGAGAAATGTTTTAAAATTAGAAAAAAAATTAGTATCTCGAAACTAATTCAAGTTTTAAAAATCCAATACCACTTTTGAAATCTGTGAATCAATACGGATAATTGGAATTAATTTTACCACCAAACGTTCCAAATTTTAGGAGAAATAGCTGTACAAGATAATCAGTCGTTTCATAAAATCATTTCATTAGGATTTTATATATACGAGTTGGAACCCGTCGAAATTCGACGAATTAAAATGTTTAGAATGGAACTATTATATCGAATTTATAATAAACCAACAAAAGTAACTACAATAAAAAAATCATCTTGCATTGGTTGTCTAACTCTTAAAACAAATAATGTTTTTAACCTGAAATTACCAAAATATTATTCCCACAAACTTCAACTGCTTAAATTATTGAAAAATTAAACTGTATTAGAATACGTAATCAAGATGAGTAATTATGTTTGAAGTTATCGATTGAGGCTCTTATGTTTGTTTTTACGGGATGAAAAATCAGTAATAATGATTTAACTTTGTCACATCATAAAAATTTACCCCATAAAATCTAAACAGTATGTTATTTTCACAACTTATCTCAGTACCTGCGAAAATTTACCATTCAGAAATTTGCCTTTAGTTGCCATAGTATTGACCGTTTAGTATTAGTCAAATATTTAGTTTTATCACAGAAAACGATCGTTTTGTTTTAAATATGCCATCATTTTTACTCACTGAATCATTTTGCCTAGGCGTCTCAAACTCAGTATCAGAGTAATGTAAAAAAAAAATTATGAAGAAGAATGCGGTTTTTTTTTAACGGTTGACGTCATTTTCTGTTCAAAAATTAGAAAAAGTTACTTTTATTTGTAATGTGAAAATGGCATCAATAAGGATGTAATCAATAAAAATAAATAAACCATGACTATTTTCCCTTTATTTTTAATAGAAATGGAGTACTTCAGTTGCCACAACTACAAAATTGCTACAAACAAAACTACTAAAAATTAAAAAAAAAAATTAATATCTCAAAAATTAATTGAGATAGAGCTTTCAAACAAATTGCATTTAAAAGAGCATTTTTTTCCTTATACGACGGTGTGAAAATTTAAAATGTGCGATGTTTAGAAGTTTAAAAATTTGCAATAGAGAAAATTGCAAAACCAAAATTTTATTTCGAATTTCAAAGTGTTGCCATTCACAGAATGACGTATGCATTACGCACAGATATGTTTGTCCTTTATAATATAGATAGATAGATAGGATATATATAATAGGATATATATATTTAAAATACAAGGCTGATTTTTTAATCATCTGCCCTGAGCTTTCTACTGAACTGATTTTGCTAATTATTATTTTTTAATTAAAGCGGTTCCTTTGTTGATGTGCCCGCATTATCTATTTTTTGAAATATTCTCATTTTTATATTTTAATTTTCATTTTAAAAGTTTTTTTTAAATGAAATTTCTTCAAAATTGTGGCAGACGGATTTCTTCCATTGTTTCAGATAAAAGGGAAATAATGAAAAATGCTCTAGGACGTATTTTGTCATTTGCAAGTTATTTTCGGTTAAAAAAAAAAATGCACGTGTTTTTTTAACTTTACAAGCGAATAAAAATTCTTATTTATTCCAACAGTACAAGGATATTGTCTATTGAGTTTACTTTATCTTTATTCATGTATTAGTTTTTATCATTACGATTAAATAGAAAAGATATTTTAATTTGAATATACTGTAGTTAAGCATAAATGTACGTATATAAAGTATGTTTGAAAAGTTTGCGCAAGTGACGTTATGCTTAGCTTGAAATGTATTTTTACATTAATAAAAAAGAAAAGTGCCCAGTTAAACTGATGGCACTGAGCTCACAGGCTATTCACACTAATTTTATATTATACTCTAATTTCAAAGAATAATGCCCCTCGAAAAATAAATTAAGGGGGCGAAGGATTAGCCTCTCCCTCATTTCCCCTCTGTATACTTAACCAAAGAGTCTCCAAATGTCATTAGGAAAGTGCCTTATCGAAATAAACCGGTATTTCAAATTTGAAGCAAATCGGATAGAAAACACATTTGTCTGAATTAAGGGGGTATTAGGCCCCCGTTCACTTCTTTAAATTTAACCAATGAACTTTCAACTCTAACCAGGGAAGAGTCTTATCCATGGTCGTACGGATACCGTTTTTTCTCCAGGAAAAGTTCCAGTATCTATTTATAGAAAAAGAAATCTAGGTTAAACGCGCAAAATTTCGCCTTCATTTAAGAAGAGATTTTCTAAAAGATAATACTGGTGCCGAAAAATTTTCTGGTCTTCAAAATTCAAGGAGGCGTACGAACCATGTTATCAGAATAAACCGGTGTACCAATTTTAAAGCAAATCGGATAGAAAAACCCATTTATTAAGGAGGTTTTAGCCCCCCCCACCCCCCGTTCCCCCTTTAGACTTAAACAATGAACCTTCAAATCTAATCAGGAAAGCGCCTTATCAGAATTAATCGGTATACCAAATTTCAAGAAAATTTGATAATTCTGCATGAAAAACCTATTTATCTAAGTTAAGGGGTGGATTAACCCTCCGTTCCCTCCTTTTTTACTTAACCAATGAACTCCCAAAATTAATCAGGGGAGTGCTTTATCAGAATGAACCTAGAAAAAAAATTGAAGCAAATCAGATATTTCTATCAAGAGTTATGGCATTACGTACATAAGTGTATGCATACATACATACAGAACCGGTGGGCACATTAGCTCTCAGGCTTTGACAGCCTGTGAGTTAATAAAAACTAAGGAGAACAAGTTGGACATTGCCCGTCAAACGTGGCAAATGAGGTGCGTTCGTACTATAACTTGTTTTATAAATATTTTTTGCACCCCATATTGTAGTGAATGTATATTTTTTTCACTTCATAAGTGCATATCAATTTCATTCTGTTCGAAAGGCTGTAACATCATTAAAATGCACTTGAAATAATTTTTTCCCATTGGCTGTAATGTAACGGAAAACTTTTGACTGTCCCTGTCATGAAACTATACATCCGATTTTTATAAAAGTTAAAATGACTCGAAAAAAATTTTCAACAATTATATATTTAAAATTTCAGACCATTCGGAAGGTCATTAAAATGCACTTGCAATATTTTTTCCTCATTGGCCGTCATGTAACGGAAAACTTTTGTCTGTCCCTGTAATTAAACTAGACATCCGATTTTCATAAAATTTGAAATGACTCGACAAAATTTTGCAACAATTAGGGGAGAGTAGCCTAATTTGGACCACTTCACTTATTTTCAGTTGTAATTCACTTAATTTTTGGAATGTCTGCAAAATATCACTACACGGGGTCAATCAAATCATCTACTAACTAAATAAAACTTTAGATCATTTTCTTTTTAAAAATCTTAAATTTTATTTTAATTTGAAAAATTTGTCAAAAGTGGTCCAAATTCAGCAACTGGTCGCCTAAGTTGGACCACCAGTCTCCTAAATTGGACCAATAAAATCAGGTTGTTTTAATGACGAGGAAATATAACTAATTTCATTAAAAGCAAAGTTTGCGGTTACTGGAACAATCAAACAAATTAACAGCAATGAAATATAACGAAATCAAATATCTGAAAATAAGAGTAATTGTTTTAATTCAAAATATATTCAAAATATAAATCAAAGTTATCAGTAATTAAGAATAGAAATTATGAAACTAATTGCCAGTTACTTGAATATCATGTAAGGAGTGATGCAAAGATTACACATGAATTTCGTTTATTGATTTTTTTCCAGTGCACATAACATGGAACCGTATTTGGCAATCTGAACACTGAATCATTTCTGCTGTTTTATTTTCTTACAAATTAGGCAAAACCAATCATTACTATCTAGATTTTTCATTTTAGATTCTGAATTATTAGACTTTTTTTGCAACAGACGTTTTCTTTACATTATGATTGTAGTTCTTCCCTTCCATCATTTCCTTGCTAATTGCAGTACGACTGTTTTTTAAAACTTGATGTTCCAATTGCTTTTATGCTGTGATAGCTTCTTTTTAGTCGATTTTTTGTGTTTTTTGTTTGTTTGTTTCAAGGTTTACTTTATATGGCAAAGATGCAGGGTCGTACTGGCATAACTGAGAGGGCGGTGGCACAATGGATAAAAAGGGCGCCGATTGCCTTACAAAAGGGCGCAAATGCTTATATATATATATATATACATACATACATACAATATATATATATATAATAAATTTGAAATCACAAATATATGAAGAAATTGATAAAGTTCTAAAGATGATTTAGAAATGAACATATGAAACCAGTATGTAAAATATGAATCTATGAATGACTCACAGAATCATCAGAGGAGCTTGTGAGTTCATTCATAGAAGATGCGTTATTTCATCCAATTTTGTCGGCATTAAGTCTAAAATGACAAAATTTAGCTCCTTATAACGCAAACATTACAGAAAATAGATTATAAAAAGCTAAGAGATCCAAAGAAAGATACACCTCATACGGGATATTAAAAATTATTAGAACACAATACCTGAATGACATACTAAGAGTCAAAACTACTGCATATCAGCATGGAAAACAAAGTTAAGACTATATACATACATATATATATATATATATATATATATATACATACATACACATACACACACACACACTATATAAATTATGTATCAAAAATCACTTTAAAAATATATACGAGTATATTGCTATAGTGAAAACTTTATTCCTAAAATATCTATGACACCCAAATTAGTATTTTACACTATAGAAATGTAATATGCACATAAATAGTTCCCCGCAAGACGTACTTAAAAATCTCCATACAATTATCTCCAAATGGAAAATAAAATATTAAAATAAAACAAACAAAAACAATTTCGTTGGGTCAAAACTCAAAAGTGCAAAACATTATTCTATACAATTCAATAATATTTTATATAATACAATCTCTAGGATACAAATACTAATTATGGTGTATAAAATTTCAGGAGAGTTATTTTTGTTCAGGGCAAGATTGACGTCTATTTTACGTGAATTATTTTTAAAAAATGTTTTATTTCTTTATTTTTTCAACATTAAAAAGATATAGTGAAGCGTTTGGTTTGAATTCCGCTATTTAAAAAGTTTAAATATATATATATATATATATATATAGTCAGAAATTGCATGAAAGACAAATATTCTTTAACATTATTTCTCAGTTTTCGTTATTATTCAATTTAGTTCGTAGCAACAAATAAATCATATTTCGGTAAATATTAAAAATATCATTTAATTTTCACCCCATTTTTTTTTTTCGCAACAGTTATAAAGAGAAAATAAGAGAAAATTTTGAAGATTTCACAAAAATTCAAACTGATAAGCACTCTTGTGAAAGAGACACAATTAAAAAAAAATAATAATATGTAATGTTACCTTACATTGTTTTTCCATGGACAATTCGCAGTTCTTGTTATTCAAGATGCAATATTAGCATATCTGAGCTGTGATAGTGATGATATTTTATAATACTGTACACTGTACACTATTTTTTAAAAAGTGTGAACTGTGAAGCACTAGCTTACTAAAAGAAAAATATTTAAGATTACACTAAAATGGGTAAATAACTCAGGACACAGGCAAATAATATAAAGAGAGAGTAGTTCTTTAACACTGGATAGAACGAGACAAACGAAGCAGATTTCACATCAGGGGCACTTTATTTATACCGGCTATCGGTTGAAATTTAGAAACACATGCATTTCCAGTTTCTGTTGAGTGGACAATAGATGGCTGATTTCGGTACTCTCTTTTCCCTGGGACATAATGTATTTCGGTTTCCTTTCAAACTGGGCTGAAACTAGCCTTTTTTCCATCCGGGGTAAACATGGATTTTAGCGCCCCCCCCCCTCTCCCTCCTCTTCCGTAAAGTATATTTACAAAGAGAATTTTAACCTAGTTATTTTCTTCTGATGGACTGGTGGCTTCCATTATTATGAAACAGCCGTTATAAATGGAGTGTTAGGTGAAGATGAAAGAGCAGTCGTAAAAAGTTAGAGCTGTGATTTTCTGGTCAGAATGAGAAAAAAATAGCCATACTCTTTAAATTATGGCTATTTTTTCCCCATTCTGATCAGAAAAAAAATTATGGCCATTTTTTTCCTTCTGACCAGAAAAAAAAAATTATGGCCATTTTTTTTTTCCTATTCTGACCAGAAAATCTGAGTTCTAACTTTTTACGACAGCTCTTTCATCTTCACCTAACATTTCATTTATAACAGTTGTTTCATAATAATGGAAGACACCAGTCCATCAGAAGAAAATGATCCATTCCAAAGGTATAAGTTCGATTGAAAAAACTATTTACCGCATTTTATGGAAGAAACGCCGCGCCGTTTACGAGTTTAAAAGTTAATTTTTTTTTTCAAGTGCGGCGTTTACGATTTTTTTTAAATACCAACTGAGTTTCCTTAATTTAAAAATTCATAAAAATATCTAAAATCGGATTTAAATATTTTAAATAAAACTTCAGACATCTTAAGATATTAGAAACGAGACATCCTACACTGTTCAGAAAACTTTGATTAAAGTTAGGTAAATGTGGCACTGTCGACAAAAGTAGCGTTCTGATAGATGCGGCGTTTACGATATTTTTAAGCTTATTCAAGCCAATTTGAGGAGTGCGGCGTTTCTTCCATAAAATACGGTAATACTTTGAGCAGAAAGAAGGGGTTACACCTGCAATTTTCATGACACTAATAGCATCCCATAGCTGCCAATGTGTACGGTTTAGTTACCTCTAAAATTTAACACAAATTTTTACCATATTTAATCGTTGACAATTGTTAGACCTTTTTAAACTGAATTTCCGAAAGTGACAGCTAATTGTTCCAACGACATTTCTGTGGCTGTCAATTCCTAAAACTTGGCTAAAAGTGCTAACTTTGACAACATTTTCTGAATGAATCTTTGCCTTTATAAGAAAATGGGAAACTCTTTAATTTCTTGATATCTGAACACAATCGGTAAATTTTATATTTTCACGAATATTAATGCAATTTTTTTGCATTTACAAATGAAAATGACTTCGCGAAAGTATCAGGAAAGTAGTTAGTTTGGATTTGGGAATAGCTTTCAATATAAAAAATTCTCATAACGAGGATGTGATCGCCTCCCACCCCAAAAAAGGATATCCATGACCCCTCTAAATGATGAGCTGGATCCGCCCTTGGCTTTGTCGAATATTGATTGATTAAAAATAACGGAATCGAAAAAAATTCCGTTTTATACAGGATCCTTTTGCCATATCATCTTTAGATTTTTCTATGTTTTGTCATACGCCAGGCAGGATGATTTTAACAATACCGTGCAAAAAGTAGATGCGAGAAAAATTGACAAACAAAATCTTTATTTGGCGCCCGGGGCACATGCCCCCCTCCCCCCCCCCCCTTAGTTTTGGCTCTGCTTTCAAATGAGCAAACTTACAAAGGCTGTGCCCAACAATGGAGTTGTTTCTGTTTTTCAAAGGTCTTGTTCTTTTTTACCGCGATTCATGTGTGTACGTAGGGTAGAGGGGGGGGGGGGGGA
Source organism: Maratus speciosus (assembly GCA_963932465.1). Classification (NCBI taxonomy): domain Eukaryota; kingdom Metazoa; phylum Arthropoda; class Arachnida; order Araneae; family Salticidae; genus Maratus; species Maratus speciosus. Next base: position 244,728,115 of record OZ010799.1, read on the forward strand.
GCAGAAAATCTTCGATAAAGTAATACATTCTTTAAAAGTATTACGTTGAATGTATTATTTTGAAAAGTAGTATTACTTTAATTTTATTGCATGATAGTTTTGTTTTAAAGGTTTTCCTTAAATTCCATTACAACTGCTGATTGCTTTACTTGGCCGAAAATACCAACTATTTTTTATTGGCCACCAGAAACTTTGTAATCGAACTGTCTTTTATATTTTTTGAGAAAAGCAAAACATCTTTCAGAAAAGGTTTTCAAAGGTGGCATTTTGAACCGAATTTCCGAACGCGAAAGTGGGGGAAGAGAAAGAAAACTGTTGTCACGAGACAACAATCAATTTTAACTCAAGATGTAATTAATTTAAAGAAAAGAATCTATTGTATTACAAATCACTTCAATAACCAAGCCTTATTCTTTTATGTAGAGTTTGGCTGAATATTTGGTTTCATTTTCGTTTTCAGTCCAAAATACTAGTTTCGGCGAAAATACTGCCGAATATTCGGTATTACTATAACTGCCCCTCCCTAACCTCCCTCAAACGGCACTCCCATCCAAAGAGCCGCACATACTATATATTCACATACAAGGGGATAAATCTAGAAGGTATTACTAATATTGATTAAATTCGTTATTTTTAAATGAAATTATTTTTTAATATATTTTTATGTTTATTGCAACTTATATTTAATTAATTTTATTTCAGTCAAATTATTTTTAGCTCACAGGCTATCAAAGCCTGAGAGCTAATGTGCCCGCCCGTTCTGTATGTATGTATGTATGTATGTATGTATGTACGTACGTACGTATGTATGTATGTATGTACGTAACGCGATAACTCTTGATAGAAACATCCGATTTGCTTCAAAATTTTTTCCTAGGTTCATTGTGATAAGGCGCTTCCCTGATTAGTTTTGGGAGTTCATTGGTTAAGGATAAAGGGGGAAAAGGGAGGTTAGTCCACCCCCTTAAATCAGATAAATGGGTTTTTCATACAGAATCATTCAATTTGCTCCGAATTTGGTATACCGGTTTATTATGTTAAGGAACTTCCCTGATGAGTTTTGGGGGTTCATTGGTTAAAGATAAAGGGGGAAAAGGGGGGTTAGTCCACCCCCTTAATTCAGATAAATGGGTTTTTCATGCAGAATCATTCGATTTGCTCCGCATTTGGTATACCGGTTTATTATGTTAAGGAACTTCCCTGATTAGTTTTGGGAGTTCATTGGCTAAGGATAAATGGGGGAAAACGGGGTTAGTCCACCCCCCCCCCTTAATTCAGATAAATGTGTTTTTCATGCAGAATGATTCTATTTGCTCCGAATTTGGTATACCGGTTTATTATGTTAAGGAACTTCCCTGATTAGTTTTGGGGGTTCATTGGTTAAGGATAAAGGGGGGAAAAACGGGGTTAGTCCACCCCCCTTAATTCAGATAAATGTGTTTCTCATGCAGAATGATTCGATTTGCTCCGAATTTGGTATACCGGTTTATTCAGGCTATCAAAGCCTGAGAGCTAATGTGCCCGCCCGTTCTGTATGTATGTATGTACGTACGTACGTATGTATGTATGTATGTACGTAACGCGATAACTCTTGATAGAAACATCCGATTTGCTTCAAAATTTTTTCCTAGGTTCATTGTGATAAGGCGCTTTCCTGATTAGTTTTGGGAGTTCATTGCTTAAGGATAAAGGGGGGGGGAAACGGGGTTAGTTCACCCCCCTTAATTCAGAAAAATGTGTTTTTCATGCAGAATCATTCGATTTGCTCCGAATTTGGTATACCGGTTTATTATGTTAAGGAACATCCCTGATTAGTTTTGGGGGTTCATTGGTTAAGGATAAAGGGGGAAAAGGGGGGTTAGTCCACCCCCTTAATTCAGATAAACGGGTTTTTCATGCAGAATCATTCGATTTGCTCCGAATTTGGTATACCGGTTTATTATGTTAAGGAACTTCCCTGATTAGTTTTGGGGGTTCATTGGTTAAGGATAAAGGGGTGAAAACAGGGTTAGTCCACCCCCCTTAATTCAGATATATGTGTTTTTCATGCAGAATGATTCGATTTGCTCCGAATTTGGTATACCGGTTTATTATGTTAAGGAACTTTCCTGATTAGTTTTGGGGGTTCATTGGTTAAGGGTAAAGGGGGAAAAGGGAGGTTAGCGCGCACCTCTTAATTTAGATAAATGGGTTTTTCATGCAGAATGATTCGATTTGCTCCGAAGTTGGTATACCGGTTTATTATGTTAAGGAGCTTCCCTGATTCGTTTTGGCGATTCATTGGTTAAGGATAAAGGGGGGCTAGTCCACCCCCTTAATTTAGATTTTTTTTTTTTTGCAAGATTATTCGATTTGCTCCAAATTTGGTATACCGGCTTATTATTATAAGGAGCTTCCCTGATTAGATTTGGAGGTTCACTGGCTAAGTATAAAGGGGGAAACGGGGGCTAATTCCCCTTCACTTATTTTTTTGATTGGCATTATTCTTTAAAATAAGAGTATAATATACAATTAGTGTGAATAGTCTGTGAGCTCAATGCCATCAGTTTAGCTGGGCATTTTTCTTTTTTATTTAATTAATAATTATGTACTGTCGTTTCTACGCAAAACATTATTCAGATAACATGCGTATATGTATGTTTATGTTACTTACTTTGAATTTATTTTTAAAACAGTTTCGCTTTCGTTTTCAGTCGAAACTAGGAAGGTAACCGAAATTCGGTTTCTTTCGAACACTATTTTTATGTTTGTAAATGAGCAGAAATTTTCGCATTATTGAACGTTAAAAAATATTTTTTTGAGAACCGCTTTAAGGATTTACACGTACTCATAACTTATAAATTTCGGAAAATCGAGTTTTTATTTTAGCGGCTTTATCAACGGAATTAAGACTTCTTTATGTGGCCAGAAACTGGAATAGACCAATCTATGTAAGTAAAAAAAATAAAAAAATACAATAAGCATTCTATTATAATTATAACATAAAATTGAAACTAGTTTTTTCTCAAAATTGCATTTTTAAATAGATGGCCACGACACGATTACTTTAATAATACTGAATTGTTTGGCTTCTACTTTTTTTCTTATATAATTATCCAGTGCATTAAGGATTTTTTTTTTCCAATCATTAAAAATCAGTATTTTTGTACGATAAAAGTTAAATACCCTCTTCGAATGATCAGCATTTAAAAAAAAAAAAAAAAAAAAAAAAAAAAAAGAGCTTTTCATAATTTTTACCCTTTGTCTCGTCTAGTCACTAAAATAAGTCATATTTAATTAAAAATTAGTTTATTTTAATTTCAGATAAGCCAAATTTAAACTACAATGGTCGTCGCAACTCACACGCACAAAAAAAAAAAAAAAAAAAAAGCACCAAAAGAGCGGCAATAGCTTCAAATATATTTGCATTTTTTAAAAGTAAAATGTATCAAAATTATATTTAAACATTTTATTACAAAATAAAGCAGGCGAACTGTGAGTAAGATTTTAACACTTCCTATAAAATTAAGTCTATATTTTTAGAAATATTTTGAGAACTAAGAAAAAAAAAGACATCTTTTAGGAAGTGTACACAAAAAATAGAAGTTAAAAATATAATTTCCCGAGGAGATATTTTAAATATACGAATGCATCCAATGCTCATAGACTTTACTTTAGTGAGGGGAAATCGGAATGGAAAAAAATTGAAAAGAAGAATAACACGTTTTTTCCTACCGCAATTAATCTTATATATGTTCATTATTTTGCAGTTATTTTTTAACTCGATATCTTGAAAAAAAGAAATGTATCTAAAAAATGATCAGGTTTGTTGGCAAAGTTATCTTTCGTTTTCACCTTAATGGGAAATTTTAAAAATTTGATGTATGTATCAATGAAAGTTATTTAATAATGTCGTGAAAAGTTTTGGGCTGCTAAAAAGATTAAGAACAATTAAGAATTCACACTGAAGAGGAATTTTGTGTAATACACCTCTTCTATTGTTACATAAAACGGTTTAAAACTGCTATAACAGTTGCTTAATTCAATATTTTATTTTTTCGTTTTTAACGATGCTTTGTCCGCAGATGCCTGTACGTCGAGCATGTGTCGTGTGTTAAGTAGTATTTCATGGGAAAATACCTCCATATCCGATTTCTATTTTCTCCAGAAAGATAGAGAGCTCCAGAATATGGTATAATTAAAAAAAGGTGTCACATCTGGTATTACTACAGAAACCACTGGGTCCTCCAACCCCTCCAACCCCTCCGAAATGGTAATTTGTCTTCTTAGGAAGTCCCACGTTATTGACTAACAGCATTGAAAACTGAACACAAACACATCTGCGCTTCTCTTTATGTTCATCCATTCTTTTGTAAAACGAATTTTACAATTTTAGTGGTTTATCTATTTATTTTAATTACATATGTATTGTTCAATTTATGTGTTCAATTTAATGGCGTTTGAAGTTTAAAAAGGTTAAGCAGATCTGGTTTAAAAGAAAAAAAAAAGTTTTTAGATATTGGCTTTTTCGGATGCTAAAAATATTATCGAATTTTTAAATAGATATGAAAAATTAACATTTTCTTCTTTCAAAAGCAAAATGTACATAAGTTTCCATTGCAAAATCTTGTGAAGAATTAGTCTTGGCGGTCTAACACTTATATTATAATTAAGAAATTATGGAATGCTCCACTTTAGTAGAATTAAAGCATCAGGTTGTATGTGTATTTGTGGGGAGTGTGCGTGTGTGTGGGGGGGGGAGGGGGGGGTTACTATTACAAAAACACGATACTACTTTTTTTAAAGTTATTTTTGCAGAGGCACTGAAAAAAAATCTGACCAAGTGACCAAGAGCGGCATGATTACAAAAACACGATATTAGTTTTTTTCAGCGTTATTTTTGCAGAGGCGCTGAAAAAATCTGACCAAGGGCTCCATGATTACAAAAGCATGATATTAGTTTTTTGAAAGTTATTTTTACAGGGGCGCTGAAATATCTCACCAAGAGCGCCATGATTACGAAAACACGACATTAGTTTTTTGAAAGTTATTTTTACAGAGGCGCCGAAAATATATCTGACCAAGGGCGCCATGACTACAAGAACACGATATTAGTTTTTGGAAATTTATTTTTACAAAGGCGCTGAAAAAAATCTAACCAAGGGCACCATGATTACAAAAACACGATATTAGTTTTTTTTTTTTAAAGTTATTTTTACAGAGGCGCTGAAAAAATCTGACCAAGAGCTCCATGATTACAAAATTACAATATTAGTTTTTTGAAAGTTATTTTTACAGAGGCGCTGAAAATAAATCTGACCAAGGGCGTCATGATTACAAAATTACGATATTAGTTTTCTAAAAGTTATTTTTACAGAGAGGCGCTGAAAATAAATCTGACCAAGGGCGCCATGATTACAAAATTACGATATTAGTTTTTTTAAAGTTATTTTTACAGAGAGGCGCTGAAAAAAAATCTGTCCAAGGGCGCCATGATTAAAAAAACACGATAATAGCTTTTTGAAAGGCATTTTTTACAGAGGCGCTGACAAATATCTGACCAAAGACGTCATGCTTACAAAAACACGATATTAGTTTTTTTAACTGATTTTTACAGAGGCGCTGAAAAAATCTGACCAAGGGTGCCATAATTGCAAAAACACGATATAGTTTTTGGAATTTATTTTTACAGAGGCACTGAAAAAATCTCTCTAAGGGCGCCATGATTAGAAAAACACGATAATATTTTTTGAAAAGCATTTTTACAGAGGCGCTGAAAAAAATCGGGCCAAGGGCGCCATGATTATAAAAACACGATATAGTTTTTGGAATTTATTTTTACAGAGGCGCTGAAAAAAAATATCTCCAAGGGCGCCATGATTAGAGAAACACGATGATAGTTTTTTGAAAGGGATTTTTACAGAGGCGCTGAAAAACAATTTGACTAAGGGCGCCGTGATTAAAAAACACGATATAAAGTTTTTAGAATTTATTTTTACAGAGGCGCTGAAAAAAATCTCTCCAAGGGCGTCATGATTAGAAAAACACGATTATAGTTTTTTGAAAAGCATTTTTACAGAGGTGCTGAAAAAAATCTCACAAATGGCGCCATGATTACAAAAACACAATATTAGTTTTTTTGAAATTTATTTTTACAGAGGCGTTGAAAAAATCTGACCAAGGGCGCCGTGATTAAAAAACACCATATTAAGTTTTTAAAATTTATTTTCACAGAGGCGCTGAAAAAAATCTCTCCAAGGACGCCATGATTAGAAAAACACGATAATAGTGTTTTGAAAAGCATTTTTTACAGAGACGCTGAAAAAAAATCTGACCAAGGGCGCCATGATTACAAAAACACAATATTAGTTTTTTTTTAAATTTATTTTTACAGAGGCGTTGGAAAAATCTGACCAAGGGCGCCATTATTACGAAAACACGATATTAGATTTTTTAAACTTATTTTTACAAAGGCGCTAAAAAAAATCTGTCCAAGGGCGCCATGATTAGAGAAACTCGATGATAGTTTTTTGAAAGGGAGTTTTACAGAGGCGCTGAAAAAAAAATCTGACTAAGGGTGCCGTGATTAAAAAACACGTTATAGTTTTTGAAATTTATTTTTACAGAGGATCTAAAAAAATCTCTCCAAGGGCGCCATGATTATAAAAACACGATAATAGTTTTTTGAAAAGCATTTTTACAGAGGCGCTGAAAAAAATCTAACCAAGGGCGCCATGATTACAAAAACACGATATTAGTATCTTGAAATTTATTTTTACAGAGGCGTTGAAAAAATCTGACCAAGGGCGCCATTATTACGAAAACACGATATTAGTTTTTCTTTTAAACTTATTTTTACAGAGACGGTAAAAAAATCTGTCCAAGGGCGCCATGATTAGAGAAACACGATGATAGTTTTTTGAAAGGGATTTTTACAGAGGCACTGAAAAAAAATCTGACTAAGGGCGCCGTGATTAAAAAACACGATATTAAGTTTTTGAAAGTTATTTTTACAGAGGCGCTGAAAAAATCTGACCAAGAGCTCCATGATTACAAAAACACGATATTAGTTTTGTGAAAGTTATTTTTACAGAAGCGCTTGAAAAAATCTGACCAAGGTCGCCTTGATTGCAAAACACGATATTAGTTTTATGAAAGTTATTTTTATAGAAACGCTTTAAAAAAATCTGATCAAGGGCGCCGTGATTACCAAAGACGCCTCTGACAAAGGAACCAAATGAAATGAAAATGAAAATCTCCTGTTTTAAATTGGCATTCCTCTTTTTTTTTCTTTTGTACTTTCACAAAAAAACCGAAATATCAAACTACCGGGCAGCCACCCAGGGCGCTAAATATTTGACAGAAAATATACTAAATACGTCATTAATACCAATCTTAATTTATGCGGAAGCCACTATTCTTCGGGGTACTGAATAAAATCTGCCCCAGGGCGCCATGACTATCAAAGTCTCTGTTAATGAATCCATTTAAAATGATAATATGTTTCTTATACAGTGTTTCGTCGTTTATACTTGCACAAAAGGCAGAAATAGAAAAATACCTGACAACACCAGGGGCGCTAAATACTTACACGCAGAAAATATGCAAACGTATTAGACGCAGACTTATTAGACACTTATTAGAAGCATTCTTAGAACAGAACTTATTTAAGCGTATATCTAAATAAGTGAGTACTTAATATTATTTTTTTTAGAATTTATCATTAGTCTAGGCTTTGAAACAAAGTCTGTTCCTGGATACCATATGTAACAATGGCATATCTGATTGTGGATAACTTATGTTATCTCGAAATTGGTTTATCTAATTGTATTTGATCACACATGGTTTGCTTATGCTATATACTTTAAAAAATAAAAAGCATTACTTTTTAATTTTCCAAATGAAAATCTTTGAAAATTTTATGCCTTTCAGAATGCGTGCTTTATAATTAAAAAAAAAAAAAAAAAGTGACGATGGGCGCACCGGGCATTTGCCTCGTTGCCCGGTGGGCCAGTACGACCCTGCAAAGATGTTAACACAACTGTTTTTTGGCTCCCTCTGTACTTTTATTTAACTAAATGTAGCAAAGGATATAACATTTCTAATGATTTTTTGGCTTTTGGGGAGGATTTGTAGCTGCAGCCTTATTGCAGGTCAATTTCTTCACAACTTACTCTCTCCTTCTTTTCCTTATATCTTTAACAGCTTTTACTGTCACCTATTTGTTTTTTTATTCCAGACAGTTTGTCTGTGTCTTTTTCAACATTATATTATAAAAGTGTTAAAAAAATATGCTCTATTGAAAAATACGCTACGATTAATTATACGCAAACATTATATATTCAAACAGTGTTGAATTCAGCCCCCCCCCCCCCCCGGAATGTTTGAGGTTTTATGCGTTTTGATGGCAAAAAAATGTAATTCCACCCTCCAGAACGGTAAAAAGTCCACCCTTCCTCACGGAATCGCAAATATCCTCCAGGAGGAAAATGTTTGAATTCAAATACGCCATAGGAATAAAGAATTCAAAGAAAATAAATACAAATACATACAAGATAAAAGAAATTGAAAACAAAATTTAATGCATAAACATGTAAAAATATTTTTATGTTTATATAGGCCTAAACTGTATAAAAAAATTAATCCAGATATACCAAAAAAAAAAAAATAAATAAAACTTGCATGGAGATAGTAATAAATTATAAAAAAATTAAAAAAATAGTGTACAAAGCGTACCGTCCTCGAAATTCATTACTTACTTTTCAAAATTTATGATCACATATCTGGTCCAATTTAAGCAACTTAATTTGGTCCAATTATGGCAACTGCGCCCTTTTTTAAAACAGATAATCTCAAGACTAAGAACAAAAACGAAATCAAACAAATCCGCGTGAAAAATATGCGCAATAAACAGATGAATTTATATATGTATATGAAAACATAACAACTTACCTTAGTTTTAAAGTATTCACTGGCGTTTAGTAGGAAAAAAGTAGATCAAAACAGCTAACTTTAGGTTTTTTAAAATTGTCTGAAAACAACACGTGGTAGGCGATTGCTTCTTCTAATCATGAGTGACGTCATTCTGATGAGTAGGATTTCAGCGGTAGATGGCGTCTCTTCCTGTAATTAACGGCAGAATGGCAACGGTCCAATTAAAGCGGCGGTCCAAATTAGGCTACTCTCCCCTATATATTTAAAATTTCAGACCATTCGGAAGGCTGTAACATCCTTAAAATGCACTTGAAATAATTTGTTCCCATTGGCCGTAATGTAACGGAAAACTTTTGACTGTCCCTGTCATTAAACTATTCTTCCGATTTTCATAAAATTTGAAATGACTCGACAAAATTGTGCAACAATTATATATTTAAAATTTCAGACCATTCGGTTTGGTAGTTTTTGCTCTGTTATATGCGGACGGACAGACAGACAGACGGACGGACTGAACAACGACTATAGGTGCTACGTATTTATATAATTAGGATCGCACCTAAAAACTGATGGAGTCAAAATGACGCATTTTTTTTTTCATTTCTTAATTTTGAAGATTAGAATAGGAGCCTTTATTGATCGTTGAATTGTTTCAGAAATTGAATATTGAGTAAAATAAATATCCCCATAATTTGTATTTGTAGAAATCATTTTTTATTTTTAAAATGTACTTTCTAAAGTTACATTTCTAAAATGTAACTTCTTTATCTAGCCAGCCTGTTTTTTTTTTTTTTTTTGATACGTGGCTTCTTCCGGGCAGTTCTTGCATGAAAATTGTATTTTTTCAAAGTGTTTCGAATTGTTTGAGGAGTATTTTTACAAATAGCATTTCTATTAGGTAGATTTCGTATGAAATACTACCTATTACATTCTCTCCTACGTTTTAATTTCTGAGAAATGTTTGCATATCTACACCGATCAGGGCCCATAGAACCCAAAACCACCATCAGTAAAAAACTTTATCCATCCATCTATCTATCTATCTATCTATGTATCTATCTATATATATATATCACTTTCTTCTGGACACGATAACTTCCACAATTCTGCACAAATCTCTTCCAAACTGATACATAAAACCAAGGGACATAAAATCTCGGTCGAGTTCGTTAATGGGCAAAATCGGACCAAGGGGATGGAAATAGAGAGGGGTTTTCTGAAAACAGAAAAAACCCCATAACTTCTTAATTTTTGTGCATATCAAATCAGTTTAAAGTTTTATTACTTCTAAAAATAGGGCCAAAAATTTATGTATCACATATTATTGATCAACTTAAAAATGGGCTCAGGGGGCGCAAAAAATAGGGTTTTTGGGAGAAAAAAAATCATAGCTTCGTCAATTCTCAAGATATCAAATCCAATTAATTTTATTATAAATCGCCTTAATATTATCTACAACTTTTATATTCACAAGTTTTTAATAGGACCAATTCGTAACGCAAAAAAAAAAAAAATTAAAAACGAAAACAAAAAAAGGGTGGGGGTGTTGCAGAAGAAAAAAAATCCATAACTCCATCAATTCACAAGATATAAAATCCCCATGAATTTATCATATATCTTCTTAATATTGTCTACAACATTTATATAGACAAGTTCTTGATAGGACCAATTCTTACAGCAAAAACAAATTAAAAATACATAGCGGTTGAAGAAAAAAAAACATATTATTAAGGGTGTATTCAAATCCAAACTGCTTATTTTCTTACTCATTTTTATATTCATTTTTGCTCTCAAACGCATCCAATTGGTAGATTCTCTTATTCAGAAACTATATAATGTACCGTAATGATCGATTTTTCGATAGAGGCAGAATATATTTAAAAAAATGATGCCAAAGTGGGCATTTTGAACAGAATTTCCCGAAGCGATTGTGTTGGAAACGAAAAATATTGTCCTACTGAGAAAATAATTCTTCATAAATCAAGTTTTAATTAATTGAACGAAAAATAAAAACACAGGTCGCTTATAAATCTCTTAAAAAATCACTCCAGCAAGTTTCATATTTTTTCTATTAAAAATGAATCTGAAAATGTATCAGAAAATTTCGAGTTGTTGAGCATAGAAAAGTACTTTTTTGAAGACCTCCTTAACATGATTCTGATAAAAACATCTATTATATAAAAATGAAATAAAAACTCGCCAAAAAACGACCAGATAAATTTGTTAAAGTGGATAAATCTCTAATCAAGATTTAGTCTTTGTTGGTGAAATTAGTATACTTAACTTCGAAATCTACCTCCGCCTGTAGGCCGGGCCGGCAGAGATTTTTCTATATAGGAGTGTGCATATTTATCTTTACTTTTCAGATTGTTAAGATGAAATAAAACAGGAAAAGATATTTTTTACCTGTATACTCAGTAGCGCTTTTTGACCCCAACCCCGTTATCTTTTAGAGTCGAGAGATGTCTGCCTTTGCACGGTTGTTATACATATTTCACGATGGTTATCTAAAGTGTAAAATAAAATATTATTTGTAATTTGTGTTATTATAATTTTTTCACTCAAGGATGGTTGAAGTGATGGCCTATACATCCACTCAATATCGTTAATGATTTCTTGACTAAAATATTATATGAACAATATAAGCACCGAGAGAATAACATTCTTCCCGGAGCCTCTTAAAACACATCATACAAAATGAGCGAAAGGAGTTCTGAAAAGAATATGTAAAGGATAGTCAAAAGTCCACACTTAGATGAAGTTGACACAATTATAACACGTAGGGTAGACCGGGGCTAGTTGGCCAGCTTTTTCTTCTAATAATTAAAAAAAAATTACAATTGAACATTTTCAATTTCTTTTTATGTTACCACTATCAGTGTACTTTCAGGAAGAAGTCACAATAGTAAAACTTGAAAATATTAACTATAAGTATTAGTTTAGAAGCTCAAATTGACAAAAAGTCGCTTGGGCCAACCTGCCCCGATTGCGGGGTAAGTTGGCCCACGTCCCTTTTTAATGTTCTGATTGAGTAGGATTTAAGAAATGATCAAAATTTTACCAAATCGTCAAACGCAGGTTCTTTTTCACACGTTTTACTATATTTTAATTTAGCTATATTTTAATAAGCGCAGAAATCTAGTGTTCTTTAAAAAGAATAAATTTTAATGTTTAAGTGTAGAATAATGGCGATTTAAAAATGTATGCATTTTTTGCAAAAATGTTTGGGCCAGGCCATTTTTACTGACCTTTGAACCTACCAGGCCACTCTAGACAGTGATTTTCATGCGGGCTGGGTCAAAATTAGGTCTGAAAATTTTGGGCCGTGTAGACTAGGAATGTAACCAGTCCCAGCTCTGTACAGAAAGTATAAGTTAGGCCCTCCCCGGCCAGGCCCGAAAAGAGAGGAGACCAGGCTCGGCCCGGCCCGAGTTCCGTGAGTGAAAATCGGCCCGAGCCCGGCCCGCGGGCCGGCCGGGCATAATCATATACAGGGCTTCATAAAAGAATTTGGATATTTTTCCGACTATAGATTGTAATTACTGAAAATGGGTTTTCGTATAAGTTGTGCCTTTTCCAAATCGTTTACTTAGACTTAATATTTCACCCTTTTAAACATTGAAGCTTGATATTGTGTAGATCCTGTCAAATTTTGTTTTAATGTTGTAAAATAATTTCCACTGCAATAGCTTTTTTTAGATATGAACTATTCCTAATAATTACTATTGCATTGAGTTTCGCAATTTTTAGTTATTATAAATTTAATGTAGTTATTTTTATGCTTAAAAATTCGCACGTTTACTATAATGGATGCTTACAACTTACTGTATTCTGAATGTGTTGGAAAATAAATTTCATTTTTCTATCATGTTCTGCATTGTATAGGTAAATCATTATTTCAGCTTTTGATCTTACAAAATTATAATTGCATTAAGGATTAGAGAATTTCAGAAGCGTTTTTCTCTAGAAGTTGACACTAATTTCGTAGTTCATTTTAAATTGTCGAAAGAATTTGCAAATGACGTGATAAATACAGAATTAATAATAATAAGAAAATTTCATAATTTAGACAACTCTTTTTCAAGAAAATTTTAATGACAAACGCTATATATCGACGCAAGTTGGTAAATGTTTCTTTTTTTTTCTAATTATTGAGCAAGTTTTTCTTAAAATTTTTCTCAGAGTAAACGAAAATAACTTAAATTTTGCTTTAGAAATTGTAATGGTTTAAAAATAAGATTATCGATATGACTTGTAAACTTATGGAAAATATAGCAATTTCTGAGAATATTATATTCATTTATATGAAGAATTGATATACGAAAAAATAACATTTAAATTTTAAATTGTATTTGATATTGCGTAGATGCTATCACAATTGCATTTAGTGTTGTGAAATAATTTCAACTATAATAGCTTCTTTTTAGACGTGAACTATTTCTAATAATAACTGTTGCATTGAGTTTTGCAATTTTCATCTATTGCAAAGTTAATGCAATTATCTTTATGTTTAAAAATCCGCATTTTTACTATAATAGATGTTTACAAATGTTTTTTATTGTTTTAAAAAATTTTTATAAGGCATTTTATTTTAGAAATATTCATAACAATTTATTTATCTAATATTACCGTTTAGCAAACATGAAGTGATATACGTCTTGACATGTTACCATACAGTATAAGTAAGTTATACATTTTTCGTTCATGTATTTAAATTAATTCACGTATTTTACTATAGCATCATATTTTACTAATTATAATTATTATTTTTTCAAATAAGTATTGAATTTTGTTTGTAGTTTTGAATATCAGAAAAATATTCACGTATGAAAGTTGAATATGCTATAAGTTACAATAAAATGGGGAAGACACCACATAATAATTTAACTAAAACAAATATTAATACCGTCAAACTATACTTTGGTTCATCCCATAAAAAAAAAGTTTTTATTCTTTGTATTGAACAAACAATTTAAGTTAATTTGGAGTTTTTGCCCTTGAAAAATATTTTATACCCAACTATAGGGTATTTGAATAGTTTGGGGGCAATTTAATTTTTTTAGTGGCAACACTGGATGTGTTTGTAGATAACTGTTTTCGTGCATAAATTTTAACTCTCCAAATTTTCTATACTGAAACAATCTGGATAAGAGCTACAAATAAAGTAAGTGTCAAAATATTACCTTTAGTAACCTGTAACCCATGTGTGATCACAGGTTTTCCTTTAACTTTTTATTTTAACAGGAAATGTTAACGTTTTCATAAGCCTAATATGAAAACTAATATTTCGGGGCTATTTTGCGCCAGGCATTTTTTGGTCTGAAAATAGCCCCAATTACTTAGAAATGCCTTTTATGTAACCAAATCTCTTAAAACATATTTTAAGTGATGTTTATTTCAAATATTACTGTAGGAAAATGTTGCATTAATTGTTTTTGTTCCAGTTGCTGAGGATAACATGACGAAAACTTTTTCTCGTTTCTTTAATATTATCAATTGGTTTATTGTATTTAAATGTAGAAAAAGAAAAAAAAACTCTTTAGCGAGTTTCCAGTGTTAATTTATTAGCAAATGTTATTGCAAGGGGTTTTCAATAAAAATGTATTCATTTACATATGAAATGTATTCATTTTATATGAAACTAAGTGAATGGACCAAAGAAGGAGCCCCCAGCAGGGGCTACTTTGTTCCAAAACTTTAAAAATAGTTAAAAAATAAAAAAATAAAAAATTTCCTCTTTAAAAATCACACAATTTGCTTCATTGTTTCATGTTAATTGTTTACAACTCCATTTCGACGTTGAAAAATCACGTATAATATTTTTTAATAATGGAAATGCGAGAGGAACCAAGAAAAAGTGGCCCAAAGTAAGATTTTTAAGAACCCGACTAAGATTTTTAAATTAATGTTACTCTAATTATGTCAATTTTCATTAAGATTTTGTTTTTTTATTTTATTTGTAAGTGTATCAATGAATTTTTTTAAATTTCAATAAAGGGGTCAGGTACCTTTTAAGTGTAAATAAATCGATGGTTTTTAAATAACTTATATTAAATTTTGATAGTTTAGGAACATTTTAAAAGAAACTCTATGAAAAAAATTCCTTTTAGAAGTAAAATTGCGGCCAAAACAGTTTAAGCTCTTTTTATATGCTTATCTTTAACCCTTTATGTACTGAATTATGAATTTATGAAAATTTTATCTTTTAAAGCATTTTTCGTGAATTGTTTAAATTACATTAGAAGATTTACATAATCATTTAATAAATTTTAGAAGGATCGAAGGATTTAGAAGGATTCATTAAATTTGAATTTATAAGAATTTTGTGCAATATTTATAACCCCACTCAATTTTTTTATTTTAAATATTTTTCTTAGTATTTTGTAGAATTAAGAAATGTACAAATATAATGTTCTTACAATAGAAATATAGCAATATTTCCGAATTGAAAAATCCCCCTTCCCCCAACTCCAAGAAAGCTGAAAAGATGCAAAGGTAAAAGAAGTCATCCGTTTAAAAATATTTTTGTTCTGTGTAACCCATAATGCTTTTGGAACAAGATAAAGTAATGTATCTATAACTCATTCTAAACTGTATTACGACTAATCGGTGTATTAAATGAATTTTATAAGAAATTTTTTTAATGGTACAATCGTAGAAAAAAAAAAAAAAAAGTAAACACCCCTTACTAACTCTGCAAAAAATTATCGTAGAAGAAAGTTACTGGTACCACATGATTGGTAATAAAGTCTACTTTTAAATGATGCATATAAAATTTGCTTAGGGGGCCATGTACATATTAAAACGAACCATAACTTTGTTTTTTTCAATAGCAGTACACAATTCTGACAGCATAAATGAATTTTACATCCTTCAATTAGACTAAAAACAAATTTTTATGCAATTCGTACGGTAAGTTTCCGAGAAATTAATTATTTTAAAACAAACGTATTTTAGGGTCTGTATGCAAATTGAAGCTCGGTACTGGATTTTTGACCGAGAGAGTCTTGATCAAGGCATCTTATGCGCTATTCAAACAGTCATTGAAGACTGATAGATTACAGGATAGCATAAGAAATTTCAAAATATCTAGTCACTTCTATTATAGACGGCCCTTTAAACCATCCTTTTGCCGTTTTTTTAAGCATAATTTGAAAACTACTTGAAAGAAAAATGTAAAATTTTGGATTTCCATAAAGCAGGACTTAATAAATCTAAATCCATCAAAAAATTGTAAGTTCCAACTCATAATTTTTTCGAATATTTATTTTATAATTCATATCATAAAAGTATAAAAATTGCAAATTCAACGTATTTATGTTTGGGGATTTCAGTATTATTGCTACACAAAAAATTAGCACATTAGGAGTATAATTTCAGGATCTATTAATGAAAATATGAAAATGTAATTTAACTTTATACACGCACTAAATTTTGAATGTTTATAATTCAAAAACTTATCATTCAAATGACTTGAAATTGGGTGTCTAGGCATAGTTTGAACTTTAGATTTGAAATACCTTGCTAAAATTGGATATTGTCATTGAAAAAAATGAAGTTTGGGCTCGTTTTAACACGTAGATGGCCCTCTAAGCACATTTTATATATATAATTTAAAAGTCGACTTTATTTCCAATCGTTCGGTACCAGTAACTTTCTTCTACAATAATTTGTTGAGGAGTTAGTAGGGGGTGTTTACTTTTTTTTTACACGACTGTACTTATAAGTACCGCCAGTAGATAAAGGGTTAAAATAAATTTTCTTAAAATGGTGATTCTGGTCATTACATTTAAAAGAAATGCCTGGATGAAATTTCGAATGAAGATATATATAGACGCACCTTACAGACGCACAAAATGACCTACTACTATGTTCACCAAGTAAGAGATTTAGAAATTATAACTATTTTTATAAAAAAAAATTTAAAAATTTGAGATTTTTTATTTAAAATTTTTACTTTAGAACTACAGTAAAACCTCTCTAAAGCGACCACGCTCCGTTCCAATAAAAATTGGTCGCTCCGAGAGGTGGTCTCTTAATGGAGATCATGTTTAAATCTAGATTTTAATTTTTGAAAAAAGGTAACAATTAATGTTACTAAAGTTTTATTTTTCACATTAGGAAAATATATAAAAATTTAAGTATCAAACCAAAAGTTAATTGCATAAGTTAATTACTGCAGAGTTTAAAAAATGAATGCATTGACGTTTGCTTTGATTTTACGGTTTTATTTTTTATAACTTTTATTTCCAAGTCCTTTCGAAGTTCAGCAAATAAGTGCAATTTTTTTTTGGACGGGAACAAATAATGACGATTTCTTTCAATTATCTATTTCTTTGAGAGTTTCACGACAGAATAGGACAGGAAAGTTTATTGACCGTCATTCTTAATTTGTCATAAAAGTTAAAATCATTGCCTAAAAAGATACAAAGGGATTTAAACTCTTAAAAGTTACCGGGATAAAAAAAATCCAAAGTTTAGAAATCTGATGAATAATGCGCTCTTCAGAATTATTTTTCTAGTAAAACCTTCTTCAAGCGACCTAAAAATAACGGAGTTTTCTTCAAGGAAATTGGTCGCTCATGGAGGGAGTTTAACTGGAATAGTCTCTGAATGAAGGTGAAATTAGTACTGAGCCTACGGGAATACATTTCGTTCCATGAAAAAATGGTCGTTCAGGGAGGTGGTTATACATGAAGGTTTCACTGTAATTATTTTTAACTTTTCCAGTGTAGGTCATTTTAAACACTTGTTATATCTCTATCCAATAAAAATATTTTAGCTCACTGTGACAATTCAATATTGGAAATTCTGCGCTTAAGCATATAAGATGAATTTATTTATTTTAACAAACATTAATTTGAAATTAAATTATAAACTTTATATGCATCTCGACTCTCCTTCAGAACGTTAGCTGTTACAATAAAATTCTTTCAATGCGAGTTTAAAATTTCGTATAAAAATGCTAATTAGATGGAGTTATTGCAATCCATATTAAAGTCACGTTAACATGCAATTTGTCGCAAAAAAAAAAAAAAAAAAAAAAAAAAGTTCACGACCCTTTAACCCTTTATGTACTATGAATTCATGAAAATTTTATCTTCTAAAGCATTTCTCGTGAATTGTTTAAAATACATTAGAAAATTTACATAATCATTTAATAAATCTTTGAAGTATTGAAGGATTTAGAAGGATAATTAAATTTGAATTTATAGGGATTTTTTGCAAGATTTATAAGCCTACTCAAATCTTTTATTTTAAATCTTTTTCTTAGTATTTTGAAGAATTAGGAAATGTACAAATATAATGTTCTTACAACAGAAATGTAGAAATATTTACGAGATGAAAAAATCTCCCCCCCCCCCAAAAAAAAAAACAAACAAACAAACCAATAATGCTTTTGGAACAAGATAAAATAATGCTTCTGTAACTCATTTTAAACTGTATTGCAACTAATTGATGTATGCAATGAATTTTATAGTAAATTATTTTATGGTTCTTATAAGCACCGTCAATAGATAAAGGGTTAATCTGTCATTTCTTCGTTTGCTGGTGCATCTATCTATTTGTAAAAATTATAGTAAAAATATTCGGAATAGATCAGAATTTTAAAACAATATTGGAATTAAGGTTATTTCCGACTAATTAAAACTACAAATCTATGTTACCAGTTCAAGAAAATCCAAACACATAAAAAACAGACTTATGCGAATATATTTTTAGTTATCGAAGACGCTCTTTAAAATTTGACAGATTTTTCCAAGAACAACATGAAAGTAAAAGAATAATAACACCTAATTTAAAAACAAAAAATATTTATAGGAAATACTGGAATAGTTTTTGAGCAATACACTGACTTTTTAGAAACTTGCAAAATCTACGTCACTTCCATCTTAATCTACTCTTTCGTTAGAGTCCCGCATCGGGTCGGATAACTCGGTTTTGCCTGCCCTCACCCGACTTAACCCGCTGGTCGGGTCTGGTTGACGCTATTTTTTTCGCTGAAAGTTGGATTCGAATTGGGTTGAATTTAAATGTTTCGGGTTCGGGTTGAACCGATTTTTCCAAAGAAAGTCCATAATAATTTTCATAAAAAATACTATATATTTGAATATTAATGAGCGTATGTATGTTTATTTTTATAGAAAAAAAAGATAACATTGATATTAAGGACATACTTGTAGAATAGTTCTTTAAAAGTTCTCTACTTGTAGAATAGACTTTTTCATAATTGTATTAAAATATGAATTAATTTTCTTTCGCTTCGGGTTTCGTTAGTTTCAAGTTTGAATATTTCGGCTTCACGTTGAAGTGTATCGGTTCCGGGTTGACGGAATTTTTTTTGTCGGATTTGGGTACGGGTTTCGGAATAACCGAACTGTACAGGACTCTATCACCTACTCACGCCATCGCCTTTCTCTCCCCATTCTTCTTCATAATCACTGTTATCTTCATACAGAAAATCATCTTCACTTCCATTAATCACTTCGTGCGAACATCAATTACACCTATTTTAAAATTCAACACCGCTTATTCTTCATACAAAATTTTACACTATTAAATCTCTGACACTCGCAGATTAACCTTTTAAATGCTCACTATGATCGAAAGATAACACAAACTATTTATCGGTAAAAATCACGTTGAAACTCGTACGTAAGAAGTATGAGTAATTTAAAAAATATATATGTGATTTATAACATCTTCCAGAAATGGAACATTGGTGGGGAACACATAGTTTTTTCCATAGTTTTTCCCATAACTTAACGGTAACAAAAACGCGTAAAAGTTGGCACTTATTCTATTAATTTCTGAAATTCCTGATTGATTTTTACTTTCTTCTGTCTTTACAAGAAGAAAGTATTGGATTCATCAAAATTTTTGACTTCCAGTTTTTGACGGATTTACACGTTTTAGGGGTCAGAGATTCCGAAAAACATGTTTTTACAAATTGTTTGTCTGTGAGTCTGTGTATCTGTGAGTTTGTGAGTCTGTCTGCCTGTCTGTATCAGACATACAGATCAGACATACATATGTGACACGAATTTTGTGGACACTCTATCTCAAGAACTAATCACGGAATTTAATAAAAATTTTAATTCAGTTAGTCCCTGATATAAATTGATGCTGATTAGGTTTTGGTGCAAATCGCCCAACAGGTGGCGCTGCTATGTTGCCTTATTCATGATTTCCACAATAACTATATCTCAAGAAGTAAGGCGCGGATTTTCAGAAAACTTCAGATTCAGCTAGTGCTTGATATAATTTGGTGCTGATAACTTTTTGGTATAAATCGCTCAATAGGTGGCGCTGCTATACTGCATTTTGAAGGGTTTACACAATTTCCGCAATAGCTCTATCTCAAGAACTAATGCACGGATTTTCATCAAACTTCAGATTCAGTTAGTCCTTGATATGAGTTGGCGCTGATTGCGTGTTGGTGTAAATCGTCCAACAAGTGGTGGTGCTGTGCTGCCTTTTTCACGATTCCCGCAATAGCTCTATGTAAAGAACTAATGCACGAATTTTCACCAAACTTTAGATTTAGTTAGATGTTGACACAAGTTGTTGTTGATTAGATTGCGGTATTAATCGTCCAACAGGTGTCGCTGCTATGCTGAAATTTTCACGATTTTCGCAATAGCTCTATCTCAAAAACTAATGCACGGATTTTCTCCAAACATGAGATTCAGTCAGACGTTGACAGAAGACGTTGCTGATTAGGTTTTGGTATAAATCACCCAATAGGTGGCTCTGATAGGCTGCATTTTGCTGGATTTACATCATTTCAGCGATAGTCATATCTCAAGAACTAATGCACGGAATTCCATATCATTAGAATCCTCATGAGGGACATAGATTGCCATTTAATTTTGGCAATGTGCTAGCGAATTTTGAAGTGTTAACATGTATCAGATAGAAGAAAGTTTTGGGATTGGTACATCCGACTAGTTTTCTGAAAATAAGAGGAAAATTTCTGAAATCGTGGGTAAATTTATGCATCAGATGTTATTTTCTTAAACGCTTGTACTATATGAAGAAACGTTTCTAAAACTGTTACAGTGTATTGTGAAAATGCTTTCTTAGAAAGCTCATTTTGCTTTTCAAAAACAATCTTTTACACTGTAAAAGAAGACACATGTTTCTTAATCCTCGAAACACTGTAAAAGAAGACACATGTTTCTAAATCCTCGAAAATATAATATATCTACAGTCGAAAATATACAGTAACCTCTTCCGAATTATTCATGATTCCGAAAAGCGTTCTTTACCTTTAGAAATCTCAAAAACCAATGTATTTTCGAGATTTGAAGAAGCATTTATGAAAACAAAGTTTCTTTTGCTGCCAGTGGTTTTCGGAAGCGTTTCCGAAGAATTTTTTTATATTGCATTAATCAGTTTTTTTCAAACTGGAATATCGTTTTTTAGAATACTAATTAAACATTTTTAGCTGCATAACTGAATTTATTCATGTAAGAGTAGCAAAATAAAGATAATTTTAATGTAAATATTCATGCTGTTAATTTAACCTGTTTGCTTCTAAAGCATGCCTGCTGATCTTGAAAATGTTTATTTTAGGTTTAGAGTATTGATAGTATCCGAAAAACTTATACTTCAGGTTAAGAAAAGTAATTCATCTATTATATATATATAATCCAAACGGAAATTTCGTTCCGAACATCTGTATTTCGAGTTCTACTGCATGGATTTTGACGGAACTTATACTGTTAGATAGGTATCGTTAAAGGGAAGGTTTTAAGCTATAACACATCATTCTACGTAGATTAGTTATAAGAATTATGACGGAAAGTTCTGTTATTTTGGACGCTAAGGTTACCATTTTATTTCTTGGTGAAATTTATCGTTGATAAAAAAAAAAAAAAAAAAAAAAAATGAAACGGCTATTACACCTCGAAAAATAAAATAAGAAACTGTTACAATTTTTATTTAAAAGAAAGAAAAAGAAAAAATCCGTTTTAATGAGTGATAATATTAAAAAACGAAAATATTTAATTTAAACATGAAAGGGAATGTTCGTAATGCTTAAAAAATTACTCAGATAAAATATTGCAATTGAAATAAGATTTGGCTATTTATCTTTTGTGTCAGGTTAAGAAAAATGCATCTGAAAAATTGATAGGATGATATCAATTTAGTTTCCATAAGCGCATGCTCAGAAATATTTGAAAAAAATATATAATATTATTCTCATGAGGAATATATAGAATATCCTTCTCATGACATATAATATGTTTATAAAAATAATCGACAGAACCTCGATTTAGCGTTTGTAAAAAAATAATGAAAATTTAATTTGCTTGGAGATTTAATCCTGGTTGGCGACACAAAAAAATTTTGAATGATACCTTTTTTATGATAAATAATTTTTAAGTAAAACCTTTTTCTACTCTTCATATGAAGTTAGTAAGATTAAGTTTAACTTAAATAAATGCATTTTTATTACTGCAGTTTTGTCATATACCTTTATATGTGTATATATTAAAATTTTACTATCATAATTATACGATTTAAAACAAAATTTAAGTTTATTAAATTTGTTCCAAACTCAAAATTAATGTCTGATTCTGAACATTGGCAATTTGACTTTGATATTGTTAGTGTCAGAAACAAGAAGTGATGGTTATTGTTGCCATGGAAATAACTACTTAATATAAAAATGTTTAATGATAGCATGTTTAATTAGCCAGCTACTTTTAAAGCAAACTTAAAACGGTACTACTTGATTATGCCGTCGACAAGAAGAAAAAAAAAAAAAAAAACTATCGACAAACTATAAGATTAAATGCCAATAATGGTTGATCGTAAATTTTATATTCACTTGAAGTTAAACACGGTACACGTGTTTGTTGCATCATTAAGTGATTTTTAATTTGACTTCTATTTATAATTTTCTTAACGTTTACAAATTTATTTATCCTTTCATTGTTTAAAATAAAAATTTTGTCAATTTGTATAATTTGGCGAGTATTTTGGCAGTTTATATAATTTGGCGAAATTGGTCGACAGGATAATCAAATAGTATCCTTAAAACTTTTCTAGACGGTGAGGCCTTGTAAAATTAAATAACTACTGCAACACGCAATTTGTATATATTATATACGCTTACAGATAAAAATAATACGCTAATCTTTCGTTTAGATTTAAATTCACTGAGGCATTTAAACATTTAACAAGCGATTTCCAAATGCATTTAAATATCTTGCATTTTGGAAGGAAATGTGTTGGTAGTCAAATAGCGTGGAACGTTCGTCTTTTTTGCGCCAAATACTCAACTATATATATATATATATATATATATATATATATTTTTTTTTTTTTTTTTTCTTCAGATTTTTACTGAGATTCCGCCGCCAAATTTGACTGATGTTTTACTACATACATGAGTAGTTTTATAAGTATTTTTTTCTTCAAAATAATTTGAGTATGCTCTTTAAGGAGACTTTCCTTGTAAGTAACAATTTTGATTTTGATTTGTTCTTTTTTATTTCTAACTGCTCCATCATGTGACTTAAAACTAGCAGATGTAATTAAAAAAATGATGGTACTTATGATTTACATGTTATATGTTTATTTGTAATTTTGAGTTCACATTTGTAACCAAACAATTTGATTTTAAGCCAAAAAGACGTAAGCGTGAGTTAGGTTCAAGCGATGTTTACAATAATGGTGATTTTGCAAGTGTACGAAAGCATTTTTAGAGTATTTTTTAAAAATTCAAATGTACAATACATAAATAGCAATTAATATTTAAAAAATGGGGTCAAATATTTTAATTTTAGTATAAATGTCTCCCATTCACGCACATTACATATTGTAAAATAATTTAATTTCAGACATTTAAAAAATTTCTCACCATACTTTACTGCGAAAACATGTCGGTTTGTTTCCCCCAAATGTGTGACTTATATAATCTCAAAGCCAGATTAGCTAATATTGTCCACTCTTACTTTAATAAAAAACATATCTATAATTTCCCTTATAGAAACATTCAATGCTTGCAATGTTAAGTAGTAAAGATTATTCTTAAGAAAATGTAAGCAATTATGCGTTATTAACATCACAAAAAAAAACATTTTGCAAAAAAAAAAAAAAAAATCATTTCTAAAATCACTTTTTGTTATTCCTTTTAATTCGTCATTTTTTTTCCATATCCACCATTCTTTTAGAAATGTTATTAAAAGATATTGGACGAATCTTCCATAATCAACCATCCTACAATTGGCAAATTTAATTATATAATGTTGGAAGATTCGTTTATATTTAAAAGGAACCGTCGACGGTAAATCCGATTTCAGAAGATTACGCGAAATTTGTACTTAGCGATTAGTAAATTTATGTTTTTTTTTATTATGGATCAAATGCACAAAAGAATATTTATTATTATACATTTTTCATCTGCAGTTATTTTACTATCACAAAGAAAGCATCACTTTGAATGTACAAAAAAAAACTTTCAAATGCCAAAGGTGGCCAATGGAACAATATTTGTTCATTTAGCCTAGGTTTTTAAAAAAAAAGTACCTCAGATTCAAATAAAATTTCAATCATTATAAAGCAATTTTGGCTGATGCACATCCCGAGCAGCTGATCGTTGTCACAAATTAACGTTTTTAGTTTTATTTAGGCGACAGACTGATGAATAATGACGTCTTGAAAATAAAAGGATGTTTATTTCTCCGTCTTATTACGCTCATTAGAGAAATGTAAAAAAAAAAATCTTCAGTTTGCCAAAAAGATCGCTACTAAAAATTTTGCATAACAAACTTTATTTATCATTCGCAAAGAGTTTTGAGAGTGAAAGATCTAAAATTCAATCAACAGCAATTTGACATTATTTAATGGAATGTAGCTTGGCGCGTAATTAACTCTTCTTTGTAGCTAACTCTGGTACATTTGTAGCCATACTATTATGAACATTTCTAAAGTTTCACATCAAACTTGGTTATGGATCCGATTACGGATGATTGGGAATATTTTATTGAATGAAAACTAGAGGTTTAGTTTTCTATTTGAATCAGTTATCGATGGTATTTTCCTAGGTTAATAGTTGCATGATTAAAACTGGTATATAAAAATAAACGTCAGTTAAAATGACATTGTTTTAATTTTATTCACACAATTCAGCTTTAAATATTCACTTTTACATGATTCACATATTTTAAAATATAAAAGTTTAATACTGTTTTGACTGTATTTAATCTACTGGAATTCGAAGATAAGAAACTGTAGAAAACCTGCCAAAAGAAGACGTATATTACCAAATATAATGTAACATAGAGAGAGATTGTATTTATGTTATTAATTTCACACATAGCACCAAGCTGAGAAGCCCGGAGTAAAAGAACTAGCAAACGAAAGTGAATAACCTGAACATTCTTTAAGTTAAATGGTCAATCTCTGCAATCATTGTAATTCTCTCTTTTTCAGTAGTGTGGTGATTAGAGAACATTGTAATTCCTGATGATCGCAATGGCCGCATTTCCCTCCCAAACTCTTCATGATGTACTAAACAGTTGCTTTTGAATTGCCCGAATTTCGTCTAACGCATCAGATAATATAATAGCACAATGGCGTCCGATGCGTATTCAGAAAATAACGGAAGGGCATTTCAGGTGAAGGTCCATATTAATTTAAAATATAGGGTCGAATTCTCCATTTCGTTTGATTGAAGGTTTATTTGAAAAATGGACCAGCGCAGTGGGCTCAGCCTGCTAGTACAGTATAAAAATACTACCTGGAAACTTTTCCCAAAGTCAGGGACAGCAATAGAAACTTTGCTTCTTTTATATATGCTTCTTTAAACCTAAAAAATATAATGGTTCCCGAGGTTTCTAAAGATGAGGAATACTTTTCGGGATTGTGGGTAACTCGGAAGACCTTATTGTATATTTTCGTTTGTGGTTATATTAGAAACATTTGTCATTAGGTGCGTTCGTAATTATATAAATACGTAGCATCTATAAGTCGTCGTCTGCTCAGTCCGTCTGTCTGTCTGTCCGTCCGCATATAACAAAGCAAAAGCTACCCAACCGAATGGTTTAAATTTAAAATATATAATTATTGCATAATTTTGCCAAGCCATTTCAAATTTTATGAAAATCGGATGTATAGTTCAATTACAGGGACAGTCAAAAGTATTCCGTTATTTTAAGGCCAATGAGAAAAAATAGTTTCAACTGCATTTAACAATCTTATACCCTTTCGAACATAATGAAATTGATATGCATTTATGAAGTGCACTAAAATATACATTCTGTAGAATATGCGGTGCAAGGAATATTTATTATTCAATTACAGGGACACACAAAAGTATTCCGTTACATAATGATACAGGGAAAAACAATATTTGGGGCGTATTTTAATTATGTTAAACTATTTCACATATAATGAAAATGACATACGTTGATGAGGTTTACTACAGGTTACTTCTTGTATAATAGAATAAATACATAATATTTACAGGGGCACACAAAAGTTTTTTGGATACTATACTGTATCCGAAGTACTGTATATTAGCGATGACTGCTAGAAGTGCATTTTTAGTTGTGAATATGAGTTTTTAAGTTTAACTAATTTTTTGCATATTACGTTGTGGTATAAATGCTGTAGATTATATACAAGGCTACACAAAATAATTTGTAAGGGTTACTGAGTATGAAAAGAGAAATACAGTAGAACCTCGATTGTCCGAAGTAATTGGGACCGACCCTCTTTCGGAAAATCGAAATTTTCGGATAATCGAGAATTGCTCAATTTTAAGATTAAGGTAAAATATAGATGTACAATATATCTTAATATGGTAACAAGTGCTTTATAAAAATAAAGCAATAGCTAAATAGAAACAAGAATAAATTAAATGAGTTTTAATTTTGAAATTAAGTTTATTTTACATATATCACAAGAGTTTGAAAAAAATGCTTTGTTTGTCGCAGTTTCGATTGCCTTTGCTTTGAAGCTTTATCACGTAGTTTTGGAATATTATTAGTTCCCCAGTATCACAGTCTTTCTGCTGCTCCAGCCATGCCAAACCTTTTGTAAAATATTCAAAAGCTTCAGAATTGCTAATTTGTTCGTTTTATTTGTTCCACTCCGTAGCTTACGAAAGCTCAAGTTAAATTCAAAGGAACTCTAAGAAAGGGGATCAAAAATATTTATATGTACTCGTAGTTCGGAAAGAACTGTTTGCACACAAGGAATATGATAGTTAAAAAAAAAGAAAAAAAGGGTTCAAAATGGATTTTGCACACAAGAATGTGATAGTAAAAAAAAAAAAAAAGCTTTAGAAAAAGCTTTAAAAAGGTATTTCGGTTAACCGAGAGTTTCGGTTAAAAGAGTTTCGGATAAAAGAGTTTCGGATAAAAGAGGTTCTACTGTAACTTACTGGTGGTTTTTAAATGAATTTTGCATTTTTACGCTAAACTACATTTAGCATATTAAAATATGTTTGTAGAATTGGACAGAAAAAAGGATATACAGGGCCACGCAAAGAATTGGATACATGGCCGTCTATGGATGATAATCTCTAGAAGTGTAATTTCAGTAACTTTAAGCGTGTTTTAGTCTTAATTAAATTTTAGTTAAATAGGGGCGTGTCTATAAAGATAGTGAATAAAATAAAGGGCTGTACAAAAATATTCAAGTGTACTTCCCTCTATTGGTATAAATTGCTGAAAGTGAAATTTTAACCTATTATGCGTTTTTATCACTTTCCAAGATAGTTGAAAAGTGTTTAGGAATTCGGTTTGTCTGTCCGTCTGTATGTCTGTCTGTCTGTCTGCCTGTCCGAACTGTAACTGGCGTTAATATAGTTGGATTGCTCTTTAATTGATAGATGTTATTCAGATTTACTATGCCATGTTCGGTATTGAAAATAAAGTATGTAGCATCCATAGTTTATTTACAGAGACGCTCAAAAGTATTTCATTACATTATAGTCTATGGGTAACTGTCGTAATTATATAAATATGTATCACCTATAATCGTCATCTGGTCTGTCCGACTATCTGTCCGTTTATCTGTTCGTTTGTCCGCATATAACAATGCAAAAACCACCCAACCGAATGGTTTGAAAATATGTATAATCGTTGCAGAATTGTGTAGAGTCCTTTCAAATATTATGAAAATCGAATCAAAACTTAAAAAGATATTAATAAAAATTTTCTTCTTTCTATTAAATCCTATCATACGTAATTAATTCAGTGATATCCCATGATATGAAATGATTCTAGGTTGCCATGGCGATTACGTCCTATTTATGATGAAGTCAATGTACCGGGTGTCCTAAAAAGGACTGACTGATTTTAAAATTCAATAACTTGCAAACGGTGACAGATATTTAAAAAATTCTTGCAGGAGGGTTATGCGTGAGGTCAAAAGTTTTTTTTACAGTGATTTTCGATTTTAGTTCGAATTACAAACAATAGATGGCGCTGCGATCAATAGATGCTAAATTCAGGCTCGATTTTTGGTCCATCGGGACCCACTTAATACATTTCCATCTCCTTTTACCGCATGGAAGCAGAGATCGACCAAAAAATCGAGCCTGTTTTTAGCGCCTATTGCTTACAGCGCCATCTATTGTTTGTAATTCGAACTAAAATCGAAAATCACTGTAAAAAAACTTTTGGCCTTATGCATAATGCTCCTGCAAGACTTTTTTAAATATCTGTCACCGTTTGCAAGTTATTGAATTTTAAAATCAGTCAGTCCTTTTTAGGACACCCGGTATTTACGCATTACAGAATTTAATACATATAATCGTAAGAGATTTTGTATTCATGCATTACTGCGTAAGAGTGCAACAACTATTACATGAACATTTGAATATTTATTAAATTAGTTATAGTACAAACGCACCTCACTTGCCACGTTTAACGTACAATTTGTTTTTTACAGTATGAATATTGGAATTATTTTTTACACAATAATGTAACATGGCGCATAAAAAAAATTGGTGAGCTATTCGACATTTGTACGATAAAATTAGCCAGGCACGCGCAAATGTGTATCCGCATCTACAGATATGTGCAGAAGCGCTTTTTACCTGTTTATCTGTAAAACATGTTTGTTGAACATGAAAACTATAATATCCGAAAAACCTATATTCCGGGTTCAGAAAACTGATTAATGCACTATAAAACTATTCGGAAATGTTTCTGAAGTTCAGTGGTAGTCAAATAAATTTCATTTTCGTATATTCTTCTCAAGTCTCGAAAATATATTGATTTCTGAGGTTTCTGAAGAGAAAGGACGCTTTTCGGAATCTTGGTTAACCTAGAAGAGATTATTCTATATTTTCATTCGTGGTACAGTGAAACTCCGATCTATCGTTATCGCATCCATTATTTTCCCGCATTGATCGCCTTATTTCTATGGTCCCTGCACAAATTACAGTAGAACGTCTTTTATCCGAAGCTCTTTTAACCGAAACTCTCGGATAACCAAAATCCAATTTTAAATATTTTTTTTTTTTACTATCACATTCCTTGTGTGCAAAATTCATTTTGAAAACTTTTTTTTCTAACTATCATATTCCTTCTGTGCAAACGGTCCTTTCTGAATTACAAGTACATATAAATATTTTCGACCACATTTATAAGAGTTCCTTTGAATTTAACTTGAGCTCCCGTAAGCTACGGAGTTGAATTTGAGAAAACGAACAAATTAGCAATTTTGAAGCTTTTGAATGTTTTGCAAAAGGTTTGGCATAGCTGGAGCAGCAGAAAGACTGTGATACAGGGGAACTAATAATATTCAAAAACTCCGTGATAGAGCTTCAAAGCAAAGGCAATCGAAACTGCGACAAACAAAACATTGTGTCAAACCTTTGTGATATATGTAAAA
Source organism: Maratus speciosus (assembly GCA_963932465.1). NCBI lineage: Eukaryota > Metazoa > Arthropoda > Arachnida > Araneae > Salticidae > Maratus > Maratus speciosus. The sequence goes on from OZ010799.1 coordinate 244,757,893, forward strand.
GGTACTTAATTTCAGAATTAAAATTCAAGAAATTTATTCTTGTTTCTATTTTGCTATTGCTTTATTTTTATTAAGCACTTGTTACCATAATAAGAACTATTGCATATATATCTCCTTAATCTTAAAAGGGAAGCCTTCTCGATTATCCGAAAATTTCGATTTTCCGAAATATGGACGGTTTCAATTACTTCGGATAATCGAGGTTCTACTGTATATTTAAATAATGTTAACAAAGCCCGCATGCATCGTTCTCCAAAAAGTCGTTTTCCCGCATTCATCGTTGTAAAAATTTTCTCCTCACCGAGATGAAATTGTAGGTCAAGCGGATCCATATGACATACAAACTGGAATTACTTCTTTTATCATAAAATAACTCATTTGTGATGTTTTAGGGGGAGGGGACAAGAATTAGCGCTGATATTGTGACATGCATGTACGTGTAAATAACTGAATGCGGAACAGGCATTCTGTTCTGTTTTTCGCAGCTAATTGTATATATGTCGTACAACCTCGTGATTGCAGGATAATCGACTGTTTTAAGCAATTTTACAGGAGAAAGCTGGTGAAAAGAATTTTACGAGCATATTTCTCGTATGTCTATGCATGTATCTTCTCGTATGTTTCATGGAACAAGCAAAAGAACCTACACATTAGACCTTCTGCAGGCTATTCATTTTGTACTTTCAGCATGGCATGAAGTAACCTCTTCAACCATCCAGAATTGTTTCGTGAAATGCGGTTTTGGGCGAAAAATTTATGAAGAATGTTCAACAGAAGGGAGAGAAAATAATGATAATAAGGACGATAATGCAGATGAAGAGTGGTTGCGTGCAGCAGACGCTGTACCTGGTATGAAATTTAGCGATTATACTTCCATTGATCAAGATGTTGCGACATATGGTGTCCTAAGCATCGAAAAAATGTGTGACGATGCAAAAAAAAAAAAGAAAAAAAAAATGAAAATAATGGCGAAGAAGCAGAGGATAATGTTCATGCCGATGAAGCTGAGCCTACACCAGTTCCAAGTCTGTCTGATGCAATTACGGCATTTGAAACTGTACGAACTTTTATAGATGCACATGCAATTACAGAAAATGACCAGAAAAATGTTGTCCACCTTGAAAATTTGTTTTTCAATTTAAAAAATGAACGAAAAACACAACATAAAATTACTGATTTAAAAAAAAATAGATATCAACTTCATACAACTTCGATTTATATCTTTTACAGTTTGGTAAGTAACAAAATTGGTATTTATTAGTATACTGTATACATTGCATGCATTAGTAATGCATAAACATTGCTTTTTTTATTTCGTGTTTTGACGTTAACCCTCATTCATCGTTTTCCTGCATTCATCGTTTTCTTTTCACACACTCCTTGAAAAACGACGGATCGAGGTTCTACTATAATAGTATATTTTCCTAAATAAGGAACACCCGTGTTTTAGTGTACAACAAGGAGTTCCAATCCGGGCTTCCCGGGTTACAGAATATAGATAAAAACCATATATATGAGTTTTTATTTTATTGAAAGCTCCAATAGATTTCACTGATAAACAAAAATTGACTTTTTTATTTTTTCTTAAATTTAAAGCTAATATTCCAATTATATACACTCTTAAGTAAATAAAAATGATATTAGAAATTTTTACTTGGTTCATATTTTTTTTTAAACGAAGGATATGTATTTATAGGTTATTACGATATATCACAATTTAGGAGATCGTAGAATAATGCATAATAATAATAATACATAAATGTTAAATTTACTAGCAGTATACTTGTGCACCATTTATACACATTTTACACACATTTTACACACATTTTACGCTATTTTTGCATTTATATTTATGTTTAGTGTCTTCTCTCTTGATGAACCAACAGTAATCGGCAAGCATTGCTGCATTCCATTGCGATCGATAACGAGACTCAATAGCAGAAATTTGTTGGTGAAATCGTTCACCATGCTCGTCGCTAATTGCTCCCATATTATCTGTGAAAATTACAGAGTGCAAGTAATGAAGCTTTAATGACATGTGGCAATTTAGCTTTCTAAAATTGTTTAGCATATTTTGAACTATAGACTTGAAATTTGTAGCTTTATTATTCCCTAAGAAATTATGCACAACGTCCTTGAATGAAAGCCAGATTCAGGTATACCTTGATAAATATATTTCTAATTAATGTTTTCGTGTAAATCGCCAAACAGGTGACAGTGCTATGCTGGATTTTTCATGATTTCCGCAATAGCTCTATCTCAAGAACAACTGCACGGATTTTCATCAAACTTCGGATTCAGTCAGACGTTAACACAAGTTGTTACTAATTAGGTTTTAGTGAAAATCACCCAACAGGTGGCGTTGCTATGCTGCATTTTGCAGGATTTACACAATTTTAGCAATAGTAATATCTCAAGAACTAATGCACGGAATTTGATATCTTTAGAATACTCATGATAGGCATAGATTGCCATTTAATGTTGGCACTCTGATAGTGAATTTTGCAGCATTAACGTGTATGAGATAGAAGAAAGTTTTAGGATTGGCACATCCGACTAGTTGTTTCGACTGCTGTATTGGTTATAATTTAAAAAAATTCTAAATTTCTACTGCCACACGCTGAAATCCACCCCCCTTCCCGGCCATTTGAATATTTAAAACTTGTATTTACAAAAATGAAAACCTTTATTAAAAAATGCATATTATAATTTATTAGTTTATTTAATTTGCAGGTCCTTACATTTTTTTTTATTTTAGTCCTTAAAAGTCCTTGATTTTTATTTAAAGAAATGTGTATGAAACCTGTATTATTCAATCTATATATATATATCTATTTCTGCTTTCCCCTTCCCCTGTAAAAAGTATACAAAGTTAAAATAATCCTTCATATGAATTGGTGCTGATTATGTTTTGGTGTAAATCGCCCAACAGGTGGCGTTGCTGTGCTGCATTTTTCCCATGGACGAAATACATCTCATTAACGCCTAGATGTATTATAAGTAGCAGATATTTGTTCACTTTCAGGGTCATTAGACTGTAGAAATAAAGTACATTAAAAGGCAATAAAATAACACAATGAAATATATTTAAACACAGATATCTCTGAAACGGAAACCAACTTCGCCTTTTTGTGAATATTTCCTAAATTCCCAAGGGTATGGTTACTGAAATCTGTTAAAATTTTCCAAGAAAAAAATTCTTGTTTATCAGTGTTTTTTCTAACATTTAATATTAGATTTTTAATTAACAATACCAACAACCATTTTTATATGTTTGAAATTTTGTATTCAAATATTTTCGTATTGGCCTCGTGCGATAATTAACAGTCGAAGAAATCGCCAAAGATCTATACTCTTTTTTTATTCTGATTATTTCAGTGTTTTAAGCGTGGCTCATTTACATGTCTTAAATTTGTGTTTTATTTATATATAATTTTTTATTTGTGGACTGATAAAGCTTAAATTTCATTACGGAATGTAAGCTGGAAACAAATGCAAAAATATTTTATTTATATTAATTTAAGTGCAGACATATTTATCTTTCGTAATAATCTGTCTGCAAGTGACAGAAATAGATTTAAAAAAAAATCATACTTGAAAAGCACTTTAAAAACAATAAAAATTGAGTAATTTGTGATACAGTTTTCAAGCAAATTACGATATAAGAACGCCGATTATCCGAACAAGTCGGGACCGACCCTAGTTCGGATAAGCAAAAGTTCGGATAAATGGACAGGCAATTTAAGGAATGTTCCTGACTATACTAAAACCTTCACACTTTATCCAGGCTTAGGACTGGCAGCACCAGTTAGTGCTAGCGTGTTTAAAAACTTTTTTTTTTTTTTTTTTGTTTGTTTGTTTACTTTTTTAACATTAAAATTTTCTTTTTCTCTTTTTATCATTTTCTGAACTCCAGAGATTATAATTTAAGCAAAAATGCTTTTGATTGTTGTTTGCTTCAAAGAAGACGTTCTTTCCAATGCTGCCATATGCACTGTAAAAAAAATTCCGCAACGTTCCTGGGAAAAAATGGGCAGCTGAGTTGCCCATTATTTCCAAGAAACATTTCTTGAAAATGACTGGAACTTTACTGTATATGTTAAAAACATTCTACAGAAATGCCAGTAAGTTTCCTGCGAAATACCAGGAATATTTCTGTTGATAGCAAAACATTACTGACATTTCACAGCATGCGGCATCCGCATACGATTTTTACATTTCCAGTTGACAATTTTCGGTTTATTATCATTATTTGTTGGAATGAAAAAATATTTTGAAATTGACATCAAAATTATTATTTATAATTTACACGAAAAAATAAATTTTCAGTTAAAATTCAATAAAGTAAATATATATATGATATATTGTTTCTGAACTTTGCTTAAAATATAAAAATATATCTCTCTATTCTAAAAAAAAGTAACTACCGCTGTCACCGCCGCCGCCGGTTTTGAATTTTTTGTGACAGGAGGTCTTTCTTCGTTAATATTAAGAAAAATAATGCATACAAAAATATGAAAATCGGTAGTATGATACAGAAATGTTTGATAAACACGCTGAGGCAGACAGTTTTCAAATCGAAGAATTATTTTAAGAGATATTTAATGCTAAAGTTGGACAAAATCGTTCCACTAAAAAAGTTTTATAGGAGCAAAAACTATTCATAGGAATTTAATCATTTTTATATCATTTTATACGTTTGAAGTTCCCGGTGTGCAGACTGTTTTTTTTTTTAATTTGACTAATTTTTTGAGGTTTTATTTCTATTTTAAATTTAAATTTTCAGCATTTCTAGAGATATTTTTTACAGATTTTAGAAAGTGATATTAATTTAAACTGTTGCCAACTGTATAAACAGTGGAAACAATAATGTTTGCTTCAAAACAAATATATTTATACTTGTAAATAAATTAAAAATTTATTTACACGTGACTATTATAAACAGAAAAAAACATTTGGAATTAGAATTAAATAATTATGTACAAAAAGCGAGAACTTATTAAAAATTACGTCATAAAAACTATAATTACACGTGAATTTTAAGAGAGAAAGGATATTGTAAAATAATAAATTCATTACCATGCGTTAGAAGTCTTAAATAGGAGAAATTACGTCATATTTACGTCACATTACAGTTATTACATAAAATGAATACAAAATAATATTGCAAAAAAGTTTAAATTCGGAAATTGCGCTAGACATTTATTTGATATTTTGAGCGGATACTTTTCAACTATTTATGTTAGGAAAGCGCAAATAATATTTTATTTCTAACACAAGCATTTTCACGTGAATATTAAAAAGACAAAGAATAGTTTGGTCAAAATTACGTCAGATTAAAAACGATTAATTTAAAAAGTCTTATTTAAAAGAACTTTCTTTTCGCTTTGTTAAAAAATACCGGGAGACAAAGACTCTGTTTACTTAATTCTTTTTATATTAGATTATTTTGAAATGTTGTTACACGTGTCTACGTCAAAGACGAAAACAGCGATTGACATATGTATTTTTGGTACTACTTAGTTATCCCGTCGACCAAAAATCTATCATTCGCCAAACTATAAGATTAAATGCCAATAATGGTTGATCGTAAATGTCACGTTAACTTGACTTTAAGCAAGTTACACGTGTCTACGCCATCAAGTTATTTTTATTTCGACGTTTTATTTGTATTTTTATTAATGTTGCACTAATTTATTTGTTTTTTCGTTATTTAAAATAAAAATTATGTCAATTTATATAATTGGCGAGTGCTTTGGCGATTTATATAATTTGGCGAAATTGGTCGACGGGTTCATCAAGTAGTACCGCAGCGGATTTGGCCTTAAAATTCCCCATTCAAAGAGAAATGAATAGAAATCCGTTTATAGGGAGATCGCCACTGTTTTTTAAATTACAATTCAATCTTCCGAAATCTTTTTAAATCCGATCAAATTAGCGTACTTTTAGAGTATGCGGTGTCTGAACGGGGGTTGACGAGCGTAGCTCGTAGGGGGCTGAGCCCCCTAGTAAATGTAAATAATAATTAGAAAAAAAATCTAGACATAAAATATTTTGGATTTTCGTCAGTAATTATGTTAGTTTACAAGTTAGATAAAATACATATAAATTTTCATGAAAAAAAAAAAAATCCCAAACGTAATTGTATATTTTTTCCGAAAATAAAAAAAAATTCAAATTTGCAGCAATTCAAAGTGTCAAATATATATCAAATTTAAATCAAATTGTAAAGTGTTAAAATATGAAATTAATTAAAAAAGAAAAAAAAAAGTCAAGAGGTAGCATCGAACTCGAGCCGTACGGGTGGCGTGCGAGCCTTCTGCGTCCACACCACGAAAGACACATTGAGAGCTGCAAACTAATGGGTATTTGAAACGTATGCTAAACCTCGGCATCTAATTTCTGAAAATCTAAGGCCCATTTGAAGAAATCCTTTCACAAGAATAATTAGAGATAAGAACTCTAAGACATACTTTAAATTAATCAAAATGGGTGAGAATCATGTTTGATGGTCCCCTAGTTAATGGAGATCCAAATAATAGGTGTATTTTTTTTTACACGGTCTGCTCGTTAAATATTCCACGGACAAGTACGAGAGATAATCTCTTAGCGATGTCACAGAGGTATTGTATTTTCATCTGAATGGTTGACAATAGAGACGTAAAGGATTATGTCGTCTATTGATCTATTTGCATTCCATATTGATTTTTTTACATTCATTTAAGGAATTCGTTTTCGACACTCGCGCGCGAGCAACGGATTATAGCAAAAAAAAAAAAAAAAATAAAATAATAATAAATGGCGGCCGCAGCGTTTTGCTGTTTCCAACTTTTGTTCAGGAACGTTTCAGATAAGAAAACCAGAATTTCACAGGAAAGAGCTAAATTATTCTGAAAACTTGAGAAAAGGCGAAACGTTCCTGGATTTTACATGGAACGTTACCATTTTTTTTACAGTGTGTCGAATTCTTCTTAAATACGTTAGTTGAATAGGATCAGAGTTCTTCTGCCGTTCGAGCCATTTCATAGCTGTTTCCACACATTCAAAGGCTTCGTTATGTGATGGACCTGGGTCATCTTCAGAGCATTCGTTTTCATTTCTTCAATTTCTTTCTCATGTTAAATCTCATCCACAATCTCATCATGATTAAATTTTTTTTTTGAGAGAAACAGGCTGTTCTGATAAATGGAAGTTCGGTTTAAAATTTTTTTTGAGAGAAATAGGCTGTTCGTATAATAGGAAGTTCGGTTAGTTGGAGTTCTAATAATTGGCGCTGTACTGTAGTTTTCAAACAAATTGCATTTGAAAGTAAGTTATTTTCTACATTCAAAGGTGTAAAAATTAAAAATGTGAGATATTTAGAAATTTAAAAAAGTGAATTAAAGTACATCAAAGTTAATTTGATCGTCTGCTGTTGCCATTCGCAGAATGACGTCAGCGTTACACACAGATACGTTTGTCCTTTAAATTATATATATCGATAGGTAGATAGGACTGACGACGATCGCTTCTGCTATGCTTTAAAAGTAATGTCCGCGATGCCATAGATAAACAAGTAAAAATTAAATTTAAAAAATCAAAAACCCGACTGTGTAAAAAGCGAACTAATTAATTATTTCTCATCAATGTGAAACTATTTTTCATATTATTTACCTATTTTTTTCATTTACTTGTATTGATGACTGTTAAGTTGTGTTTAATTGTTAGTTCCTATCTATAAACACTGTTTTGATGAGGCCTATAGATGTCTGTGAAGGTTAGAGTTGCAGTAGAGCTAGAGATCCTACCTACACAACTTCCAGGTTGTGGAATATTTAAACGGAGCTTCTGACTGTAAAATAGTCAATGAAATATCGTCTTCATTTTGAAAGACCTATCCAATGATATGCCGCTCAATAGGGTGCGTAAATTTTTTTTCCGGTACGATAAGGGGAACTATTTTTCCGATTCCTACAGGAAAACTGGTCGTATTTTTTTTTTACAATGCACTTAAATGTCTTAGGCATCTTGTTATACAACTTTCTAATTTATCTAATTATTAATATCTTAAGCACCAGATTCAATTTAGTGATACTATGCTGAATACCAAATATATTGAATTTCGTCAAAAGTAGTTTATATCATTATGTACAATTACAAATACATTATGTAATTACATGTAATGTAATTAGATGAAATAAAGGTTTATTTATATTATACAAACATAAATAAGGTTCGAAGTAAGCAGCTTCCATAATCACAATACACTGGGGGAAATTGATTTATGAAAACACGGTTTTTTAACAAAAACTTCTATAATATTCATTAAAAATGAATGAAATATCATGAGATATATATAGTATGTATAACAAATGGGTTACAAAAATAAAATTTCATACATAATATTAAATATAAACAAAAAGTCAAAAAGTAGATTTTCGTAATATGAAACATGGAAATTGATTTATGAAATATCACATTTCATTGGCTATTCCGAAGTAATGTGACGAAAATATGCATAAAACAAGGTAACGTGACATACACAGTAGACATAAACAGTGTTATATCCCGTAACTGGAGACATGAATTTCCTTACGCGATCAGAGACATGGAGTCAAAAAGACTCCAATGTTATTTTTCCTATTTGTCTTTTGTAAACAGCATTGGAATTTATTTTGGAAACGCAATATATTCTGAAAATCATGTAATGATAAAAGAACTACTTGACGGTACTCAGGAGATGATTTTATTCAAGGAGAAAAACCACGTGATGATCAGAGCCAAAGAACAACGCGGAGTCATTTTGACTCCCGTCTCCAGTTACGGGATATACTGGAAGCAATACGTTTCAGTCATACTTTTCACGAGGGCTAAACGAAAGATGTTGCCTGAGGAAGAAAAAGCTAAAATGGATGCATATCTAGAATGTAGAAAGTCTGTTCCGGGAATTAGTAAATTAATTAAAAGATCAGTTGGTATGATATATAATTATAGAAAAGATCCAGCAGATTATACAAAAAATTTAACAAAAAAGGTAATCCATGTTTAAGTAAGAGAAAGAAAGGGGAATTCTTCAACTTGCATCGACAGCCGGTCCCAATTCAAAGCAGATTTGTACAGATCTATCCCTTCTTTTTACTTCTAGACGAGTTAGGCAAATTCTACATTCTTCACGGAGCTTGAGATGGTCGAAAATGAAGTTACTTCTGCGTCACAAGCAGATGCGTTTGCAGTATTGCGAGAAGTACATGGCAAGGGGTGACAATTGGAAGAAAGTCATTTTCTGCGACGAAAAAAGATTTAATTTGGATGACCCGGATGGTTTGAAGTATTATTGGAGGGATTTCCGAAAAGAACCAAAATCTACAATCAGCAGAAATTTTGTTGGCGGAATTTTGATGATTTGGGCAGCGATCGCTTATGAGGGCAAAAAGGAAATTGTATTTTTAAACGATCGCCAGAATTCTTTTGATTACAGTTTAATTTTAGAAAATTCCCTTCTTCCATTTTCATGGCAATATTATGGTTCAGATTACATCTTCATGCAAGACAATGCAAGTATTCACATTTCAAATGCAATGAAAGATTGGTTTGACGAACAGAATATCTCTTCTTTTAGATCGTCTTTTAGATCATCCACCTATGAGTCCTGATCTGAACACCATCGAAAACATTTGGGGATAGCTTGTTTGAATGGTTTATGCAAATGGGAGGCAGTACACATCACATGTAGAATTGAAAGCTTCAATCGGTCAAAACTGGAAATTAATTGATCAGAAATACATTCAAAACCTTGTTTTATCAATGCCACCTAGAATAAAAGAAACTCTGATGAATAAAGGCGACTTTACTAACTATTAATTTCAATTTAATGTTATATTTCATAAATCAATTTCTATGTTTTTATGTTACAAAAATCTAATTTTTGACCTTGTGTTTTAGATTATTACTATGTATGAAATTTTATTTTTCTAAATTATTTGTTGAACATAGCATGTATAATGTATGAAATTTCATTCATTTTTAATAAATATTATAGAAGTTTTTGTTAAAAAACTGAGTTTTCATAAATCAATTTCCACCAGTGTAGCAATTAGCGAAGCAAAAAACCAGATGCTTAGAACATTGCAGTATAGACTTAAAATGAGGATGTACGCACATATGTCCTGGTATTTCAAATAGAACAGTTCATGACGTATGCAGGTGCAGTTGTTGTGCTTAAGGGGTCCCAAGTCTCTTAAAGCCTCAAAATTTTCGAAATTTAAAATTTTTTAGATGTAAAATTCCTATCTTTTCTGAACATTTCGATATAATTATTTGCTTGAAATTACCATTAGAACAGAAGTTATGGTTTTTAGAATTGTACCCTCTCAATAGCTGAAGGGCGCTTCCGAAACTTTGAAGTCATTTTTCTCCAAATGACGTTTTTGGGCATAACGCGCAGGCTATCTCAAAAACTTCTGAATATGTTTTCTTGAAAATTTTAAAACATCTGTTTCATGTTAGTCTATATAAACTGAACCTAAAACTTTACTTTTTTTGTTAAAAAAAAAATATTTTTTTAGGTGATTCTACTGTTGAAATTTTCAAAATTTTGTATTAGCTAAATACAACTTTGTATTAAAAGTAGGAAAATGCTTTAAATACAAATTTCAAATTAGGTTCAGGGTAATTATTACAATCTGAAGTATAATTAGGCATAAAAAATGTCATTCTTGTTGCAAAATTTATTTTGTAATCCTGCGCGTAAGCTGTTACACCAATTTTCTGCTCGACAAATATTTGAAAGTTTGGAGCCCCCTGTAAATTATAATTCTGGATCTTGCAATTTTTTAAATACATGAAATTGAAGAACATACTGATATCTTTCATAGCAATAAAAATTGTGTTTTTAAATCATATACATTTTAAGATATAATATGTTAAAAATGGTCTTTTTTTTTTCAATTTTTCGAATTTTAAGAGTCCCGAGACCCCTTATAGCCCAGTGGTAGGGGAGCAAAAAAAGGCCCAATTCGGAAATAATTAGGGGAAAGCTAGAAATTGTTTTAATCCCTTCTGTTTATGTCTAGAATGAATATGCTACGTTTCCCCCTCTCGTACTAGGTGAGCGTTAGGAATTATAAATTGATTTATAGTCAATAAACACGTTTCTTTTAAATACCATAACACTATCTCGAAATCACTAACTTTTTCGAAAACATTGTCAGTACAAATGTTGTAGAGCTTAAAATTCTGAATAAAATGAGTACCTACACTTAATACTTTTGTTGAATATTAAGTTCACAATTCTACTTTAAAGTTTTATCACCGTGGTCAGAGGATTGAACTCAGAATTAATTATGGAAAACTGGAAATCGTTTTAATCCCTTCAGATTAGGTCTAAAATGAATATTCTATGTTTTCCCCCTCGTACCAAGTGAGCGTTAGGAAATATGCACGTATTTGCATTCGAAAAACACGTTTCCTTTAATATTTTTAACAATATCTGAAATTGCGACCTTAATTTTGAACAATAATATTAATGTGAGTATTCATTTTATTCAGAATTTTAAGCTCTACAACATCTGTATTGGCAATCTTTTGACATAGCTAGCTCTTTTGAAATATTATTAAGGTAATCTGGTCACTCCTATCTTAAAGCTCTTGATTAGTGATTAAGGCAAAATTTTGAAATGGAATTGCTACCTTAATTTTGAGCAAAAATTTTAGTGTGGGTGCTCATTTTATTCAGAATGTTATGCTAACATTTGTACTGACAATGTTTTTGATAGACTTAGCTGTTTTGAGATATTCTTAGGTAACTTGGTCTCTCCGGACTTCAAACTCTTGATTAGCGATTAAAGCAAAATTTTGAAATTAGAATGGCGACCTTAATTTTGAACAAAAATACTAATGTGGGTGCTCATTTTATTCAGAATTTTAGGCTCTACAACATTTGTATTGACAGTGTTTTTGATAGAATTAACTATTTTGAGATATTGTTAAAAATATTAAGGAAAAACATGTTTTTCGAATGTAAATACGTACATATTTGTTAACGATCACTTGGTACGAAGGGAAAACATAGAATATTCATTTTAGACCTAATCTGAAGGGATTAAAACGATTTCCAGTTTTTCCATAATTAATTCTGAGTTCAATCCTCTGACCACGGGTCTAAAATTTTAAAGTAGAATTGTGACCTTAATGTTCAACAAAAATATTAAGAGTAGGTACTCATTTTACTCAGAATTTTAAGCTCTACAACATTTGTATTTACAATGTTTTTGCCAGAATTAGCTGTTTTGAGATACTGTTATGGTATTAAAAAAAAAACGTGTTTTTTGACTATAAATCAATGTATAATTCCTAACGCTCACCCTAGTACGAGGGGGAAAACGTAGCATATTCATTCTAGACATAAACAGAAGGGATTAAAACAATTTCCAGCTTTCCCCTAATTCTTTCCGAATTCAACTCCCTAACCACTGGGCTATTAAGGGATTAACTACCAATAAGTAATTTTTTGTAATTAAGTTACGGATTTTGTCTTGAGGACTTTTCTTGGTATTTTGTGTTGCAAAGGAAGGTAGCGTTTTCAATCGAGTAAAAAATTAACATTCGTAAGGATTCTTTAAAAATTTATTTTTCCTAATTAATTGCTTCTCAGAAACAATCACATATAAAATGATAAACAGCAATTACTTTTTGATATGTTTTAAAATTATATCTGTGACATCACGTGACGTCATAGATTCAGAGAAATGGAAGGAAAACACGACTTTCTGACATTTCTTGAATCATAAATTAGTAGTTCCGGGAGTTAAAATAAACTATATGACTCTTAAATGTTTTTCAATATTGAGTTTACAATTACCTGTCATTTTACGGCAGTTAATTTACGGATATTGTCCCTATTAGTAAAACTGTTCTTAGTATTCGGAGCAGCACCATCATATAGATAATGCCTCAGGACTGGCAACGCTTGGCTGGATGACGCAATCTTAGATCGGCCGACTTTTCAATGTGTACATACATTTGCGCTGTTATACGACACTAGCTTTGTAAATTCATTCTGAGAAGTTTTATTTATGTTTACGAGTTTTCGAAAGTGGTGCACACATGTGTTGTACCCTTTTCTAGGAGTAATCATAAAACAGGGTCTGAAATAACAGCTTTCGACTCTCCAAAAGATGAAGAATTGAAAAAGAAATGGGTTGCTGCTAGACTTTGCTCCTATCAAACAATCTCTAGATAGTTTTTACTGCTGATTTATGAGTTTTCTAAACTGGTTCACACATGTGTTGTACACTTTTGTAGAGGTAATCATAAAACAGACTCTAAGATAACTACTTTTGACTTTCCAAAAGATGAAGAAATTGAAAAAGAAATGGATTGCTGCTAGTCATCGGAGAGATTTTGTTCTATCAAACAATCTCTGGTTAGTTTTTATTGCTGATTTATGAGTTTTCTAAATTGGTGCGCACATATGTTGTACCCTTTTGTAGAGGTAATCATAAAAAAAAGACTCTAAAGTAATTACTTTTGCCTTTCCAAAAGATGAAGAATTGAAAAATAAATGGATTTCTGCTAGTCACCGGAGTGATTTTGTTCCTATCAAACAATCTCTGGTTAGCTATTATTGCTGAATTATCAGTATTAAATGTTCATTTTTTAATTATTAACAAAAATAGAAAGTTAAAGAAAGACAGTGTATGATTAATCGTAAATTATTTTAAAACTGTATGAATAGAAATATTTTGAAAATTTAAAAATATCTGTAGCTTTTGTTCATAATATTCCAGACGGAATAAAGATTAAAATTTAATAATTAAACATGAATTTTTATGTGACAGTGATAAAAATTAAATTTTCTTATGATTTTTGTAATATAAATAACAAATTTTATAATTAGAAAATTATAATTTATATGGTTCAAATACGCAAACTTGAACTTTTCTTACCATGGCATTTTCTTTTGATCATAAAATATGTTTTAGATTCTCTCTCTCTATATATATATGTAATAGTAAAAATTCTCCCAATTTTATCTTCGTAAAACTATTCCAAATTCTTTATATCTACCCTTTTTTACCTATCTTTAATAATATCTTAAATATCTTTTGTCTTTTATTTCATGCGTTTAAACCTGCGTATTCTTTAATTATTATTCTAAAAACCTTCATCCATTCGTAACTTACTTCTTAAAACCATTAAATTACTTTCTTTTATTTTATTCTGAGACAATTCTTTTTCTTTCAATGTTTTCAAAATTTTAGTTCGATGATGTTCGATATCCCATAATTACTTACAAGCTTCCCGCCAGCATTTGATCGCGTTATGATATTGCGCCGAGAATAAAGAGTTCATTATCGACGTCACGCGTTCTTCACCCGTCCCACCAAATCGTAGCCTGTCTCCTGCCCCGTCCTCCCGGCTATTTTAACGGGGTTGGTTTTTACACTTGCAATGTATTCGTTCGCGCTCTGTTTCTTTGAGTATTTATAGTGTTGCACCGACTAAGAATCCAGAATTTTTACGTTTTTCGTTTGTTTAATAAATCCTCGTCACTTGGTGGTTGGATTTTTTAATGTGTATATTCTACTATCTTTAACATCTTAAGTTTATTATGAAGTGGATCAGCGATTATTCGAGAGCTGATGGATAAGCTACTGAACATGTTTATGATATGTATATGCCAAATAAACAACTTTTAAATTTACGATGCCTCTATTAATTATTCCATGGGAAATTCTTTCAATGTTAATTGAGTCCGTCTTCTATTCGTCACCACGACTTCACTCCGGTTGTCTCATGATAACGAAGGGTTGGCAAAGCTTTTTGCATTGACTACTATACTACATTTACTTCGATATATACGAGTATCGTCGGAATGTCACAGAAGTCGACAGTAATATGTCACATATATATACAGGTTATTGCCGAATTCGAGCGGCAAATTCACCGGGGTGATAGTTGACATCAAGAGGATGAAAAAGTACCATAGAACATGGAGTAGCAAACCACGTATGATCAGAAATACACTGTGTTCAACCCTAATTCAGTCTGAGTTGGCGGTAATAACTTTCAGAAAATTGAACTATGCTATAATAAAACTTTTAATAGACATGCTCGTCAGCTCGTCTTTGTTATAAATGTGATAATATAAAAAAAGCCGTAGAAGTTTCTATTACACGCGCCAGCAGTATGCGCTTGTATCTCGCCATTTTGGACTGCGATGACCAGTTCATACGGTATCGTCGATTGTTTGAGAACTATAGGCGCAGATTCCCAAAATCTGTAAGGAGCCATTGACTCCTAAACCCAAAAAATCTAGTGGCCACATTGTGAAACAAGTGCAATAAAAACAGTAACGTTTGTATGGGGGGGTGGGAGGGGGATTAAAAAACAACAACAACTCAGGAATTCAAAGTGAAAAAATATTTATTTAATATATACACATGTACAACAAAACACAGACTAATTACATCAAATATGTATATTTAATTTAATCATAAAATTCTTGAAATTTTGAATATTAATTAAGCATAATATAAATCTTAAACTATGTCCAGTTAGAAGACAAAGTTGGACAAGATAAAGTTTAAAAATATGTATAAGCTAAGCGATCATGCAGGGTTTGTACGAGTCCTTGAATTTCCAGACTAAGAAATTTTTCGGTACCTGTATTTTCTTATGGAAAATCTCTCCTTAAATAAGGCAAAATTTCGTCCGTTTAAACTAGATTTATTTTTCTATAAAAAAATACTGATATCGTCGCTACCATGTCAAACTATCCAATGTGAAAAAATGCATTTTTCAAATTTTGTGCCATTTTATTGTACTGTGAGTGATACGTACTAATCAAAATCGGCACGTCTCTAGCTTGCTTAGAAACTTAGATAATGACTGTTTCGAAGTATCCAATATGAACTTTTTTCTAAAATTTACAATATCAAACTGTCCAATATGGCATATTCGATCATTTGCTGCAAATGTTTGAATATTTTTCTTTTTCTAAGCTTCCGTACCATGTCAAACTATCCAATATGAAAATAGTCTTTTTATCAGGAAGACAAAAACTGTTTTATTTATGTATTGAAATTTCACGCAATTGACATATGTTTTTGATGTTTACTATAGCATATGTTTTCTATTGTTAATGGAATGTGAGAATTTTTAGTTCATTTATGGGGTCACTCAAAAGAATACCATTACATTACACTTAATAGGGAAAAAGAGCGATGTCTTTTAATGGCATTACGATATTTAAAACATAATGAAATTAATATGGATTTATCAAGTGTATTAAAACATGCTTTATGCAGAATATGGTGTGTTATTATTTACAGGTTCATACGAAAGAATTTTGTTGTATAATGATTTATAGTTTAAAAAAATGTTTGAAGCATATCTATCTACATTATAAAGGACAAACATATCTGTGCGTAACGCATACGTCATTTTGCGAATGGCAACACTTTGAAATTTGAAATAAAATTTTGGTTTTGAAATTTTCTATTCTGCAAATTTTTAAACTTCTAAACATCGCACATTTTAAATTTTTAGACCGTCGGATAAGGAAAAAAAATGCTCTTTTAAATGCAATTTATTTGAACGCTGTATCTCAATTTATTTTTGAGATATTAATTTTTTTGTAGTTTTTAATACCATTTTTCTTATCATGGCAACAAAAGTACCCCATTTCTATTGAAAGTAAACGAAAAATAGTCCAAAATAGTAGATACTGTATCTTTTTGTTGCCATTTTCTCATAAAACCTGAAAAAAAGTTGAAATTAAAATATGGGCTAGGTCAAGAATATTGTCCGTGATAATGACGTCATATGCATACTTTTCTATAGACGAAGTTTAAGACAGGATTGTAAAAGTGAATTGCTTTAGCGTATGCAAATGACGTCATTTTATAAAAAAGCGTGTATTTTAATTCTTAAACCTGAATTATGTTTAGTAGAAGTGAGTCATTTTCACAGCTCAGCTGCTTCAAAATTCGTCACATGTGAAAATACTTCACTTTTGGAAATAATGAAATCAAAATCACACACTGATAGAACGCAATGTTTCACATAAATTTAGAGTGTCTTTATAAAAGAGAGGTGGCATGCAAATGATGGCGATTTATATTACAGAAATTGATGATTCTAGCCTGGACGGATTTGTTTCGCCGAGTTAGACAAGCAATCAAATAATTCGTGGTTTAAAATAATATCACGTTCCTGATGTTTTGGTCCAAAATTCACTTAAATAATAAAATTTTAATGCTATTCTTTTGGACATTCTACTATAATTTTATCAAAATAACATAACTTGCTTAATTTATTTTTTCCTAATTTTATATAATCTATATATTTAAAACACAAGTGTGTTTTTTAGTCATCTGCCCTGATCTTTCTGCTGAACCAATTTTACTAATATTTTTTTAACCCCTTCAGGGGTAAGCAGTTGCGTTTGTATAATGCTGAATTTCCACCGGAAATTTAGAAAAATTTATTTCAAAATAAGGAAAAGCAATTTTACGACTTTTTTCCACCAAAGCTAGAAAAGTAAAATTTCGTAAAAATTTTCTGTTGCAAATCTTCATTAATTGTAGGTGGGATAAAATATATCCCACCACCCCTCAAGGGATTAAACTGAAAGCTCTTCATTTGTAGATGTGATTGCACTATTTTTTTTTTTTTTTTTAATATCCCCACTTTTATATTTTAATTTTAAACTTATTTTAAGAAATTTCTTTAAAATGGTGAAAATTAGGTAGCTTTCATTGTTGCAGACAAGAGAGAAATAATGAGGTATTTTTAGCTTTATACATGCTATTTTCTGATAAAAATTTAAAATTGTTGTATAGAGTTTAGTGGCGTAAAATCCCATTAGGAACATAATATTATATTAGGGGCATAATAACGGAAAATGACATACTGCTTTTGAAAACACGCATTTTTCCTCATAAATTTTCTATATTGTTTTTCCTCCTGCATGTGCACTGATATTAAGTTTCAGACAGTAGGCGAAATACTCACTTAAATGAAAATGAAGTCATATTTAAAAGAAAACGATTATTTTCTTAGATAAAACTAAACATTTTAACACAAATGCGTCTAAAAAACATTAATTACGGAAATTTTACTCTTCGGAATTGAGATTAGAATCTCAAGTAAAGAGTGCGTCTGTTCACATAAAAGATGTTGCTGACAATCGTGACTTCAAGTTTTGAGAAGGTGAAAATTGCTGTTTTTCATTCCGGAATACCAAGGATAAGGGCCTCAATTTATAACCACATCCTAATAATTGATCTTTATTATATTTTACTGATTAAGTATCTGTATTATAAAGAACAAACGTATCTGTGCGCAACGCTGACGTCATTTTGCGAATGGCAACACTTCACGATCAAATTTCGGTCTTGAAATTTTTGCTACTGCAATTAATTTTCTAATCTTCTGACCATCGTGCATTTTCAGTTTTCGTCGCATAGGGAAAAGATTTACTTTCAAATGCAATTTGTTGAAAAACTGTATCTTTATTGACTGATGTCTTATATTTTCCGAAATAATTTTTAAGCAAGGTTTTTTTTTTTTTGTTTATTTCACGTGCCAGTTTCAATACATAATAATAATAAACATTCTGCACATAAAGCAACAAACCTTTTTCAGCATTTGTTTCTGACTATTTTTGCATAACGAAATCAATACTTCCTTTATAAACAAATAAAAGAATAATATTAAAAAACCCACCAATCTAACATATTTGTGAAAGACAAATTAACGAAACTAATACTTCTTTTATAAATAAATAAAAGAATAATATTGAAAAATCACAAATCTAACATATTTGTAATCGTACAATTTAAATTTTTCGATCACCAAATAGGATTTTTTTTTTTTCAAATGGAATTTGTTTCCAAAGTTTTTTTTTTTTCAGTTTACTGATTGTCTATGGTTTTAAAAACAATTTTAAAGCATGAAAATATTTTTTAATTTATCCATATCGCACGGAGCTAAAGCAATTGCTAAAGATTAATCCGTTTGCCCTTAAAACAAAATAAAGAGTTCATCATTTTCTTATGGCTAATATCCGTTAAAAAAAAACTTCCCTATGAATAAATAAATAAAATAATATAAATAAAACATAAATTTAACAGACATGTATAAGCTCTAAAATTATCAGAATACAAAAGGATGTCGTAAGTAGCAAAATCTTGGTCAAATAACTCTTAGCATGCGGCTAATAAGAAAATATCGCTTTTGATAAATTAAAAAAAATTATTTGATTGTATAATTCGTATTTTCCACCTGAAAAATGCTCTTTTAATGTAACTGGGCAATCTAAGAAATTTATTGCACATAGAAAAAAATAAAAGTTTTCAATTTAAAAAATGTTTTCACCTATATTCTTTAACCCGGGAAGCCCGGGTACGATCGCCTAGTGTTAGTAATGTTAAAATATTCCAAACCAAGTGAAATTGACATCCGTAATTGATTTACATTACAAGTTGCTTACTGTAGAATATGACATGTGCGATAGTTATCGTGAATTTACAGGGAAACACAAAATTTCTGCTACACTGCTGTCAATTAGCGATAATTGTTTGAAGTGCGTTTTCAATTATAGTATAAGTTTTCAACTATTTGAATATTACGCGGTGCGTATAAATTGTATAGATCATATACAGGGCTATACAAAAGAATTTGTAAGCATTACTTTGTATGGGCGTGAATTTCTTAATAGAGATTTTTAACTGAGTTGTACAATTTTAGTCTTTTATTTCTTTTTAATATACTAAAATATGTTAGAAGAATTTCCTAATATGCAGGGCTACGCAAAGAACTGAAAACATTGCCGGCTGTGACTGGCAATTTCTGGAAGTGTGTTTATAACAATTTTTTGCCTGAATTAAATTTTACCTTATTACGTAACATGTATAAAAATCTGTAAATAATATACAGGGCCGTACCAGAAGGTCGGGTATATTTCCGTTTATTGGCGGAAATTTCTAAAGGTGGAAAGTGTAAATTGCGTTACTCGTTTCCTAATTAAACTAAATTGTCGCATTATTTAGATTATATAAAAATCTATAGATCATTTACAGGGCTTCACAAACTGATTCGAGTACTTTTTCTGTCTAATGATGGTAATTGTTTTTTAGTGAATTCTTTTGTGCAGCCCTGTATATGAAATATAGAATTTTTATACAACATGCAAAAAATAGTTATATTTGAAAGTGCATACCAAAATTCAAAAACGCACTTCCAGCAATTATTGCTCAAAGACAGTACATTAACCCATTTCTTTTGTGTGTCCCTGTAAATGAATGACAAATGCTACGAATGCATGCCCTATTCTGTCGTAATCTTCTTGTAATGAAATTCAGTGATATAGCGTAATGTCATTAAAATACTCCCCAAATGATTTTCCCCGAATATACCATAATGTAATGGAAATCTTTTGAGTGCCCCTGTAAATGAACTATCATTGTTACACATTTCATATGTAATTGAACATGCCATTTTAAGCAACATTAACATTTTTTTATTGCGTGAAAATCTGAGTATATTTACGTGAGTTAGAGCGTGGACAGACAAACCGAATTCATAAACAACTTTTCAACCTTGTTGGAATGTGTTAAAAAGTATAATAGGTTGAAAATTCACATTCAGTAATTTCTACCAATAGACGAGCACAACTGAATTGCTTTGTACAACCCTGTATATTACCAACAGATTTTTATACATGCCGCATAATGAGCTAAAAATTTAATGCAAGCAAAAAGACACTTAAAACCACTAAAATAATACTTCCAGAAATTATCATCCATAACTGTCCATATTTCTAGTTTTTTGATCCTGCATATGATTTTGGCCTTATATATGATTTAACTTATGTTACACAAACATCTCATATACTAATAATAGTTTAGTTTTGAAATGCATAACACAATTAAAAACTACGTTTAAGCAGTTCAGAATCATACTAATTAATACTAACTAATTATTTTAGGTAGTCCTGTATACAATCTACAGAATTTATACATACCACGTAGTATGCACATAGTTTTAAAACGCATACCATAAAGTAAAACGCATTTCCAGCAATTATCGCTAATAGATTGTACTTTAACAGAAATCTTTTGTGTGTCGCTGTAAAGGAACGATAACTGTTGTACACCTCAATTCTAACATAAGCATGCTTCTGTGCAACTCAATAATGTATATAAATTTAATTATGTTTGATATAGTGTAATATAATTAAACTAAACCACAAACCGGAAAGGGTTAATGGGAGATTAAATAAACCAAAGATTTATATTCGAAAATAATGGTAGAAAGCGGCCCATGAGTTTCTTAGAATTAATAGCGCAAAGATTACTATTCATAATTACGGGTATGAAGTGCCTGTTGTTGCCCACCCCATTATTTGAGATATTTTTGTTATCTTATGTTTTATAAAATTAACAGAATGTTTAAAAATCAGCTTTTATCTTTATTAATTTACTGTATGTTCGTTATTAAAATTATTAAAGAAAAATCTTAAGCGAATGAATCTTAAGAATATTGAATGTGTAAATGCCAAAATTTTTACAAATTAAACTATTGAATACGACACATTTGCTACTATGAAACGGCGAATCTGGGAAAAGCACAAAATTTTTACAAGTCAAACTATCCAGTATGGCATATTCGCTACTATGGAATGGCGAACCTGGGAAAAGCACATAATTTTTACAAGTCAAACTATCCAATGTGGCATATTGGACAGTTTGAAGCTGAAAAAGTTCAACGAAGCTGAAAAAGTACAAATAATCATACCATATCAAACTATCCAATGTGATTTTTTGGCGAGTAAAATTATTCAAATGATTTATCTCAACAGCATGCTTAAATAGGATATAAAACAACACCCGGAAAATATAATAATTGTTTACTGCTGCTTGGCGCTGATTTTGAATCCACAATTAAAACAGTTTTTTCGCCCTCCTGAAAAGTGGCTATTTTCACATTGGATAGTTTGACATGGTACCGACGATATTTGGCCTTGAAAATAACGGTACCCGTACGCGAACCCTGTCATGATAGGGAAGAATATCAGAAAAGCAATATTTCTCATTTTGATTTTGTCATACAAAAGTACATATTAAAAAAATGTGAATGTGTGAGATTTTGCACTACAAAAATCAAAATACTTTTCAATCATTTGTTTTTCTCTAAGAAAAATTATCTTTTAAAGGCGACTTACACACCGAAAGTTAGTGAACCACAGCAAAAAATTTAGTCGCCACGTGGCAACCTGCGACCGTGAATCTGCACCTGGGGCATTCTCACAATCTTTTGACTTTTATGTCCCTGAATAATAATTTTTATTTTAGTACATATTCTTGTGTTTTTTTTATTTCATATACTGGGGAAAATCCTATTGCATGATTGCATAACAATATTAACGAGATAAATAAGTTTTAGATGATGTTGGGGGTCCAAATACCAGGAAAACTCCTCTACCGTCCCGTGCCCCTGATGCTGATTTTTAAGTTTGGAGCTATCTGTATAAAATTGTTTCAATAAAAGTAATTCGATGTAAATTTTTTCCGAAACTGGGACAATTGTTTTACATAAATATGTACCAAAAAATTAACCTGCACACATTTTTACGGTTGATATTATTTTTTTAACTCTTAGAATCCTTACCATCTCTCTTGCTAAAGTTATACAGAAAATCACTTCAGATGCAGCCACAGAATTTTTTTCAAGTTTTTTCTCATGCAGAAGTACGCTAGAGAAAGAATGTCTAAAATTCTTTGACAGGGAATTTACTTCAGAATTTAAATCAGCATTTAAATATCAATTTCAAGCATCGTGGTTTTATTGGTAGTCTTACCGTCCTATCGAACCCTAGTCTTATCGTTGCATTTTCATTGAAATGTTTTTATTTTTCATAAAACCATTACCGCCCAACCAAGTTCAGTTAGGATGAAACATCCCGTATTTGCGACTCAATAAGTGGTTTGCGATCCCAATTTCTACGGCAATTTTTCATCCTCTAGATGCCTACTATCACCTCTCTAAATTTCTAGGTGGATGTTGGCAACACTGTATATGTATATAAATCTAATATTAAGCCAAATTTTTTAGATAATATTTTATGCGTCAATATCACAAAATACGGAAATTGCAGTCCGCACAATAAAATGTCTATTTAATGTTATATAATGTAATTTTCTTTTTTACATTTTAATAAAAAATAGTCTTAGAAGTATTTTCAAGAGATATTATATTCATAATAATTCAAAAATAAAGCAATTAAAAGACTTAAAATATCAGATTGTCATATTCCTGGCACACAGTGATGTGTGCAAAGTAAAAGGCTTTCTGCTATCATGTACAAATATCTTTTTCTAGTTTTTTTTTAATTTCTAGTTAATAATTATACCTCATATAATACATATATGTGGATAGTAACAAGTTCTGTATTTTGCAAATAATTTTCCATAATTAAAATATAATTGCCATTGAAAATTAATATCATTGTCCTGGCCTGCTCATTTTAGTTCTTTATGAGGTATAAAGATGGCGCTGCAAAGTAATTCTTCTTGTTCTTGACACAATTCAAGCCAGAAGTAGTAAAATTATTGCTACCAGCAAGATATTTTAGATATTTCTTTGAAAATAATGTGTTTAAAGGCATGGGTAAAAATTGAGTAGACTTTCATTATATCATTTTCCTGTCATAAATTACAAATAAAACTGAACATTACACTGCATTTGAAGTACTATAGAGGAAAAATGTTCCTTTAAACAAAATTAAAATGTTAGATCTAAAAAAAAAAAAAAAAAAAAAGAATGTGAAGAATGTTTTAGAATGAAATTGTCATTATCCTGGCATACATATACCAAGAAAATGACACATAATTATAATTACATAAAAATGAACTTAATCTTTTCAAACTTTAACAATTTTACATATAAATTCCTTTGTTCAGCTGTTCAACCAACATTTAAAAAAAAATCAGAAGCTTTAAAAGAATTTAAATTTTCAAAATTTTTGTTTTTAAAATCTCACATTTTGTGATATTCACCCTTATAGTTTAGCTTGTTTTGAATCAGTTTATGATAGACAGTTCATATTTTAATTTAAAATAATAAACAACTTACTTAAAATGTTAGATCAATAGTAGCAAATTACGAATTTTGGAGGAGTGGTTAGATGCAATCGGCTCAAACTGGTGTTAATCGATGGATCTACCGTTACGTCGAAAATCAGTTATTAGGAATTATCTATAAGGATCACGTTTTTTTTTTTTTTTTTTTTTTTTCAGAAGCAAAGGAAGGTAATGCTTTCAGTTCAGTTAAAAACTCCTATTCGTAATGGGGCATCAAATTCAATATCAAACCAGGTAGACAAAGAAAAAGAATGGTTATATTGTGTTAAAAGTATTTCTATACTTGATTATTGTGCTATAAGGGACTTCTACCACTGATCTCCATATGTAACACGAGTTCCGAGTCGGCGCATGGTGGGTGATTTACCGATTCTAGCTGGCCAAAATTATTTTTGGCGTCAATATAGTTGCATCGGAAAGAAATTGAAAAATTTTATTGATATTCACTATTGATTGTTAGGTATTGCAAAATGTAGCGTGTAGCAGTCATAATTTCCTTACAGGGACATTCAAAAGTATATTTCATTACATTACGGCCTATGGGGAAAAATCATTTGCGGTGGTTTTTAATGATGTTTCATAATTTCAAACACTTTGAAATTTATATACATATCTATGAAGTGCATTACAAGATGATTGCTATAGAATATGGTATGGATAGCATTTATCGATCATTTACAGGGACACTAAAAGGAATTATGTTACATTACGGTCTATGGAGAAAAATTGTTTGTGGTGTATTTTGTTCATGTTGCACTATTTCAAAAGTATTTAAATTGATATATATCTCCGAGGTGCTCCATACGATGCTTACTATTGAATATGATGCGCCATTCATCTTTTATATACAGGGGCACACAAAATAAATCAGTTATATTTTTCTCTGTATGAACAATAATTGATGGAAGTGAGTTTTCAGTTGTGAAACAGTTTTTTAAATTATAAAAATTGCCTACTATTTAGTGTGTATAAATTCTATAAATCATATACAGGGCTTCACAAAACATCTGAAGTACATTTCCGTTTATTGACGGAAATTGCTAAAGAGGAATTTTCAACCGTGCCATGCGTTCACTAACTGTTCTAAATTTTAGCATAATGTGAATTATATGATAAATCTATAGTTCATATACAGGGATGCACAAAATTTTCAGCTATTTTTTTCGACTTTGGTTGAAATTGTGTTTTCAAACGTGCTATATGTTTTACAAATTATTACTTAGACATCGTTTTTCACGTTATTAAGCTACGAAGTTTTATTATAGTAGTCAGAATGCGTTAAAAATGTTTCATAATCTGATTGACGCATTATTTTAAGTTCTCCTTGATAATTTTAATCATACTTTCTTAACGGTATGGAAGCCAAAGTGATAAAACTATTTTTGTATTATTATAACAAATCATAAAATTTCTTTTTCTAAAATTTAAGATACGGGGCAAACATTCGACAGCTTTAATGAAAATTGCTATGTCGTATATTTTGTTGTATATTTATATTTATCTCTGCACAGAAGAACCTTATGTAAAGAATGGGAATCATAAGATATCACGAGAAAATGCATACATTATGTTTTGCATTGTATCAAATCTGAATCTGGAGAATTTGTCTGGATCAATTTTGTAACCACTCGAAATTTGCAGCCAAATAATATATTTTAAATCATTTTGTCTTGAGATATCTAAATACAACTGGCAATTTTTGTCCAAATTTGATCATAAATTTAAACATTTCGCTTTTGCAAAACTTCATGTGCCCTTCATTATAATTTTCCTTTCTCAACAAAACATTTTCCGCCAAATCACGTTTTTCGTTAAATGTGGAAGCTTGTTGCTGCTTTATATAGTTATAAAAGCTTATTCGTGTGATTGGCTTAAATTCGGATGGCCCTGGTAAAAGAAAAATGTAGTAAGAATTAAAATTTTGAAATTTTAATTTTAGACTTATTAGATAAAAATTGCTCTAAAATCTAGGGGGCACCTAGTGGCAGCCAAATAAACTTTTATCAAATAGCTAAGACTCTAAACTGTTTATTAAAATTAAAAATTGAGATTAATCAAGCTTTATCATATAACTTTTCCAATTTTCAAAATGAAAAATTATAAAAAAAATGTAAAGTCACTAGCAACATTAAATGTAAAAAATCTATTGATGAAATAAAAATTTACACACATAAATTAAACAAAGTAAAATACACACCTTCTTCTGAAACATACATAATGTATTATTTCCCTTAATTTTACTTACTATTAGAGACTAAAACAGTATACAAAAAAACATCGATTTGTTCTCCATTAAGTAACGCCAACTTCACACTAACCTACTGGTCGTACAGTTGGACGTATATCAAAAACATCTGCTGGGACACATCACCTGCACTTTTAAGATACATGCGGTAAAAAAATATTTCCGGTTGAATCAACTTTGAAAAATCTACTTTTGGCCAACTAGAATCGGTAAATCACCCAACGTGCAGCGGTCAGAAGCATGCAAGGCAAATGAAGCTTACAAGGCAGAGGGATAAAATAATACGCGTAGTCAATGACGAATATTAGTGTTCGCATTTAGTATTATCCAAATTTATAATTTTCTAATTAATTTATGCTTATCTAATTAATAAATTTTTATCTAATTGTATAAGATAATGCAATGAATAACGTGTTTTGCCGTTAATGCGAACTAAAATTATCATCACTGATGTAGCCCTCCGCGATGACCGCTGGAAATCATGTTGGAAAATAGGAAGGAAGATCTCCACTTAAGTATTTCTAGTTAACTTGATTCATGTAAATACTTTTTAACACTTTCCAACAAAGTTGAAAAGTGTTTATGACTTCGGTTTGTCTGTCCGTCTGGCTGTCTGTCCACGCTCTAACTCTCGTAAATATACTCTGATCGTTCTGAAATTTTTGGATGTTAGTGACCTCTACCATTGCACGATCCCTATTTCAAATGAAGTTTGTAGCATGTTTAGTTCATTTACAGGGACAGTCAAAAGTTTTCCACCACATTACGGCCAATGGTCAAAAATCGTTTCAAATGATTTTTAATGGTGTTACATTCTTTCAAACATAGTAAAATTGATATGCATTTATGAAGTCCACTAAAATGTGCATTCTGTAAAATATGCGGTGCAAAGAAGAGTTATTATTCATTTACAGGGCCACACAAAAAGAATTCCGTTACATAATGGTATGGGGGGGGGGGGGCGGGGAATTGTTTGCGGCGTATTTGAATTATGTTAAACTATTTCATATATAATGAAATTGATATACGTCGCTGAGCTTTAGTATAAGTTATTTCATGTATAATACGAAGTGCATAGCATTTACAGGGACACACAAAATATTTCGGATACTATATTGTATCTGAATTACTGTATATTAGCAATGATTGCTCGAAATGCATTTTTAATTATGATATGCGCTTTTGAGTTTCACTATATTTATGCATACTATAGAGTATGTATAAATGCTCTAGTTCATATACAGGGCTACAGAAAAGAATTCGTAAGGGTTACTGAGTATGAGCATAAATTGTTTAAAGGTGTGTTTTAAATGAGTTTTGCATTTTTATGCTGAACTGAATTTAGTTTACTAAGAAATGTTTGCAGAATATAGATAAAATAATATACAGAGTCACGCAAAGAATTGAATACAAGGCTGTCTATGGAAGATAATTTCTGGAAATGTGATTTTAGTAGTTTTAAGAGTGTTTTATTTTGAAATAAATGTTAGCTAAATAGTGGCGTGTAATAAAGGTACTAGGTAAACTACAGGCCTGTACAAATGTATTCAAGTATGTTTCCATCTATTATTATAAATTACTGAAAGAGAA
Source organism: Maratus speciosus (assembly GCA_963932465.1). NCBI lineage: Eukaryota > Metazoa > Arthropoda > Arachnida > Araneae > Salticidae > Maratus > Maratus speciosus. The sequence goes on from OZ010799.1 coordinate 244,785,856, forward strand.
ATTTCAACCTGTTATGCGTTTTCTTGCTAAACTAAATTTTCCCATTATATAGTATACATACCAACCTACAGATCAAATACAGGGCTGTTCAAAAGAATTGGAATACATATTTGGCTATGGACGGTAATTGCTGAAATCAGTTTTTCACATGTTTTATGCGTTTTATAAAATGTTTACTTATCTTATTTACCTTATTTCCCTAAATAACAAAGTTTTGTTAAAGCATTCAGGAAGTGTTGGAAAGTGTTTCATAATCTATGCTTAACGCATGGTTTGTCTTTCTTGTTTAAATCAAGTTTGATTAAGAAAAGCATTTTAAAGAATTGCGAATCTTTTGGATTAGGAAAGATGAATAACGTAATCTAATTACTTAAATACAGTTAATGCGCTGTTGATCCGCGACCAACGACATACAAGGCCAGTTCATGAAGTTTAAAACGTCACATGGAGTGGATCATCTTTACATTGAGTCATGTCAATTCAACCAGACCTTGTAATCCGACCGACCGAGATTTGGCTGAAACCTTGTGTACATACTAGCTTTGCCCTGATATTAAAAAAAAAAAAAAAAAAAAAAAAAAAAAAAAAAAAAAAAAAACCTTCCTGCACCTTACAGTTTGTGTGATATGGGGGGGGGGGGGGGTGTCCAATTTTTGAATTTTTCTCTAATCGCACATTTCTGAGTCTGTATTTGTAGACTATGGTTCCATCTTCAAAAAATTGTTTCTCTGGATCTAAAATCTAAATGTGCTTAAAAATATCACTGTAAGTACATCAAAAGATGCAGATTCTAATAAAAAATATGTAAAAAACTAATTTGTAATTTTTAAGGCTAAAAATTAAACCAATATTGAAAGTTATGGTAATTTTTCTGAATTTTTGTCATCTTACAAAAAAGGCTTTCCACAAAAAGGCAAATGAAATTTCCATTTTTTTTTTTGTTTTAAATGAAAGTTTACACTTTGGGCTTTCTATTTATGAAATAAAAATAATGTCTTTCTCATAGCTTATGCAAAAATTTTTACTTTTTGGGATACTGTACCTATCAAGAGATAAAAATCTCTAACTTTGCTTATGGCACCTAAATAATTGCTGCACATTTTAAATTTCAATTTATTAATCATTTTGATTTATTTGCTAAAATGAACCCAAAAAAATCAGACTGATTTTATTTTTGTTTTATAACAGTAGAAAATTTGTAATGTATAGTATTGGTACATATCATACATTATCTGAAATTGTGTTGTTCTCAATTTTATCGCATATGTTTGTCACATAGATGTCTATAAATACTTTCACAATGGCAGTATGTAATAGGGATGCACCGGATATTGATTTTGCCGGATATCGGATACCGGATATCCGAAGCTCCTTTGCTTGCCGGATTCGGATATCCGGCACTAGATATGTTTTTAGTTATATGGTGAATTATTTCTTTATATAACGCCATCTCAGAACAATAAATTACAAACATGTTTCACACATCATTAAAACATTTTAAATGCATTGAAATATAACTTACAAAAACAATATATCTTTGAATATCAGGGCTTGAAATTCAAGTTATCCCCAGGAGGGGAGTTTCCCACCCAACATTTAAAAATGCAGGGGATTTGAACTGCTAGAAAGGAAAAAAAAATCTTTAAACCCTGTTATTTTTTATGTGCCACTTAAAGAATTACCTTTATACAGGCATGACAAAATACCATTGAAATAATTTAAATTAACAACTCAAGATAATTATCCAAAATGTTTATTTTTATTAAAACAAAGGAACAGAATCAAGTTTTATATATACCATGTCTATTTTTCAACTTGTTCCTAATGTTATGGGCAATTAACAATTGGGTTGATAAATGAATTTCTTAATTTAGATTTTATTCCATTTTGCGTGATTTAGCCTTTTTCACAAGTTACGCTTTTGACAAACAGCATAGACCAACTTTTATAACTTTAGAAATTATCGGAAAGGCATGGTTATGCTCTGTTAAAAAAATTTAGAAAACTTTGCAAAATATGATGTGCATTAATTTTTAACTTATTTGCATGAATAATGCATATCGGTGATTCTATTGTCAATATCCTACAGTGATTGTATGTCACTTCTGAACAAACTTGTTTTATTATATCCTTAATGGAATTATAGTCAAAACTGTAATCCCTGGTATTTTCGTTAATTGAACTATGTTCTATGCATTGGAATTTTAAATCCATATCCAAAGTTTGAAAAGGAAATAGTCAATTGATTTCTTCTATTACATGATAAAAGGTTGATTTCAAAAAGTCATGTCCTAATTTCTGTGAACTGCAAGAATCAACTAGTTTGTTATTTCTAAACATGTTTTTTTAAGTTCATCAAATTTTTTTTCCTCATGTGCACCACAAGTGTAATCTCATTTTGTTGAGTGCTGACTATTGGCCAATTTGGTAGGGCTCTGTCTCCGGTGGTCATTACTGCCCTTTTAGTTATTTCCTATTTTGGGCACAGGGAAAAATCATCGCAAAATACATAAACCGGTCATTAAAAAAAAATATCGCCGATTTCGTCAATCATGGTGAAAGTAAATAAAAAATAATTGTCGACCGGTCACAAGAAGAAAACTGAAGTACTGAGAAGGCAATCAGTAGCGGGAAAATATCACAAAATTCGTCAATCGATCATGGAAAAATATCGTGAAATTTGCCAGTCCGTCACGAGCAAATATCGTGAAATTCCTCAGCCGGTCGCAGAGAAAAAACGCACAATTTTTCAATTGGATGCAGAAAAACAATCGTTACTTTCCTCAGTATGTCGCAAGAACAAACAGGGAAATTTGCCAATCGGTCACAGAATAAAATTGCTATATTTGTCAATTGATCTCGAGAAAAAAAAAAATTATGAAATTCACCAATAGGTCTCTAGAAAAAATCGTGAAATTCGTCAGTCGGCCGAGGAGAAAAAGTGCAAAATATTTCAGTCAGATGCAGAAAAATAACCATGAATTTCGTCAATCTGTCGAAAGAAGAAACTGTGAAATCTGCCAATCGATAGTAGAAAATATCACGAAATTTGTCAGTCGGTCCTGAGACTTGATCGTCGTTTTACAAAGAAATATTTTCGGAAAATGATTTTTTGGAAACAGGAGCCGACCACGAGCAATAGGGCATAATAAATAGGGCACAATAATAATCTTTAGGGCACAAATCCTGCCATCCTGTCTCGAAATTCAAGCCCTGTAATATATATTAATATTGCATAAAAAATGTAATTTAAACATTAAAATATTCTGTTTATTTGTACAATGAAATGCTGATAATTGCCACTGGATTTGGATATGGGATTGACTATATTGATAATTGCTAATAATTGATTTGTACAATGAAATGCAGATAATTTGTACAACAAATTTTAATCATATGCGTATAATTGTAGAGTATTTTCTCAAAGAAATACTACATACTTTCTTTTTATAATTTAAACATAAAATATCTACTAATATATCTACTAATATGATTAAAGAGTTATTTTCTCCAAACATAGGTTTAGTTGATGCCCTTTTTCTGTTTTAATTATTTAATATTGTTTTTGCTCTAAGTCACATTTAGTTTTATTTTAAGTTAAATTATTTTGATATTTATAAGTAAAAAGATAATTACTTTTAATTTTAAATATTTATTAGGTTGTAACTAAAGTTTCCCGCCACAGGTAATACGGTCTGTGCAAACAGTTCGCGTTGACGTGTTTGTTCATATTTTGTCAAACGATTTTTGGCATTTGAAAAAAAGAGGCTTGCTTTATAACACTGTGTTGTGAAATTTGTAAAAAAATATCATTTTCATTAAGTACAAGGTGTCTGAAATGGAACTATCATGCTACCAGATTAGAACCATCATTTACTTCCAGTTCTGTTGCAAAAAGTCTGCTACAGAACGTCACCGAATAAAGTGGTACTAGTGCTGTATCATATGACACTGTGAAGGTTTGGCAGAATAGTGGTTATATATAAAATTACAGTTTATTATATATATTATAATTAGTATTATGTAATGGTGATTTGCCGGAAAACTTTCGTTACAACCTAATATAATTAAGTTACAAAAATTACTAGTTGGATTTGCCAATCCCAAAAATTTCTTCTATCTCATACATCTTAATATTTCAAAAAGTAGTTCCAAATGTTAATACTTAAATATTATTAATTCAATATTATACCAACTTTGATTTTGATCTAAAATTTCTGCTCCAGTCAATTAATCAGAATAAGAATAAGTTCATCTCTATCATGATATTTATTAAAATAAATAATTTTTTCGTTATTCTGTTGTACATCAGCTGTTTGTGAATATCCAGCAGGGAAAAGTTCCCTTCGCTTTATGAGTCGCTAGTGATGGGCGATTTTGATTTTTTTAATCGATTTAATCGATACTATGGCCAACTCGATTTAATCGATACTATGAATTTTTTAATCGATGTCTCTAAGACAAAATAAGGTAATATTCTCATTTTCCTTCAAAAATTGAAGATAAAGTAGTTGGATGTGCCAATCCCCAAACTTTCATCTGCCTCATAAATGTTAAAACTTCAAAATTCGCTATCACGGTGTCAAATTTAAATGATAACATATGGGCATCATGAGGATTCAAAAAGCATAGGTTCGTTGAAGTATGTGCCTTTTTAAAAGAAAATATAAGCATTGCATTTTCCTAACAAATCATTGAATTTCAGCTCACACCCTCTTAGGCTAATGTCAGACGAACGTCTTTTTTAGGTAGATTTCGTATGAAATATTAGGTAGATTTCGTATGAAATACTACCTATTGGGATCGTTCCCATGTTGGAATTTCTGAAAAATTTTTGCAGATCTACACCGATCATGACCCCTAGAACCCAAAACCACCCTCAGTAAAAAACTTTATATATATATATCTATCTATCTATCTATCTATCTATCTATATATATATATCACTTTCTTCTGGACACGATAACTTTCGTAATTCTGCACCAATCTCTTCCAAACTAATACATAAAATCAATGGGCATAAAATCTCGGTCAAGTTCGTTAATGGGCAAAATCGGACCAAGGGGGTGGAAATAGGGAGGGGTTTTGCGAAAACCGAAAACCCCCCATAACTTCTTAATTTTTATACATATCAAATCAGTTTAAAGTTTTTATTACTTCTAAAAATAGGGCCAAAATTTTATGTATCACAGATTTTTGATAAAGTTAAAAATGGGCTCAAGGGGCGCAAAAAATAGGGTTTTGGGGATAAAAAAATTCATAACTTCGTCAATTCTTAAGATATCAATTCCAATTAATTTTATTATAAATCTCCTTAATATTATCTACAACTTTTATATTCACAAGTTTTTGATAGGACCAATTCGTACCGCAAAAAAAAATAAAAAACGAAAACAAAAAATCCCTGCCGGCCCGGCCTACAGGCAGAGGTAGATTTCGAAGTTAAGTATACTAATTTCACCAACAAAAACTAAATCATTATTAGATATAAATCCACTTTAACAGTTTTATCTGTCTGCTTTTGACGAGTTTTTATTTCCTTTTTATAAAATAGCTGGTTTTATCAGAATCATGTTAAGGCGATATTAAAAAAATATTTTTCCATACTCAACAACTCGAAATTTTCTGGCACATTTTCAGATTAAATTTTAATAATAAAAAAAAAAAAAAAATGAAACATGCCTGACATGATTTTTGAAAAGATTTATAAGCGACCTGTGTTTTTATTTTTCTTTCAATTAATTAAAACTTGATTAATAAACAATTATTTTCTCAGTAGGGCAATATTTTTCGTTTCTAACACAATCGTTTCGGGAAATTCTGTTCAAAATGCCCACTTTGACATCATTTCTTGAAATATATTCTGCCTCTATCAAAAAATCGATCATTACTGTACATTATATAGTTTCTGAATAAGAGAATCTAGCAATTGGATGCGTTTGAGAGCAAAAATGAACTTAAAAATGAGTAAGAAAATAGACAGTTTGAATTTTAATGCACCCATAATAAGATGATTTTTTTCTTCAACCGGTGTGTATTTTTAATTTGTTTTTGCTTTAAGAATTGGCCCTATCAAAAACTTGTCTATAGAAATGTTGAAGACAATATGAAGAAGATATATGATAAATTCATGGAGATTTTATATCTTGTGAATTGACGCAGTTATGAAAATTTTTCTACTTCAACCCACCTTTTTTGTTTTCGTTTTTAATTTTTTTGCGGTACGAATTGGTCCTATCAAAAACTTGTGAATATAAAAGTTGTAGATAATATTAAGGAGATGTATAGTAAAATTATTGGATTTGATATTTTGAGAATTGACGAAGTAAGGAATTTTTTTCTCCCAAAAACCCTATATTTTGCGCCCCTTGAGCCTATTTTAAATTTTATCAAAAATCTGTGATGCATGAATTTTTGGCGCTATTTTTAGAAGTAATAAAAACTTTAAACTGATTTGATATGTACAAAAATTAAGAAGTTATGGGGTTTTTCGGTTTTCACAAAACCCCTCCCTATTTCCATCCCCTTTGTCTGCTTTTGCCCATTAACGAACTTGACCGAGATTTTATGTCCCTTGATTTTATATATCAGTTTGGAATAGATTTGTGCAGAATTGCGGAAGTTATCGTGTCCAGAAGAAAGTGATAACATAATTGCTTCGGGAAATTCCGTTCAAAATGCCCACTTTGACATAATTTCTTGAAATATATTCTGCCTCTATCAAAAAATCGATCATTTCGGTACATTATATAGTTTCTGAATAAGCGAATCTACCAATTAAATGCGTTTGAGAGCAAAAATGAATTTAAAAATGAGTCAGAAAATAAGCAGTTTGGATTTGAGTTCATCCTTAATGCAATTATTTTTCCAACACAATCCGCTTCGGGAAATTCGGTTCAAAATGCCCACTTTAACAGCATTTTTTAAAATATATTCTGCCTCTATCAAAATATCGACCATTACGGTACATTATATAGTTTCTGAGTAAGAAAACTTACCAATTGGAAGCCTTTGAGAGCAAAAATGAATTGTAAAATGAGTCAGAAAATACGCAGTTTGGATTTGAATACACCCTTACTTAGATGATTTTTTTCTTCAACCGCTATGTATTTATAATTTGTTTTTGCTGTAAGAATTGGTCCTATCCAAAACTTGTCTATATAGATGTTGTAGACAATATTAAGAAGATATATGATAAATTCATGGGGATTTTATATCTTTTGAATTGAAGGAGTTATGGATTTTTTACTTCTTCAAACCCCCTTTTTGTTTTCGTTTTTAATTTGTTTTGCGGTACGAATTGGTCCTATCAAAAACATGTGAATATGAAAGTTGTAGATAATATTAAGGAGATTTATAATAAAATTAATTGGAATTAATATCTTGAGAATTGACGAAGTTATGAATTTTTTTCTCCCAAAAACCCCATTTTTTGCGCCCCTTGAGCCCATTTTTAACTTTATCAAAAATCTATGATACATAAATTTTTGGCCCTATTTTTAGAAGTTATAAAAACTTTAAACTGATTTGATATGTACAAAAATTAAAAAGTTATGGGGGGTTTTCGGATTTCACAAAACCCCTCCCTATTTCCATCCCCTTGGTCCGATTTTGCCCATTAACGAACTTAACCGAGATTTTATGCCCTTTGATTTTATGTATCAGTTTGGAAGAGATTGATGCAGAATTACGAAAGTTATCGTGTCCAGAAGAAAGTGATATATATATATATATATATATATATATATATATATATATAAAGTGTTTTACTGAGGGTGGTTTTGGGTTCTAGGAGTCATGATCGGTGTAGATCTGCAAAAAAATTTCAGAAATTCCAACATAGGAACGATCCCAATAGGTAGTATTTCATACGAAATCTACCTAAAAGGGGGTTTGAAGAAGTAAAAAATCCATAACTCCGTCAATTCAAAAGATATAAAATCCCCATGAATTTATCATATATCTTCTTAATATTGTCTACAACATCTGTATAGACAAGTTTTGGATAGGATCAATTCTTACAGCAAAAAAAAAAAAATTAAAAATACATAGCGGTTGAAGAAAAAAATCATCTAATTAAGGGTGTATTCAAATCCAAACTGCTTATTTTCTGACTCATTTTACAATTCATTTTTGCCCTCAAAGGCTTCCAATTGTTACGTTTTCTTACTCAGAAACAATATAATGTACCGAAATGGTCGATTTTTTGATAGAGGCAGAATATATTTAAAAAAGTGCTGCTAAAGTGGGCATTTTGAACCGAATTTCCCGAAGCGGATTGTGTTGGAAAAATCATTGCATTAAGGATGCACTCAAATCCATACTGCTTATTTTGTTACTCATTTTTAAATTAATTTTTGCTCTCAAACGCATCCAATTGCTAGATTCTTTTATTCAGAAACTATATAATGTAAAGTAATGATCGATTTTTTGATAGAGGCAGAACATATTTCAAAAAATGATGTCAAAATTGGCATTTTGAACGGAATTTCCCGAAGCAATTGTGTTATCACTTTCTTCTGGACACGATAACTTCCCCAATTCTGCACAAATCTCTTTCAAACTGATACATAAAATCAAGGGACATAAAATCTCGCTCAAGTTCGTTAATGGGCAAAAGCGGACAAAGGTGATGGAAATGGGGAGGGGTTTTGTGAAAACCGAAAAAACCCCATAACTTCTTAATTTTTGTACATATCAAATCAGTTTAAAGTTTTTATTACTTCTAAAAATAGCGGCAAAAATTCATGCATCACAGATTTTTGACAAAATTTAAAATAGGCTCAAGGAGCGCAAAAAATAGGGTTTTTGGGAGAAAAAAAATTCCTTACTTCGTCAATTCTCAAGATATCAAATCTAATAATTTTATTATACATCTCCTTAATATTATCTACAACTTTTATATTCACAAGTTTTTAATAGGACCAATTCGTACCGAAAAAAAAATTAAAAACGAAAACATAAAAGGGGGGTTGAAGAAGAAAATTTTTAATAACTCCGTCAATTCACAAGATATAAAATCTCCATGAATTTATCATATATCTTCTTAATATTGTCTTCAATATTTATATAGAGAAGTTTTTGATAGGGCCAATTCTTACAGCAAAAACAAATTAAAAATACGTAGCGATTGAAGAAAAAAATCATCTTATTAAGGGTGCATTCAAATCCAAACTGTCTATTTTCTTACTCATTTTTAAATTCATTTTTGCTCTCAAACGCATCCAATTGCTAGATTCTCTTATTCAGAAACTATATAATGTACAGTAATGATCGATTTTTTGATAGAGGCAGAATATATTTCAAAAAAGGATGTCAAAGTGGGCATTTTGAACAGAATTTCCCGAAGCGATTGTGTTAGAAACGAAAAATATTGCCCTACTGAGAAAATAATTGTTTATTAATCAAGTTTTAATTAATTGAAAGAAAAATAAAAACACAGGTCGCTTATAAATCTTTTCAAAAATCACGTCAGCATGTTTAATATATTTTTTTTTTTTTAATTAAAAATGAATCTGAAAATGTGCCAGAAAATTTCGAGTTGTTGAGTATGGAAAAATATTTTTTTTAATATCGCCTTAACATGATTCTGATAAAACCAGCTACTTTATAAAAAGGAAATAAAAATTCGTCAAAAGCAGACAGATGTTAAAGTGGATTTATATCTAATAATGATTTTGTTTTTGTTGGTGAAATTAGTATACTTAACTTCGAAATCTACCTCTGCCTGTAGGCCGGGCCGGCAGGGATTTTTTGCATGCTTTTTTCGCTCTTACGCCATCCCTACACCTTCGCTGGCATGTGTAGGGACGGTGTAAGAACGAAAAAAAAGCGTGCAAAAAGACGTTCGTCTGATATTAGCCTAGATGTCCGCAACGGAAAATCCCAATTCAAAGAGCATAAAAGTGACAGCTGTTGGGCAGTATACACCCAAGCCTAATAAGGATCTATTGATCTGAAAGTGTAACAGAATATGAAGTTTGATTAAATTCCGTGCATTAGTTTTGAGATATGGCTATCACGAATATCATGCAAAAAAACAGTATAGTAGCGCAGCCTGTTGCATGATTAACACGAAAAACTCAGGAATAACCTATGTCAATGACACATAATATTAAGTTAGATGAAATTCCGGTCATTACTTCTTGAGGTATTATCGCTAATATCGTGTAAATTCTGAAAAACAGTGTTAAATTCAGGGGCTGGTACGGGTGGACAACTCCCCCCCCCCCAAACTCTAGAATGTCCCTTTCCAGAACCATAGAAATTCCTCCCGGAGAAAAATGTCTGAATTCAACACTGCTAAAAAAAAAAAGCAGCATGGCAGCACAACCTGTTATATCATTTACCCGAAAACCTAATCATGAACAACTTATGACAGAATATTAAGTTTTATGAAATTCCGTTCATTAGTTCTTGAGATATGATCCCTAAAATCGTTTAAATCCAGAAAAACATGTTGAATTCCGGGGGTAGCCCGGAGGGACATGCCCCCCCCCCCCCCGATGCAACATTCAAATGTCCCCCCAGAAGGTTTGAGATTTTATGCTTAATGTACAAAAGTCCAATCCCCTTCCCCTCTGAACTGTCCCTCTTTGGATCCGCAGAAATCCCTCCCGGAGAAAATTGTCTGAATTCAACACTGCTGATAAAATCTGCATAACAACGCCCCCTGTTGGGCGATTTACACCGAAATCTAATATGCAACAATTTATGCCAACGTCTAACTGAATGTGAAGTTTGATGAAAATCAGTGCATTAGTTCTTGAGATAGAGCTATTGCGAAAATCGGAAAAATGCAGCATAGCAGCGCCACCTGTCGGTAGATTTACATCAAAAAGTAATCAGCACCAATTTATATGAAAGTCTAATTGAATCTAAAGTTTCAACAGATTCCATGCAATAGTTCTTGAAATAGACCGCTCACAATTTTTTTTGTCAGAGACACACAAATAGACAGACTGACAGACAGACAATGTATAAAAATAGTCAAATCGTATTCCAGACAAGATATTCTAAAACTATAAATCCTTCGAAAACCGGAAGTCGAAATTTTTCATGAATCCAACGCTTTCTTTTTCTAAAGACAAAAGAAAGCAAGAAAAAATGACCGCATCGATTCTGTCCGTAAATTAAGATCAGAAATGGCGAATCGATTCAGTTCAGATTCGATGCCGATATCGATCTTTAGATGCGGGCAGAATCGCTATATTTTGATTTACTTCAATTTTTTAGATTCGGGCGAATCGATTCAGTTCAGATTCGATGCCGATTTTTAGATGCGGCTGAAATCATTATATTTTGATTTACTTCAATTCAAATCGCATCGCGCATGATCCACGATTCGGGTTGAATAAATTCCTCCAATTTTACTGTTTTAGTGGCAGAATTGCTGTAAAATTTTGTATAAGAGCCTTTTTTTTTTTCTTTCTAGGTTCAGTGTTGAATGGCGGGTTGATTTCTTGACTACTCCGGTCGGAATGAGGGGGGGGGGGGGGAGATTCTAGAGTTCCGTAAGGGGGGATGCACATTTTTCCATTAAAAAGCATAAAATCTCAAAACTTTCGGGAGGGACATTCCAATGTTCCCCTGGGTCACCCCCTGAATTCAATACTAGGTTAAATCGTTATACTTTTGTTTCGAAGCCTAGTTATTCGGGTTACTAGTTTATTATGTTGTATTTTTCAAGTTCATCCCTTCTAATCCTTTCCACCCTTCCTCGCCAATCTTAATTTAAAGGGCCGTTCAAAATATGCATGCTATTTTAAAAATGCCCAATTCTCGTTCTATTTTATTATAAATCCACATTTTGAAACCTTGACCAAAGGTACATTTGAGGTCGCTCCTCCCACCGTTTGAGACTTACCTGCCCCCCGGGGGGCATATTTATTGTTTCTTCCAAACCATCTCGTGTAACATATTGTTGGAAAGCTTTTAACGTCCTCTTTTATTTTCTGTCCTTCCTCCCCTCTTCCTAGTTACACGCTCTTGGCACTTTTTAGCTCACAGGCTATCAAAGCCTGAGATTTAATGCGCCCGTCGGTATTGTATGTATGTATGTATGTACGTAACGCGATAACTCTTGATAGAAATATCCGATTCGCTTCAACTTTTTTTCTATGTTCATTTTGCTAAAGCGCTTACCTGGTTAGTTTTGGGGGTTCATTGGTTAAGTATAAAGGGGGGAACGGGGGCTAGCCCCCCCCTTAACTTAGATAAATGGGTTTTTCATGCAGAATTATCAGATTTTCTTCAAATTTTGGTATACCGGTTAATTTTGATAACGAGTTTCTCTGATTATATTTGAAGGTTCATTGTTATAGTCTACAGGGGGGAGGGGGGAACGAGAGGATAATATCCCCCTTAATTTAGATAAATGGGTTTTTGTATCCGATTTGCTTCAAATTTGGTATACCGATTTATTTCGATAAGGCGCTTCCCTGATGACATTTGGAAGGTCATTGGTTAAATATAAAGAGGGGAAACGGGAAGGGGCAATTCCCTCCTTCCCCTTAGTTTATTTTTCGAGGGGCATTATTCTTTGAAATAAGAGCATAATATACAGTTAGTGTGAATAGCCTGTGAGCTCAATGCCATCAGTTTAGCTGGGCACTTTTCTTTTTAGTTCACAGGCTATCAAAGCCTGAGAGCTAATGTGCCCGCAGTTTCTGTATGTATGTATGTACGTACATATGTAACGCGATAACTCTCGATAGAAATATCTGATTTGCTTCAATTTTTTTTTCTAGGTTCATTCTCATAAGGCGCTTCCCTGATTAGTTTTGGGGTTCATTGGTTAAGCATAAAGGAGGGGGTACGGGGACTATTCCCCCCCCACTTAGATCAATGGGTTTTTCATGCAGAATTATCACATTTGCTTCAATTTTGGTATACCGGTTAATTCTGATAAGACGCTTCCCTGATTAAATTTGGAGGTTCATTATTTAAGTACAAAGGGAGGAACAAGGGCTAACCCCCCTTAATTTAGATATATGGGTTTTTCTATCGGATTTGCTTCAAATTTGGTAACTATTTTATTCTGATAATGCGCTTCCCTGATGGGATTTGGAGGCTTATTGTTTAAGTATAGAGATGGGACGGGGGGGGGGGGCGATTCCCCCTTAATTTATTTTTCGGAAGGCATTCTTTGAAGTAAGAGTATAAAATACAATTAGTATGAATAGACTGTGAGCTCAATGCCATCAGTTTAACTCGATATTTTTCTTTTTTATTTATTATTGTTTCAGTGAGTGCACTCTGCATGTCAGCGAATGAGTCAATAACTGTTTATGGTTTTTAGATTACTGCTGGGAAAAAAAAAAACAAAAAAAAAAAACATATAAACAAGGAATGTACTTTTATTTATTTGTTAACCAGATAAAAGTATGTTATTTCATTCTTAATGGCTCTAGGATGAGAACTTTTTTTTTTTTTTTTTTTTTTTTTTTTGTCTTAACAGCTAAATATTTGGTAAACATTAAAAAGAAAGATATTTATAAACTGTAAATGAGATAAGAAGATATATATTTTAAAAAGGGAAAGAAATTTTAGTTAAATATATTATTAAAAGGAGAATTTTGATTATTAATTGGGGGATAATTAGTATGTGATACTTGGTTAATTACATTCATCACAGCTATTTTAAAAGAAGATTTGCAATATTTGCATTTCCCCCACACTTATAGAAGACCCTAAAAAGACTGAAAAACCATTTAAGTTTTTAAATAAATTTAGAGCCTTCAAAATTTCGCTCATCTGCGCATTTTTAAGAATGACGTTTATAGGAAGAAAGTCCCCATCTGTTTGGTTGAAGGAAATAAGAGTTAGAGTAGAAAGTACATCTTTTCCGGATGAAAAAAAAAATCATTTCTTTCTTTTTTTTATCTGACCGAGATCTTTTTTTAAAGATAAATTTAAATATAATATAAATTATTATCAAAATTACATCTTAAAAATAATAATTTTAAAAGTTAAAAAACCTTATTTTTTGACTCAAAGGTCTGTACTAGCTTACTTCTGGTCCGCTAACATTGTCTATGGCCCACATAAATGGAGGTGAGGGATAGTCGTTACGGCCCTGTTGATTCGCTACGTTTTGGAATTACTATTTTTCAGCTTATCTGTGTGAATCTGTGAACATCGAAATATCGATTCAAGTATCGATTCTAGAATTTGGGAATCGATTCTTATTGCGATCGATTATGTTTTATACGATGTCGATTTTAATCGATTCTCAAATTTTCCAGAATCACCCATCACTATTTGTCGCCAATATACAATACAAAAAAAATTGCGAAAAATCGAGAAAATTTTACAAAAATCTCTGTTACAGTGCCACCTTCTGGCGGAGTAGTTCCAAATTCAAGGAGAGACTGCTGGCCATAGACAAAAATATACACACAAAATTGGTTCAATTCTATGCTTAGATTCATATACTTTTCAGTGGTAAAAATAATGAAAATAACACAAAAGTTCGTATTATAGCGCCCCCCTTCCAGCAGAATATTTTCAAATTGAAGGAGGACCTGCTGGCCATAGCCAAAAACATACCTCCCAAAAATTGGTTCAATTCTATGCATAACTTCACACACTTTTCGATGGTACAAGAATGAAAGTGGAACAAAAATCGCTATTACAGCCACCCCATTCTGGCAGAATACTTCCAATTTAAAGGAGAACCTGCTGGACATAGCCAAAAAGAATGCAAAAATTTTGTTCAATTATATGGATAACTTCATACACTTTTCGATGGCACAATAATGAAAATGGCACAAAAATCGCGATTACAGTGCCGCCCCCCCCCCCTTCTAGTGGAATGTTTCCGTATTGAAGGAGGGCCACCTGGTTATAGCCAAAATCTTTCACAAAAAATTTGGTTCAATTCTATGCATAACTTCATTCACTTTTTGATGGTACAATGGCGACAGACGGAAAGACAGACATTTTGTATAAGCATGTTTTGGGATATCTGACCCCTAAAACATCTAAATCCTTCGAAAACTGGAAATCGAAAAAAAATCTATACAATATGTTCTTCTAAAAATAGGCCTGTTTAATTGTTAAACTTAAAAGAAAGAAAGAAATTTAATAAAGTCATACTTTAATAAACAACTTCAAATTTTGTTTTACATTCTGAAAGTAAATGTACAATTTTCTAAAAGAAATAAATGTAAATTCTTAAATTTATTATAAAGAGTTCAAATATCAATATTAGGAAAGCTGGCAATTCTTTAAACTTTTGAGAATTATCTTTTACTCATGAATAGTGAACTTACTTTCATATTTTGCATTGTAAACAAAATTGTTCGGCATTGTTTTAGGTCAAACGATTTCTGTTATCCTTATATATTCGCTTCACTGCACTCTGCCGGATATCCGGCAGAGAAGTCGGATATCCGGTGGTTATGATTCGGATATCCGACGGTATTTCGGAAATTGAAAAATCAGCCGGATATGCCCGATATCCGTTGCATCCCTAGTATGTAATTAATACGTACAATATTTAATGAAGGGGGGAGGGGGTATTGCAGTCATAGATTTTTTTTCTTTTTTTTTTCTCAGAAAAAAAACAAAGCAAAATCTTTACTTTGTAAAAAAAAAAAAAAAAAAAAAAAAAAAAAAAAAAAAGAAGCACTTATTAAATAAATTCAACAAGTCACAGAAACCACAGTAATTATTTAGGTACCACAGCTTAAATTAGGCACAGATATATATTTTTTCTTGATTGGCTCAATTTCCTAAAACAAAGCAAAAATTTTACATAAGCTAGGAGAAAGAAATTTTTATTAAAATTAAAATAACCATTAATTAAATCTAATTCTAATACATTAAATAAAATTGCTTATAAACATTTTAAAATTTAGATTGTTGTAATTTTTTTATGTAACAAATAAAGAATTTGTTAAATTATATGTAAGTTTTTTAAACTAAAAAATCAGAATAAACATTATATTTAAAAGATTGGAATTCAAAAATAAAACTGAGCTAAATATAAATATAGAAATAAACGACGTATACTTTTGCAGTATCAGTACTCTGCAACATTCTTTCTTTGTGCAATTTTAAATTTATATTTATTACTAATAAGCAACATTGAGAACCTTCTAATGTTTATTTCAATTTTCCTATCTTACTTCAACTCCAAACATAGTAACATAACAAAGCATCAGTATATCAAAAGATCTTCGTAATTTAGTATCTAAAACACTACTGTCTGTGCATTTCAAAATCGATGGCCATTCCCCCTTCTCCTCCCACCAGAAGAAAAATGTTGTTAAATATCTTAAAGGGGAAATTCTCTTCATTTTGGTAAAGGTTTATGAAAATTTGCAGTTTTTATATGGGCCAGAGCACCCATCACTAAAGTCAAAGACTTCCTTTACATCAGGAAATATCTCTTTTACAAATGATATCATTTCCTTCTGTATTAAACACACAAGGGGGACATCATGTTGCATGTAATAAGATAAAATGTGTATATTGCTTGCTGATAATCTAATACTGGCAGATAGTGTACATAACAGTTGGATGAAGAATGCAGCTTCTTTGGTGCAATGGTAACTTTAAACCTCATCTTGAATAAGAAATCAAAAGTTTTGCTGAAATCCAACAAAACGATAGCTTTCTGAGGGCCAAAGTTTGCTTTAGTTTCTTTTAGGAAATTAGACTTAGCTTTCGTTATAAAAGAGTGGAATAACATTTTCCAAATTTTTTACTAAGCTTGTCGCATTCATTTAAAGGAACAGTGCTGCTAATACTGGATTGAATACCTAGAGTTATAGCGAAATAGCACTGAAAACTGGCGATATGAAGCAATTAAAATAATAAAACTTTGTAAAAAATCACCATAAAATTAAAACAATACATAGGACGCGTTTCGGGATAAAAATATAACAGCTCGTCATCAGCTACAGTAAACACGTGTCCGTAAAGGGACAAGGTCAAAAATGAACTATAACAGCTCGTCATCAACTACAGTAAATAGGTGTCCGTAAGCGGACAAGGTCAAAAATGAACTGGTTCATTTTTGACCTTGTCCCCTTACGGACACGTGTTTACTGTAGCTGATGACGAGCTGTTATATTTTTAGCTCGAAACACTCCCTATGTATTGTTTTTATTTTATGGTGATTTTTTACAAAGTTTTATTATTTTAATTACCTAGAGTTATAATCCTCAAGTTTTTCAGAAATTCCTGTTTAAAAAGAAAATACAACTCATGTAGTTACACACAATATCAATTGCTTTTGTACATAATACGTTCTTAGTAATGCTAACTACATTTTTTTACCAGCCATGATTCTTCAATATTCATTACGATTATAAAGCTTTTCAATTAGTTCAACTGTTTCTGGACCTGTAGCTGTGGCTTTACCTTTTCTTATTTCTGGCATTGACAAGATTATCTTTTATCTCAGAAGTTGTCATGACTGTCTTGCAGTATAATCTGTTACTTTAAATTCATCTGTTATTTTCTTTTGCATCACAAGGAAAATTAGACCATTACTTCTATTATGAAAAACAGTAGACTAATAATAATTTGATTAACAGATTCGAAAACACTTGCATTTACTTAAAAAAATTATCCTGCCTTTGTGAGAATGTGTTTATACAAGACAGGTATAGAAATATGTTTCATCCTGTAGAATAGAAATGAACTTAGCTTTGCTAAACATAAAGAATTTGAACTATAAAAATCATTTAAAATGATTAAAATTATCCAAGATAATAAAATAAAAAGTTTAAAAAAATGTTAAATACACATAAAGTACTTTAATTCAAACACACACACACACACACACACAGAAATAAACATATTGAAAATGTGATTGGTAAAAAGTCCTTGTATTTTCTTATTCTGTACCAACAAAAGATTTTTTGTTTACAGTTATATTGTAAAAACAAAAATAAGAGCTTGTTTAAATTTAAAGAATACTTATAATAAAAGAAAATATATGAATCAATAAATAAATGAAACGTAAGGATTATGCACAAAATTTAGTGGAGGGGGACAGACTGCAGTCAGATTCCCCCCCCCCCTCCTTTTTACTCAGAAGAAAAAAAAACAAAGCAAAAACTTTACTTTTCAAAAGAAAGGAAGAAAGAAACATTGAATAATATATTCAACAAGTCGTAGGAACCACAGCAGTTATTTAGGTACCACAGCTAAAATTAGGCAGAGAATTTTTTTTTCTTAATTGGTGCAGTTCCCAAAACAGGGCAAAATTTTTGCATAAGTCATGAGAAAGACATAATTTTTATTTCATAACTAGAAAGTCCAAAGTGTAAACTGTTATTTAAAAAAAAAAGAAATTGGAAATTTTATTTGCCTTTTGGTGTAGAGCCTTTTTTGTAAAATACAAAAAATTGGAAAAATAACCATAACTTTGAACTTTGGTTTAATTTTTGGCCATAAATATTTAAAATTAATTTTTTAAATATTTTTTATTAAAATCTGCATCTTTTGATGCACTTACGGTGATATTTTTAAGATGATTCGTATTTTAGATTCAGAGAAACAATTTTTTGAAAATGGAGCTGCAGTCTAAAAACACAGACTCAGAAATGTGCGATTTTAGAAAAATCCGAAAATTTTACCCCCCATATCTCACAAACTATGAGGTCTAGGAAAAAAAAATTCTGATGGATTCATATCAAGATAGAATTTGTGTGTATACAAAGTTTCATCCAAATCCCTGTCGGTCGGGTTACAAACCATAAAAAAATTGGTGGAATTGACATGGAATGACCTCACGGCAGGGTTCTCGCTGGCTTTTGAACAACATTAGCGATTTGGCGAATAAGAAATAAAAAGCAGCAGCCGAATGAAAAGAAATGTTAGCAAAATAGATTTGGCGTGAAACACTGACAAATCTATTTTTATCTTTAAGCCCTTGTTTGTATCTTTTTTTTTTTCAAAATGTTCTAAAATAACCTAATTTTTAGTAATTGCTTATAAAATAGAAACTCGACTATCGGCTACAGAAACTATTAAAAATAAGTACATTCTAAATGTCTCCTAAATGTGTAAAGGTTTCAGACATTCTTTTAGCAGTCTAAATAAAACTTCAAAACAGCTATCTTTACTTTACCGTTGTGGAAATATATACTAAAAATTGTTATGAGATTTCGACTCTTAACCGATTGAAAACATTTGACCGGCCAATAATAATTTGCATACAACTAATAAATAGTATGGTAAATGGCTAATCTCAACACCGTATTCCAGCACAACTTTTCTCTAATTGACTCTTAATGCGAGAAATTTTGTTTGTGTTTTTACCGGCGCAATGCCGGTGAATAGATAGTGATTAACTGACAATAGATAAATACCTATCGCATAATCCTTTCTGTGTCTTTGGCTGATGCTAAACTGAATTTATGTTGAGTCAGTATCTCTATAAGTAGAGCAATGTGAGCATGTAAAGCGACATCAATCGTTCAGCAACGGCATAAGAATCTCGACTGTATTGGCACACACACACACACAAAAAAAGGGAACAGAAATTGAGCACTCGCGATTTGGCGAGTCTCATTGTTATTTTACTCGCCAAATGGAGCATTTTGTCGCGATTTGGCGCAATGGCGAGCGGCAGTGAGAACCCTGCCCCATGGTGATTGGTACAAAGTGGCATGCCATCGTTTTGTGCCAATCGCCGTGTATAGATGATCCAATCCGTGTTACGTTTTAAAAGTCCTTAACTGGCCTTACATCATTGGTCACGGTTAATCAGGCAAACTTCGGTACGAAGCATAGTAATTCTTAGGTAATTTGGTAATGGTGGAATGGAAAAAACAGAAATTTCTAGTTTTAGGGTAACAACGGAATTCTTTTGCGTATTAAAATAAGCTTTTCTATTTGGTGATGTCACAAATATAAAAATCCGGTGAACTCTCGTTAGTGTGGACTTCCAAGAGAGGTCATGTTTTTGTCCGCACTAACCGAAGTCCACATTAAACAATGTGAACATTTGAATAGTGTAAAATACCTTTCGTTTTAGGTGTGTTCGTAATTATATAAGTGTGTAGTACCTATAGTCGTCGTTCTGTCCGTCTGTCTGTCTGTCTGTCCGCATATAACAGAGCAAAAAATACCCAACCGAATGGTCTGAAATTTTAAATATATAATTGCTGCAAAATTTTGTCGAGTCATTTCAAATTTTAGGAAAATCGGATGTATAGTTTAATGACAGGGACAGTCAAAAGTTTTCCGTTACATTACGGCCAATGGGGAAAAAAATATTGCAAGTGCAATTTAATGATGCTGCAGAATTCCGAACGGTCTGATAATTTAAATATATAATTGTTGCAAAATTTTGTCGAGTCATTTCAAATTTTATGAAAATCGGATGTATAGTTTAATGACAGGGACAGTCAAAAGTTTTCCGTTACATTACAGCCATTGGGAAAAAATTATTGCAAGTGCATTTTGATGATGTTACAGCCTTTCGAACAGAAGGAAATTGATATGTACTTATGAAGTGCACTAAATTATACATTCAGAACAATATGCGGTGCAAAAAATATTTATAAAACTAGTTATAGTACGAACGCACCTCATTTGCCACGTTTGACGAGCAATATCCAACTTCTTACAGAGACACTCAATAATTACGTCAGGTGCATTTTAATGATATTACACTATTTCAAACCTTTATGTACTGAATTATGAATTCATGAAAATTTTATCTTCTAAAGCATTTTTCGTGAATTTTTGAAACTACATTAGAAGATTTATATAATCATTTCATAAATTTTAGAAGAATTTTAGAATTGGTTTAGAAGGATTAATTAAATTTGAATTTATAGGGATTTTGTGCAGTATTTATAACACCACTCAAATTATTTATTTAAAATATTTTTCTCAGTATTTTGGATAATTGGGAAATGTAGAAACATAATGTTCTTACAATAGAACTATAGCAGGATTGGCGAACCTTTTTACGTGCGCGTGCCAAAAATTCACCAACAACATCTATCAATGGTGTAACGTGCCACATTTTGACATAAAATAATTTTGCAAAGTACGATGTTTATACAAAACACTAGTTAAAAAATCAGATGCTATTTCTCTGCATATTTGAATAAACCATTAAATTAAAATTTTAATTCGCAAATATGATTCATTTATGTAATAATTTTCACTATGATAAGGAAATAAAAATACGAAATTTTATTTTAGAAATTTTTGACCTTATTATTTATGCATCTAGTTATGATTATCCAAGTTGCATTAAGCATTGTATCAATAAATTATTAATGAGATTTTTACTGTTGTATGTTCGATGGAGAATGCTTTATACCTGATTCATATTTTGATAGTTTTATAAATTGGATCCATTTGCCATCTTACTGAAGGGACTGTCTAAAAAAATTAATACAGCATTATAAAAATCATACAGAAGGGCAAAATACATGTCGCAAACGCTGCATAACATCGCAAGAAAAGAAAATTCTTTTCATGCAAAAATAATCGCCTTATTTGTGATAGTCTGTCCGTATGAAACAAAATTTTATTCATTATAATAGAAATTAAATTTCATCTGTATAATAATTATAAAATTTATTTTTTCGCGTGCCAGAGAAATTGTCTTACGTGCCAACTCTAGCACGCGTGCCATAGGTTCGCCAACCCTGAACTATAGAAATATATCCGAATTGAAAATCCCCCCCCCCCCCCCCCCCCAACGCTGAAAAGCTGAAAATATGCAAAGACAAAATAAATCATCCTTTTAAAAATATTTTTGTTTTGTGTAACCCATAATGCTTTTGGAACACGATAAAGTAAAGCATCTATAACTCATTCTAAACTGTATTATTACTAATCGAAGTATTAAACGAATTTTACAACAAGTTATTTTAATGGTACTTTAAAGTACCGTCAGTAGATAAAGGGTTAACCCATATTGGACCACAGCGATTAAATATTTTTGAAAAATTTTAAAACTTCGATTATATCATTAATATGGTGTAATTAAGTAGATACTAGCAAAATTTTGAAAAAATGTTTTTAATTTCTTAAGTAACTAGCTGTCCTATAAACAGGACATACACATAGTAAGGACACATAAAATGCATACATAAACCAATTTTATGAGCAAATATTTTATTTTACCTTAAAAATTCTGTTTATGTTGTACAAAAATACTCTATGATTTCTCCAATAAAAAGATAATAATAACGGTAAAATTATAGATTGTAAGATCACAATTTTTAAAGGATTTTTTAAATAGATTTTCTTCAATTAAATTTTAATTGGTTACTTGTTTTTTACTTTCTTCTATCTTTACAAGAAGAAAATATTGGATTCGTGAAAATTTTCGACTTCCGGTTTTCGACGGATTTATACGTTTTAGAATGTCCAGAACACGATTTGATGGTTTTTAGAAAATGTCTGTCTGTCTGTCACTCTGTCACTCTGTCACTCTGTCTGTGAGTCTGTATGTGACACAAATTTTGTGGGCGCTCTATCTCAAGAACTAATGCACGGAATTTCACAAAACTTCATATTTAGTTAGACCTTGATATAAACTGGACCTGAGTAGTTTTTGGTGAAAATCGCCCAACAGGTGGCGCTGCTATGCGGCATTTTTCACGATTTTTGCAATAGCTATATCTCAAGAACTACTGCACGGATTTTCATAAAACTTCAGATTCTGTTAGTCCAAGATATAGTTTGGTGCTGATTACTTTTTTGTGAAAATCGCCCAACAGGTGGCGCTGATATGCTGCATTGTTCATGATTACGCAATAACTCTAACTCAAGAAAAAATGCACGAATTTCCATCAAACTTCAGATTCAGTTAGTACCTGATATAAATTAGTGATGTTTAAATTTTGGTGTAAATCGCCCAACAGGTGGCGCAGCTGTGCTGCATTTTTCACGATTTCTACAAGAACTGTATCTCAAGAACTATTGCACGGATTTTCATCAAACTTCAGATTTACTTAGTCCTTGACATGAATTGACGTATAAATTAGTGCTGTTTGATTTTTGGTGTAAATCACTCAACAGGTGGCGCTGCTATGCTGTATTTTTGCGATTTCCGCAATAGCTTTATCCCAAGAAATAATGCTTGGATTTTCAACAAACTTCAGACTCAGGTATACCTTGATATCGTTTAGTGCTGTTTACTTTTGGTGTAAATCGCTCAACAGGTGGCGCTGGTATGCTACATTTTTTCAGAATTTCCGCTATAGCTCCATCTCAACAACTAATGCACGAATTTTCATCCAACTTCAAATTCAGATATACTTTGATATGAATTGGTGCTAAATCTTTGTTATTTCTTGTACTATTTAAATCATTTAATTGACGTGATTTATACAGAGGAAAGTTTTGTGATGGCCACAACATACTAGTTTGTTTATATGTTATACTTTTATGTATTTTAAAGACGTCATAACGAAATGCATCCAGAAGATCCTTACCAATTTTATTTAAAAAAATGTTTGATTAGCTGTCCTATTTATAGGACAGCGGTCCAATATAGGTCAAACAATTTTACAACAAGTTATTTTAATGGTACTTTAAAGTACCGTCAGTAGATAAAGGGTTAAACTTACTGAAATGTTTATATATCACTGAGGTGTACTACAAGGCGCTAACTGTAGAATAGAGTGTAAATAGAATTTATTGGTCATTGACAGAGACATACAAAAGAATTTCGCTACAGAAGAAATGGAACAATAATTGATCTATGGAAGCCTATGAACAATAGACAATTAAATTTAAAAATAAAAAAACCCGACTGCGTAAAAAGCGAACTAATTAATTATTTCTCATCAATGTTAAACTATTTTTTTTTTTTTTATCAATTCCTATTATTAGCTCACACTCTCGCTATATATAACTTGTTCAAATTTTCAATCGTTAATACTTATTGTTCATCCAATCAAGCTCAAATAATTTTTTTCAAACTTGTAGTGGATGACAATTGATGTTAATCCAGTTGTTCAGTGCTGAACTGATAGTGAATCAAATCAAATATAAGATTTTAGTTATTCTGTTGTTTGACAGATGGCAGCACTATGCATTCTGTGCTGTTGTGAAATCTTAATTATGACATCATCAGTGAGTTGTTGGTTTTACTGAGAGTGTGGCATGGAGAATGTTGCTCCTGCTGCATTATTGTCTTTCTTTATTCTATTTAATTATCTGCACCCAGTTAGGCAGGGGATATATTTTTATAATGTAATTTAAGGCTTTCATGTGATGAAAGCATACTAATTAGAGTGTTAATTTTAACTAGAGAAACATGATTCTGAAACCAGAACTGTATGTTTCATTGTGTGTTAAGTTTTCGTGAATGTCAAGATTTGTTTTTGTGTTGTGAAATAAAATTAAGAAAATTTCAAGGATTTCTTTCTTCAAATTCTCTACATAAAGAAAATTGGAGGCACTTAGGCGTGATATGTGAGTACTTGCTTTGTTTTGAAATTGTTCTTTGATGCTAAAGCTTAATTTTTCTACTGAAGTTGTATTTAGCAAGATATTATTTTAGAATATGAGAACAATTTAGTATCTTCTTTATTGAATTGATAAAATAAGAAAAAATAGTATTCTGCAATATTATGTTTTGATAGTTCTTGAAAAAGAAAATTGTTCTCAAGATTATTATGATTTATTTACTTGTTGTTCTCAAGAACATTATGATTTATTTGCTTGAAATATTTGAATATTTAATTATTATGGTGAATTATTATTTTACATTGAAGAATTTTGAAGATTTTTAATTTTATGCACATTTGAGAACAGAAAATTCTATTGTTTGTATGAAAGAATAATTATGAACATTTTATAGTAGTTCTGTTTTTGACTTTGATTTGTTCTGTTTTTGAATTTAATTCAGTTACTTCTGTTTTTGAACTTAATTTGATTAGTTTTTTTTGAAGCAATTCTGATTACTTTTGATTTTGAAGTAATTTTGATTAGTTTTGTTTTCAAGTTATCTGATTAATTTTATTTTGGAAATTATTCTGCTTATAAGTTATTGTGTAAAATGGAGGATTATGAGAAAAAATCTGCTCAAATTAAAATTGAGAGAGGTAGGGTGAAAGGCTCTGTAACTAGATTAGAGAATAGTTTTGATAATGTGAACACTAAAAATGAAATTTTGATTAGATTACAAAGATTAGATGATTTACTTAAAGAGTTCTTAAGATTAGATTCTTGTTTAAATGATGATGATTCTGAATTAGCAGAATTTGAAGACAGGTATTTTCAGTTGAAAACTAAATATCAAAACAAACTAGATTCTTTGAATCCTTCAGAAGTTGTCAATGTTGCAACACACAATTCTGTGCAAGGTTCTTCTGTTACTATTCCTAATCAATGTAATATTAGACTACCAAAATTGAATATTCCAGTATTTTCTGGAAAGTTTTCAGAATGGACAAATTTTAAGGATATGTTTGTTTCCACTGTCCATTCACAAGTAGGTTTAAGTAACATTCAGAAATTCCAGTATCTTAAAGGGTTACTTTCTGAAGAACCAGCTACATTAATTAAGCATATTCCCCTTTCTAATGAATCTTATCAAGAAGCTTGGGAAAAGTTATTAAATCGATATGATAAAAAGAAACAAATTGTTAATTCTTTGATTAAATTATTTTTAGAACAAAAATCAGTTCTGCATCCTAATAGCATAAATATAAGAAATTTGCTGAATACTAGTGATGAAGTTATTAGGGGTTTGAAAGCTGTTGGTGAGGAAGCTACAAATAGAGACCCATGGTTAATATATTTGTTATTTCAAAAACTTGATCCGGAAAGCCGAAGACTTTGGTCCATTGAAAGTACAGAAAATGAATTTCCTACTTTGAAAGAATTTTTTGATTTCTTAAGTGTAAGATGTTCTTCTTTAGAGCTCATCTCTAACAATGAAAGTGATATGAAACATTCCAAAAGTTCAAATTTTGTTGGTTCCAAGTACAGTTCTAATGATAAGCAATCAAAGGTGTGCTTAAAGTGTCAAGGAATACATCCGCTCTATAAATGTGTTAAATTTAAATCCATGGATGTTGTTGCTCGAAAGAACTTTATTAAGCGTAATAACTGTTGTTTTTTATGTTTAAACTTTCATAAAGTTAAGGAATGTCCAAATTCTCATTTGAAATGCTTTAAATGTGAAAGTAAACATAATACACTCTTACATGAAGAGAATAAAAGTAATAATGCTTGCACTGCTAAGTTTGAAAATAAAGTTTTTCCAAATTCATCTGAGAATAAAAACCACCAGTCAAATAAAGAATTTGTACAGGAGTCGACATCTCACGAATTACAAATTAATTCTAGTGCTTCTTTCAATAATTCAAAATGTGTTTCTTTCCTACCTACTGCTAAAGTTCTCTTATATAATAATGAAAATAAACCTTACTCTTTTAGAGCTCTACTCGATTCTGGTTCGGAATGTTCTTTTGTTAGTGAAAATGTCATAAGAACTTTAGGGTTAAAAAGGAAGAATGACAGAATTCGATTAAATGGAATTGCTGGAGTATTGGCTGGACAAACTCGTGGTTCAGTAACTCTTACAGTTGGTTCAAAGCTTTCTAATGAGTCCTTAAAGGTTCAGGCATACATCCTGCCTAAAGTGACATCTCAATTACCTGCAGAATTACTTGATACGAAAAATATAGAGTACCTTAAAAATATTACGTTAGCAGATGAAGATTTCATGAAACCACAAGAGTGTGATATTATTTTGGGATCTGACTGTTTCTTTACTATTTTTAGATATGGTAGAATTGTTAGTACCGAGAATGAGCCAATTGCCCAAAACACTATGTTTGGTTGGGTGGTAGCCGGAAAATTGGAACCTAAATGTAAATATTCTTCTAGTATTCAATCTCATTTTCTTAGTGTTGAAAACGAATCTAATGTTGATCTATTATTACAAAAATTTTGGCAAGCAGAAGAAATAGATGTTAATAAACCCCATTTGTCTGAGGAAGAAGAATTTTGTGAACAACATTTTTGTTCAACTTCCAAGGTAACACCAGAAGGTAGATTTGAAGTTAAATTGCCAGTTTATAAAGATGTGATGTCATTAGGCGATTCTAAATCCATGGCAGTGTCACGTTTGTTTGCTATGGAGAGAAAATTTCAATTTGATAAAAATTTTGAAAATGAGTATAGAAATTTTATGAAGCAATATGAAGACCTTGGTCATATGACACTTATCGACAAAAACTCAAATCCTGCAAGCAACAAAGTATATTATCTTCCGCATCATTCTGTTATAAAAAGCGACTCTATTTCAACAAAGTTACGTGTGGTGTTTGATGGTTCATGCAAACCTCCTAATGCTAATTCGTTAAATTCTGTTTTAGCTGTTGGACAAATTCCACAACCAAATCTTTTTACCATTTTGATAAGATTTAGAGCAAATCCTATTGCTTTTACCGCTGATATTCAGCAGATGTATAGACAAGTTTTGATTGCTCCAGAAGATCAAGATTTACAGCGTATTGTTTGGCGTGACTCAGCATACTCAGCTATAAAGGAATACAGGCTACGAACTATTACATATGGTACATCATCAGCTCCATTTTTAGCTACTCGTTGCCTATTTCAAATTGGAAAGGATATTGAAAAGAATGATCCTGTAACAGCTTCAATAATTAAAGATAGTTTCTACATTGATGATTGTATGTCCGGTTCAATCTCAAGTGAAGAGTCTATTAGAATTATTGAAAAACTTTCACTGGCTTTAGAAAATAGAGGTTTTCATTTACGGAAGTGGAGATCTAATTCTTCTGATGTAGTGAATCATTTATCTTCAAATTCTCTTGAGTCAACAAATTTAGAAATTCATCCTGATGACTGTTCCAAAGCCTTAGGGCTTATTTGGGATTCTTCAAACGATGTTTTTGTCTTTAAAGTTAATTTACAATTTGATGATAACATAACTAAAAGAAAATTTCTTTCACAATCTGCCAAATTATTTGATCCATTAGGATTTTTGGCTCCATGTACTGTCTCTATAAAAATGTTTTACCAGCAATTGTGGTTGATGAAGTTAGACTGGGATACTGCTCTTCCTGAAAATTTCCAAGCAAATTGGAAGAAATTCCAAGAGGAATTTGAACAAGTTTGCTCTATTAGAATTCCCCGATGGATCCAAGTTTCCAGTAAAGAGCTCATTTTACATGGATTTAGCGATGCATCAGAATCAGCATATGCCGCCATCATATATGTCGTTCAACCTGGTGAAGTGAAGTCAAAGGTGACCATTTTAGTTGCTAAAAGCAAGGTAGCACCCCTTAAATCAGTTTCCATTCCAAGGCTGGAGCTCAATGGTGCTTTACTACTTTCCAGACTATATTCTACATTAGTGACTATTTTGAATACCTTCGTTATTAAGTTTTTTGCATGGACTGACTCGCAAGTAGTTCTGTCATGGCTGTCATCTCATCCTAGGTGTTGGAAACCTTATGTGGCCAATAGAACCTCAGAAATTCTAGACTCTGTTCCATCTGACTGTTGGAGGTATGTTCCAGGCAAGGAAAATCCAGCTGACATTGCTTCTAGAGGTTTATCTCCTAAGGATCTTCCCGATTGTTCCCTTTGGTGGGAGGGCCCAAAGTGGCTTTCTTTAAGTCAAGAACATTGGCCTGAACAACCTCAAATAAAAACTAATTTAGACACTGTAAACAAAGAGAAAAAGAACTCTAAATTTTGTTTTCCAGTAACTGTGAATAATTCTTTGATTGATTTACTTTTTGAAAAATATTCTTCTTTTACTAAAATTGTTGATGTTTTAGCTTTTTGTATTAGGTTTGTGAGAAATTGCAAACAGAAAGTTGGCAAAATGAACACCAGTCCTTTGAGCAAAGGTAAATTTCTTCCTTTATCGACAAACGAAAGAAGACATTCAGGTAATTTGATTATTTCTTATATTCAGCAGCTATATTTCGCAGATGAAATTAGTTGTATTAGATCAAACAGACCAGTTTCTAAAAAAAGTTCTCTTTTTTCACTTTGTCCTTTTATTGATAGTGATGGTTTACTTAGGGTGGGAGGTAGGCTGAGAAATTCACCCCTCCAGTACAATGCAAAACATCCTGTCATTTTGCCAACTCAACATAAATTAAGTGTGTTAATTGTTAAATATTTTCATGTTATGCATTTTCATGCTGGGTTAAATTTGTTAATGGGTATCATTAGACAGAGTTATTGGATTGTACGTGCCAAGAAGATAATTAAAAATTGTATTCATAAATGTGTTACCTGCTGTAGATATAGAGCAGCTTCTTCCAAACAGTTAATGGGAGATCTTCCTCTTAACAGAGTCACTCCTAACAGGCCATTTTCTGCATGTGGAATCGATTATGCAGGGCCTATTAATATTTTGAAATATCGAGGTAGAGGAGCGAAAACTACTAAATGCTATATTGTTCTATTTGTTTGTTTTGCAACTAAAGCTCTACATTTAGAGTTGGTGAGTGATTTAACCTCCGAGGCATTTATTGCTTCATTAAACAGATTTTGCTCTCGAAGAGGAGCTCCTCAACATGTGTATAGTGATAATGCCACAACATTTGTAGGTGCTAAAAGGCAACTCTCAGATTTATATAAATTTATTTGTTCAATTGAAAGAAATGAAAAAATTTGTTATTTTTTGTCTCAAAGAAACATTGAGTGGCATATGATTCCTCCAGTGAGTCCGCATTTTGGTGGACTGTGGGAAGCCGCTGTTCGTTCTGTAAAATTTCATATCAAACGTGTAATTGGAAATACTAATTTAACTTTTGAGGAACTTTATACATTTTTAACTCAAATTGAAGCTATTTTGAATTCTAGACCATTAGTGGCAATTGATAGTGATAACAATTCAGATGGTATAAATATATTGACTCCATCTCATTTTTTAACTGGTGATGTCATAACTTCCCCAGCTGAACCTTTAAATGAGGAAAATTTGTCTTTACGATCTCGTTGGGATATTGTACAAAAATTGAAATTATGTTTTTGGAAAAGGTGGAGTATTGATTATTTGAGTACTCTGCAAAATAGAAAAAAATGGAGAGTAAATACTGAAAATTTTAAAGTAAATGATGTAGTGATTTTGAAAGAGGATAATGTTCCTCCTTCTGTTTGGCCATTAGGCAAAATTATTGAAATTCATCCAGGTAAGGATGGTATAGTCCGTGTAGTAACTGTTAAAACCGCTAGGGGTATTTTTAAAAGACCTATTGTAAAACTTTGTTTACTTCCTTTGCATCAAGAATAGCTTCTTGATGGGTGGGAGTATGTTCAGTGCTGAACTGATAGTGAATCAAATCAAATATAAGATTTTAGTTATTCTGTTGTTTGACAGATGGCAGCACTATGCATTCTGTGCTGTTGTGAAATCTTAATTATGACATCATCAGTGAGTTGTTGGTTTTACTGAGAGTGTGGCATGGAGAATGTTGCTCCTGCTGCATTATTGTCTTTCTTTATTCTATTTAATTATCTGCACCCAGTTAGGCAGGGGATATATTTTTATAATGTAATTTAAGGCTTTCATGTGATGAAAGCATACTAATTAGAGTGTTAATTTTAACTAGAGAAACATGATTCTGAAACCAGAACTGTATGTTTCATTGTGTGTTAAGTTTTCGTGAATGTCAAGATTTGTTTTTGTGTTGTGAAATAAAATTAAGAAAATTTCAAGGATTTCTTTCTTCAAATTCTCTACACCAGTTTTTTTCAAACATTAATTCATTAATTAAATTAAATTAATTAATTTTCAATAATCGAGAGAGCCCTCTTCTTGATCAAGGCATTTTAAGCGCCACGCAAGACGAAAGAAGAATGGGAGAAAAAAAAATTTCTTTTATGGACATAAGTAGGAATTGAATTAAAATATTTTTCTTATATTACTTGTTTATATTACTTACCTATTTTTTTTATTTACTTGTATTGATGACTTTTAAGTTGTGTTTAATTGTTAGTTCCTATCTATAAACACTGTTTTGATGAGGCCTATAGATGTCTATGATGGTTAGAGTTGCAGTCAAGCTAGAGATACTACCTACACAACTTCCAGGTTGTATAATATTTTAACGGAGCTTCTGACTGTAAAATAGTCAATGAAACATCGTCTTCATATTGAAAGACCTATCCAATAATATGCCACTCAATAGGGTGCGTAATTTTTTTTTTCGTCTCTACAGCCATTTTGTATTTTACGACCGCCATTTTGAATTTATAAAAACAAAACCTAGCCTATAACCATCGGGCCGTTAAGACGAATTGTTAGAGACCTCATTCATTAAAATCCATCCAGCAGTTGGGATGTTTCGGGGGTATAAAAAAATCCACATACACAGATACACGTGAAACACAAGACCCTTCTTTTCAGTCGGGTAATAATTGCTGGAAGTGCGTTTTCAGTTGTGGTATACGTTTTTAAATACAATTATTTTTTAAATATTACTTGGCACATATAACTTCTATAGATCATATACAGGGCGGCACAAAATTTCTAGAGTACACTTCCGTTTCTTCATATGTAAAATGTTGATTGGAAATTTTCAGCCGTGCTAATGTGTTTCACGAAACTAACTTTTTGCATATTATGTAGTATACACACAAACCTATGGATCATATACAGGGCTGCACAAAAAATAACGATATTTCCCCGAC
Organism: Maratus speciosus; assembly: GCA_963932465.1. Lineage (NCBI taxonomy): Eukaryota > Metazoa > Arthropoda > Arachnida > Araneae > Salticidae > Maratus > Maratus speciosus. Next base: position 244,817,488 of record OZ010799.1, read on the forward strand.
TATTGATGGTAATAGCAGAAACTGGGTTTTCGAATGCTGTATGCATTGTTAATAAAACGTGAAGTTTTTTAGGTAGCTTTCATTACAAAAAGCTACCTATTGCAGCCGTTCGGAGGAAAGCGATTTCAAAAAATTTTGGTATATTTTCATCGATCATGACCCCCAGACCCCGAAACCACCCTCCGTTCAAAATTGATATATATATATATATATATCAATATATATATATATATATATATATATATATATATATATATATATATATATATATATATATATATCTGACCTATGTCACACTGTAACTCTCGTAATTATGAACCGATTTCGCTGTAATTCGGTGTGTACATAGTACATACCAATGTCTCAACCGAGTTCGTTGGCCAGCTTCATCCGACGTTTTGTTTCAAAATGGCGGCCATTTAAAATTTAAAAAAAAATTTAAAATTTAAAATGTGGTACCAAAAAATTAAAAATGGAAAAATATTATTTTGTTATGTATTTGACCTTTATACAAAGATTTCGGAGCAGTTTTTGTTTCGTCTGTATCTTAAAAAATGGCTGAGTTGCAGCATTTTAAATTTCTAGCGCGGCTGACATTTTGAAACGTCCTGAATTTTGTCACGCGATAAAAGGCGTATTTATGAACCGATTTGGATCTAACTTCGTTTATACATAGTACATACTAATGTCTCGACCGAGTTTGTTGACCAGCATCATCCGCCATCTTGTTTCAAAATGGCGGCCATTTAAAAAAAAATAAAAAAATTAAAATGAGATACAAAAAAATTGGAAAATGGAAAAGATTTTTTTCGTATGTGTTTGAACTTAATACAAAGATTCCGGAACAGTTTTTGTTTCGTCTATATCTAAAAAAAAAATGGCTGAGTAATAGCATTTTGAATTTCTATTGTGGCTGACATATTAAAACGACCTGATTTTTGTCACGCAATAACAGGCGTATTTATGAACCGATTTGGATGTAACTTGGTCTGTACATAGTACATACCAATGTCTCGACCGAGTTCGTTGGCCAGCTTCTTTCGCCATCTTGTTTCAAAAGGGTTGCCATTTAAAAAAAATTAATTTAAAATTTAAAATGAGGTATTAAAAAATATGAAAATGAAAAAGATTTTTTTAATGTGTTTGGCCTTGATACAAAAATTCCGCAACAGTTTTTGTTTCTGAGAATTTGTTCTTTTGTTTATATCTTAAAAAATGGTTGAATTATAGCACTTTGAATTTATAGCATGGTTAACATTTTGAAACCATCTTGTATTTGTCACGCGATAACACACGTATTAACCTATTTCGATGTAAGAAAGAATGTGGATAGTATACATCATTACCTCGACCAAGTTCGCTGGCCAGATTCATCAGCCATCTTGTTTCAAAATGGCGGCCATTAAATTAAGAAAAATATATATATTTAAAGTGAGGTGCAAAAAAATTAGAAATTGAAAAAGGTTTCTTTCTTAAGTATTTGACCTTGAAATGGATTCAGGAGCATTTTTTGTTTGTCTTTACCTTAAAAAATGGCTCAGATATAGCAGTTTCAATTTCTATTGTGGGTGACATTTTGAAAAATGTGATTTTTTTCATGCGACAGCACTCGTATATATCAACCGATTCCGATGTGAGTGAGCATGTGCACAGCAACTACTAAGGTCTCGACCAAGTTCACTGGTTAGCCTCATCCACCATGTTGTCTTAAAATGGCAGGCACTTTAAGAAATCACCGAATTTGGCAGCCAAATATAAGTTACTTTAAAAAAAAAAAGCAGCTTGGATAAAGCTGACTAATTTCGCGAAATTCTCATTCATTATATTGATAAAAATTAGTATTGAATCTCCTATATTCGGTTTCCACTAAATTGAGCTTCGTGTGTTTGAATGATATAAGTTGGCTTTTTTAAAATAAGGAATATGAAAGCTACCTCTTCCTCCCGGCACTGGCCGGAAGGACTTTTTTTTTTTTTACAGTATTCTGAATGGTGTTGTAAAGTGTTTGATAATCTATGCTGTACGCATGATTTTTCGTTCTTTTTAAAATTGTATTTAGTTTTCGACAGAAATTAAGGGGTCTCAGGATTCTTAAAGCTTTGGAATTTTCGAAATTTTATTTTTTTTAGATATTAAACTCCTATTATTTCTGATCATTTTGATATAAATGTTTCCTTGAAATTCTGATTAGAACAGAAGTCATGTCTTTTAGAATTATAGTAGCTCAATAGCTGAAGCGGAGTTTCCGAAACTTTGAAGTCCTTTTTCTCCAAATGACGTTTTTGGACGTAACGCGCAGGATATCAGGATATCTCAAAACCTTCTGAATATTTTTTCATGAAATTTTCAAAACATGTGTTTCATGTTAGTCTGGTATAAACTGAACCTAAAATTTCCTTTTTATTATTAACAAAAATATTTTTTAGGTGATTATACTGTTGAAATTTTCAAAATTTTGTATTAGTTAAATACAATTTTGTATTAAAAATATAAAAGTGCTTTAAATACAAATTTATTTAGGTTCAGGATAATTATTATAATTCTAGGTATTAATAGGTGCAAAATTTTTTATTCTAGATACAAAATTTACTTCGTAATCCTGCGCGTAAGCTGTTTATACCAATTTTCTGCTCGCTGAATTTCTGACAGTTTGGAGCCCCCAATAAATACTAAATTCGCATCTTACAATTTTTTAAATACATGAAATTAAAGATCATATTTATATCTTTCAACTCAATAAATACTGTGTTTTAAAATAATATACATTTTAAGATATTAAACGTTGAAAATGGTCTTTTTTTTCATTTTTCCCAATTTTAAGAATTCCGAGACCACTTAAAAAGGTTAACAGCTTGTTGTTAAAGTAAACAATTTTCTTCTTTAAGGCCGCTCTCAAATCCAAAGGAATTTACTTTCTGACACATTTCTTACTTCATTTAATTTTTCTGAAAACTCAGAAAATTGGCAGGCTCTCTTATTCATCAACTATGTAATCGACTGGCGTTTTGTTTCTGTAAATAATAATATTATAAAATAAAATTATTTATAGTAATAATACAACCAGTATTTATTGCTATATCGAGTTGAACACAAAGCTAATTTTACCGGAGCGTAGCCCAGTCTTCTCCGCTTCTGTAATTTAATTAATAATAATATGTTAAAGGTGTAAAGATCATACATTATTTAATACTAGCTGAAATACCTAGCCGTTGCCCGGGGTCTCAAACATATTTGTTTCGAAAAATCAGTTTTAAAATTAAACATTGTACGGACTATAAATCTCGCGCAAATATGCTCTCTTTTTTAATATATGGGAAGCCTTGAGAAATTTTGCTTTTATACCAGTATTTATAAAAAAATATTTCCTAAGCCTAAATAAATATAGTCTTGATTCTTCAGAAAAAATTGAAAAAGAAAAGTAAATTCATGAAAAGCACTTCATGCTATCACTTTCTCTTGTGAAAGCCATGCATTAACCATATATTCGTTATAAATATGAGGTCATACGTAAATAACCCTATATTATTCACAACTAAAAATAAATGACGCATCTAGTATTTGTCAAGAATTAAATAAAAATCATTAAAATAATCTCTTGTAAATATACACATTTTCGTGCACCACATGTATTCATATGATAAAAATATAAGTAAAAATCCTGTTCAACGTAATCCCGACCGGTATTCCAAAGTACCATTTTGAAAAATGCTTCGCAAAGTAAAGAAACTGAAAATTAATTTTTTTAGCATAACATATTGTCAAGTGATCTATTTAAAACAAGAGAAAACTAGTATGTTGCGGCCATCACAAAACTTTCTTCTATATAAATCACGTCAATTAAATAATTTAAATAATACAAGTAATTACATCAATTTAGCACCAATTCATATCAAAGTATACCTGAATTTGAAGTTTGATGAAAATTCGTACATTAGTTATTGAGATAGAGCTATAGTGGAAATTCTGAAAAATGCAGCATAGCAGCGTCACCTGTTGAGCGATTTGCACCAAAACATAAAAAATCACTAATTCATATCAAGGTATACCTGATTCTGAAGTTTGTTGAAAATCTAAGCATTAGTTCTTGATATAGAGCTATTGCGGAAATCGCAAAAAATGCAGCATCGCAGCGCCACCTGTTGAGCGATTTACACCAAAATTCATAAAATGTCAATTCATGTTAATGACTAATTGAATCTGAAGTTTGATGCAAATACGTGAATTACTTCTGGAGATTGAGCTACTGTGGAAATCGGAAAAAATGCTGCATAGCAGTGCCACCTGTTGAGCGATTTACACCAAAAACTAATCAGCACCATTTTATATCAGGGACTAACTCAATATAAATTTTTATTAAATCCGTGCATTAGTTCTTCAGATAGAGCGCCCACAAAATTTGTGTCACATACATACAGACAGACAGTTTGTAAAAACATGTTTTTCTGGTTCTCTGACCCCTAAAACGCGTAAATCTGTCGAAAAAATGGAATTCAAAAATTTTCACGAATCCAGTACTTTCTTCTTGTAAAGATAGACGAAAGTAACAAGTTGGAAATTGCTCGTCAAACGTGGCAAATAAGGTGCGTTCGTACTATAACTAGTTCTATAAATATTTTTTGCACCGCATAGTGTACTGAATGTATATTTTATTGCACTTCATAAGAGCATACCCATTTCATTCTGTTCGAAAGGCTGTCACATCATTAAAATGCACTTGCAATAATTTTTTCCCATTGGCCGTCATGTAACGGAAAACTTTTGACTGCCCTGTCATTAAACTATACATCTGATTTTCATAAAATTTGAAATGACTCGACAAAATTTTGCAACAATTTTATATTTAAAATTTGAGACCATTCGGAAGGCTGTAACATCATTAAAATGCACTTGCAATAATTTTTTCCCATTGGCCGTCAGGTAATGGAAAACTTTTGACTGCCCTGTCATTAAACTATACATCCGATTTTCATAAAATTTGAAATGACTCGACAAAATTTTGCAACAATTTTATATTTAAAATTTGAGACCATTCGGAAGGCTGTAACATCATTAAAATGCACTTGAAATAATTTTTTCCCATTGGCCGTCATGTAATGGAAAACTTTTGACTGCCCTGTCATTAAACTATACATCCGATTTTCATAAAATTTGAAATGACTCGACAAAATTTTGCAACAATTTTATATTTAAAATTTGAGACCATTCGGAAGGCTGTAACATCATTAAAATGCACTTGAAATAATTTTTTCCCATTTGTTGTAATGTAACGGAAAACTTTTGACTGTCCCTGTCATTAAACTAACCATCCGATTTTCATAAAATTTGAAACGATTCGACAAAATTTTGCAACAATTACACATTTAAAATGTCAGACCATTCGGTTAGGTAGTTTTTGCTCTGTTATATGCGGACAGACGGACTGAACGACGGCTATAGGTGCTACGTATTTATACAGGGTGTCCGATCTCAACGGTGTCCAATGGCTAATTCCTAAACCGTTAGTCATAGACATACAGTTCCAATTACAAAAATGTTTTAAATCAGATAAAGAAATATTTTAAAAGCGATTTGGGTCAATACAAACATTTCTTAAAAAATTACGAAATTTAAATTTTTATACGGTCCCCCGGTCCTATAAGTTATATTCAGTAAAATTTTCCTATTACACTGACAAGTAAGACAAAAAAAGTCCCATTCATATAACACTAAAATTGAGCGAGTTATAAAATTTTAAAAATGCATGACTTATGCCACTTTTCTGCTCTGAAAACAAATGAGTTCGGCTTGGCTTTGAGGGGTCACATATCAAGTGCTTAAAGTATTCGAAGATCTTATTTCATGTGTATCTGCGCTTTGAAGAAAATCGTACAAGTATTACGATTAAGTTAACATTTATTAAGTTTCAGATCGGCTAAAATAACATACGGTTTATTTTGTCAGCATTTGAGACTGTTTCTTTTATGCTTTCTTTTAACAAAAATTATGTTATTTATGTTACTTCAATGATCGTATGTATGCTTTTCCAGTTCAAAATTTGTATTCCAACTTTAACTGACATCTAAATATCCGATCGAGATTACATTTTACATACTGGCGTAAATCCAATAACAATCTAATATTATTATGATTTTCGGTGGTTACCATTTATACTTATTTTACAGGATAATACAAAGAATTTCGGATAGATTACCGCCAAAAAGTTTAAGAAAAAGTTTTAGATTAGATAATACAAGACTGCGATTGTTGGTTTTTCTTAACTTTTATGTATTTGTTAGCACTGAATTCGAAAATCACTTTAATTTTTAACCATCATGTTAGGATATTTCGCAAATCATAAATTGTAAAAGTTAAAGAATAACAAAAATCGGATACTATAAAGTGGAGGAGATGATTGTGTTTTTTAACTTTTGATAATTGATTTTTAGTTACTTTTTAGCACTGAATCTGAAAATGACCTTAATTTTTAACCACCACGTTACAATTTTTTTGCAAATCGTAAATTTCAAAGTTAAAATATAGCGAAAATCTGATACTATATAACAGATGTAAAACTTTTTTTATTTAATTCAATAAGTTATTCATTTTTTTTGGCTTATACTGAGATTCTTACAACTAAATAACTGAGTGGTTCGATGAGATGAGGGAGGAGACTCAATTTTAACTTTGAACTTGTTATCTTTGAAATTTGCGAAAAATCCTGATGTGATGGTTAAAAATGAAGGTCAATATTAGATTCAGCGGTACAGAATACAAAAGAATCAATTATCAAAAGCTAAAAAATATGACATAACCCAGTTTTTGCAGGCTAGTTTAATCTAATAATATTTTAAAATACGTATCATTTTTTAAAGAATTGAGGCTGTAAATTTAGCATCATTTTATTTAAAAAAATTCTGTTTTTTCTTTCTTCTTAAATGTTTATTACAAATTGTATATTTTGAATTAATATGTCAGAATAATTAAAGATTTCAAATTTATATTGAAATGTTAATTTTACTATCGACCATTTTTTAATACATCTGACGAAATTATATTTCGACTAAATTTGTGAATGACCCCCAATTTGCAGCAAAAAATATGCTCGAAATTTAAACAGCTATTACTCGGTCAATTTTAATCGTAGAATAACGGGACTTTTTGTGTATTACTTGTTAGTGTAAAAGGAAAATTTTACTAAATATAACTTATAGGACCGGGGGACCGTATAAAAATTTAAATTTCGTAATTTTTTAAGAAATGTTTTTATTGACCCAAATCTCTTTTAAAATATTTGTTTACCTGATTTTAAACATTTTTGTAATTGGAACTATATGTCTATGACTAACGGTTTAGGAATTAGCCATTGGACACCGTTGAGACCGGACACCCTGTATAATTACGAATGCACCTAAAAATGGAAGGAAAATTGACACTTACACGCGCCAAAATAGCCTCGTGAACAATTCTCAGTTTACTGGAACCGCTATTGCTATCGAGTGATGGTCAAGGGAAGTATTTACAATTGTTTACTAAAAAGCACCATTGCGAATGCATTCAATGAGTGTGTTTTATTTGGGATAAAATCTGTGTGACTATTAAGTACCGTCGATGCATAAAGGGTTAAGTTCCCAAAAATTTAAGTTTTAAGTAAAATTCAAAATATAAGGGCCAGATAAAACACAAAGTTTAACACCTTCCATGAGTAAAATCATCGACTTTAATGTTTGTGAATATTTAAAATAATCTTAGCTTATTCTTTAATCTTTAAATGTTAATCTTTAGCTTATTATTTATTATTAATAATCTCTGAATAAAAATCTGTAATTATTAAAAGAAAATTAGTTATAAATATATATAATGTTTCAAATTTTCAGCTTAATTTCATTATAAGTTAGGATAAAGAAATTTTTTAATATTCCAAAACAGATTGATGGAATTTTGTAGTTTAATGCTTTTTGTTAAGGAGTCTCAGGACTCTTAAAATTGAAAAAGAGAAAAAAAGGGCAATTTTCAACATTTAATATCATAAAATGTCTATGATTCATAAACACACGTTTTATTGGGATTAAAAGACATAAATATGTTCTTTCATTTCTTGTATTAAAAAATTGCAAGATATAGAATTAGTATTTATAGGGGCCCCCAAACTGTCAGACATTTGTCGAGCAGAAAATTGGTATACCAGCTTACGCGCAGGATTACAAAATAAATTTTGCAACTGGGCTGAAATTTTTTGTGTCTAATTATGCTTCAGATTGTAATAATTACTCTGAACCTATATAAATTTGTACTTAAATCATTTTTATATTTTTAATACAAAGTTGTATTTAGGTAATACAAAATGTTGAACATTTCAACAGTATAATCACTTAAAAAATATATTTTTTTAAATAATAAAAAGGCTATTTTACTTTTAGTTTATATAGGCTAACAGGAAAATGCCCAAAAGAGAGAGAAAAATGATTTCAAATTTTCTGAAACGCCACTTCAGCTATTGTGCGGGTATAATTCTAATAGACATAACTTCTGTTCTAATGGGAATATCAAGGTAACAGTTATATCAAAATGTTCAGAAAAGATAGGAGTTTAACATCTAAAAAAATTAAAATTTCGGAAATTTTGAAGCTTTAAGAGTCTTAAGACTTAAAGCTAGATGTACTAAATACTTGAAAAATATTTCAATATATTTAATAAAGATATTCTTAATCTTATTTGAATCTTACTTAATAAATTTCATTTTCATCTAAATGTATATACTGATATAAATTATGTATTGCTTCTACTAAATAGATTTGTTTTTGAAAATTCTTGTAACTTTCTTACAGATTTCAACTTTTGATGGAACAAAGAAGGCAATGAAATGGAAGACAAGTATTTATTTGTGTTTTTATTTAGCCAAGATTTTGTTATTTATATGAAGAGTAGTTAGTTATATAGTTACAAAAATTTTAATTTTTTTAAATTCTTATTTGCAATATTTTTACAGGTTCGAACACATGGCGAACCAAACATTTATAAAATGGAATGGAAAAAGTTACTTTGAAAATCCACATAGCTGCCGACTATTTAATGTATTTCACGCATTGCGACGGATACTTTGCATTTTATGAGTATTATTGAAACAGTATTTTATTGATAGAATGAATCACAGAAATTGTAATTTGTTTTTTAAGTTTTATTTATGATTTTTTTATAGGTTGCAAATCAAGTTGGACCAAAAAACATAAAATGAAAGAAGTTATTTTCAAAATACACAACTTTCTCTGCTGTTGACTATTTAATATACACTGGTCATCTGGATTAAAGGATAATGAGAAAAAATATACTCTCTAAGTTAATGTTACAACCAATGCCCAATGCTGCAATTATTTATGTTAATGAAATACTATTGCATACAAAATTGCACTTCCGCGTGTATACGTTAGCGTCGGAAAAATGCGAATTGAGTGATTGTCAACGTGGTGCGTAATTGGACGTGTGTTAATTCTGGTCTGTAAGTGTAGTTTAAAGTGAATGCGGTGTCTGAGAGTGATCAGTATTTATTAATTATGGCTCAAAAACACCATTTAAGTGAAGGTCAAAAGTAGCAAATAATTGGTAGAATTGAGGGAGGTCAAACACAAATGGAGGTCACCCAAGATTTCAATATCCCCGGCTCGAAGAAACCGCGAAACGACTACAAGAGATTTGGTTTCAGACGTTCAAGCTGCCACAGGAACTTGAATTAGCCGTTCTACTGCTACACGAAGGCTTAACGAGAGTGGACTGTATGCGAGAAGACCAATAGTTTGTGTCTCACTCTCTCCAATCTCCAAACGGGCCCATTTAAACTGGTATCGTCGTCACGTTCAATGGAGCCAAGAAGACTGGCTCTAGAATTGTTTATTGACGAGTCCAGATATCGTCTGAACACTGATTCTAGACGTATTTTGATCTGGAGAGAGGAAGGAACACGTAACTTGCGTTCCCTTGTCCGTGAAATATCCTCTTCGACCCCAGTCTTCTTGGCTCCATTGAACATGACAGCGGCAACAATTTAACCTTTATGAGCTTTACTTAAATGATGCCTTTAAGCCACAACTAAGGAATACTGATCACTATCAGACACCGCATTAACTTTAAACAGCACTACAGACCAGAATTCCAACATACGTCCATTGCGCACTACGTTCACAATCACCTAATTTGCGTATTTCCGACGCTAACGTATGCATGGAAGTGCAATTTCGTATTCAATAGTATTTAATTAACATAAATAATTCCAGCATTGGGAATTGGTTTCAAATTAACTTAGTGAGCATAATTTTACTTATAACCCTTTAATTTTGGATGACCAGTGTAATTCAGACATTTGTATGAATACTTTGCAGTTTATGTGCATTATTAAAACAGTATTTAATTAACTTAATGAGTTACACGTAATTTGTTTTGTAAGTTTTGTTTATGATTTTTTATAGGTTGCAACTTACGTTGGACCAAAAGACTTAAATAGAAGAAGTTATTTTGAAAATCCACAGAATACTCTGCTGTCGATTATTTAATATATTTCACACGTTGCTATGAATACTTTGCATTTTATGAGTATTATTAAACAGTATTTGATTAACAGAATGAGTCACAGAAAATGTAATTTGTTTTTTAAACCTTTTTTATGATATTTTTATACGTTTCAACACAGAGTGATTCAAAAGACATAAAACGGAAAAAATTATTTTCAAAATACACAACTTTCTCTACTGTTGACTATTTAATGTAATTCAGGCATTTGTATGAATACTTTGCATTTTATGTGCATTATTAAAACAGTATTTAATTAACAGAATGAGTTACATGGAATTTGCTTTTTAAGTTTTGTTTATGATTGTTTTATAGGTTGCAACTCACGTTGGACGAAAAGACATAAAATTGAAGAAGTTATTTTGAAAATCCACAACATTCTCTGCTGTCGACAATTTAATATATTTCAGACATTGCCATGAATGCTTTGAATTTTATGAGTATTCTTAAAACTGTATTTAATTAACAGAATGAGTCACAGAAAATTTTATTGTTTTTTAAGCTTTGTTTATGATATTTTTATAGGTTTCAACTCAAGGTGGGGTGAAAGACTTAAAATAGAAGAAATTATTTTGAAAATCCAAAACATTCCATGCTGTAGACGATTCAATCTATCTATACATTGCCATTAACATATAATTTTAATTAATTTTTCAATTAATTTGCAGCAGTGAAATTACGCTCGAAATTATTTAATATGAGATCCTTGAATTAATATGAGATCAATATGAATATTCAATGTAATAAACCACGTATTAAATATTGCCATGAATATTTTCATTTTATGAGTATTATTAAAACGTTTAATTAAGAGAAGAGTCACAGAAAATGTGATTTGTTTTTTAAGTTTTGTTTATAATAATATTTTTATAAGTTTGCACTCACGGTGGGCCAAAAGGCATAAAATGGAAAAAGTTATTTTGAAAATCCAAAACATTCTCTGCTATCGACTATTTAATATATTTCGCACATTGCCATGAATACTTTGCATTTTATGAGTATTACTAAAATATTTAATAAATAGAATGAGTCACAGAAAATGTAGTTTGCCTTTTAAGCTTTGTTTATGATATTTTTATAGGTTTCAACACACGGAGGACCGAAAGGCATAAAATGGAAGAAGTTATTTTGAAAATCCACAACATTCTCTGCTGTCGACTATTTAATATATTTCACACATTGCCATGAATACTTTGCATTTTATGAGTATTACTAAAACATTAATTAATAGAACGAGTCACAAAGATGTAATTTGTTTCGTAAACTTTCTTTATGATATTTTTATAGGTTCCAACACAGAGTAAACTAAAAGATATAAAACTGAAGAAGTTATTTTGAAAATCCACAGTATTCTCTGTTATCGACCATTTAATATATTTCACACATTGCGATGAATAATTTGCATTTTATGAGTATTATTAAAACAATATTTAATTAACAGAATGAGTCACAGGAAATGTTAATTTTTTTAAAGTTTTGTTTATGATATTTTTATAGGTTTCAGCACATGGTGGACCAAAAGAATTATAGAATGAAGGAAGTTATATTGAAAATGCACAAAACTCTCTGCTGGTGACATCATGATATGTTTCACACATTGAGATGAATATTTTGAATTTTATGAGTATTATCAAAACAGTATTTAATTAGCAGAATGAGTCACAGAAAGTGTAACTTGTTTTTTAAGCTTTGTTTGTGATATTTTTATAGGTTTCAACTCACAGTGGAGCGAAAGACACAAAATGACAGGCGTTATTTTGATAATCCTTAATTTTCTGTGCTGTCGACCATTTAATATATTTCACACATTTCGATGAATACTTTCAATTTATGAGTGTTATGAAGACAGTATTTAATTAACAGAATGTGTCACAGAAAATGTAATTTGTTTTTTAAGCTTTGTTTATGATATTTTTATTGGTTTGAACTCACAGTGGAGCAAAATACATAAAATGGAAGAAGTTGTTTTAAAAATCCCCAACATTATCTGCTGTCGACTATTTAATATATTTCAGACATTGCCATGAATGCTTTGCATTTTATGAGTATTCTTAAAACTGTATTAAATTAACAGAATGAGTCACAGAAAATTTAATTTGTTTTTTAAGCTGTGTTTATGATATTTTTATAGGTTTCAACTCACAGTGGAGCAAAAGACATAAAATGGAAGAAGTTGTTTTAAAAACCCACAACATTCATTGCTGTCGACTATTTAATATATTTCACACGTTGCGATGAATACTTTGTTTTTTATGAGTATTCTTAAAACTGTATTTAATTAACAGAATGAGTCACAGAAAATGTAATTTTTTTTAAAGATTTGTTTATGATATTTTTATAGGTTTCAACAGACGGTGGACCAAACGACTTATGCAATGGAAGAATGTATTTTGAAAATCCACTACATTATCTGCTGTTGACTATTTAATATATTTCACACATTGCGATGAATGTTTTGCATTTTATGTGCATTATTAAAACTGTATTTAATTAACAGAATGAGTCACAGAAAATGTAATTTATTTTTAAACTTTATTTTGTAAATGTAACGAGTCACAGAAATAATAGGTGATTTTTATATAGAATTTGTGGATGCTGTATCCAATATATTTATGAATACATTGTTCAGCTTTATTTTATAAAAACATACTGAAATATAATAAGAAAAAAACTGTCATAAAATTATGTTTATAAATATATGTTTTAGGGGGTCCGGGGGAGGGGGTCAAAATTATATTTTCTTTATTTATAGCAATTTTTTAATGATTTTTTACCGTGATATGTGTCTTTTTATAAAGAGAATTCTATTCAGAGATTTCTCAGAAAAGTTTTTGGAAATTTTGAAATTTTTTTACGCATAAAATTTAAAATTTGTTTAACTTTTCCTATATCATCAACTTGACACATATAACTCATGAATGCGTTGCCCAATTTCATTACTGTTTACACTATTATGTGCAGAATTTTGTTTTTGTTAATTTGTCTTCAAGATTTATAAAAAATAGTTTAAAATTTTTATAATAAATTTAAAAGTAAAAAAAAAAAAGAGGATTTTTGAGAATGATTTTTATTTCTAGGATTATGTTTCCAAAATTTTCGCATGAGATTTAAAATCCCAAAGACAATTTGTTGAAAACGTAACATAAAAACGCTGTACAAATTTTCATACACATACCTGTCAAGAAAGTTTTGATACATCCTTTTTAAACATGGCAAATTATGAAAAAATCCATTCTGAGATAAATAGATAAATTAGGGTTCTTTAAAAGCAATATAAGAACTCTTTCCTGAAGATGGTCGTAGATGATGACCAAAACGTTGATTTTTATAATTTATTTTAATGTTTGTTTAGTTTTTAACTTTACAACATTTTGTATACACCATTTAGTAAACTTGAGATTTTTTGTTTTCACCTTAATATTGAATTTTTCATGGTGTAAATGTAGGTCTGATGTGTCTCTTGATGATGAATGTGTCTCTTTTATCATTAAAAGATTTAGTTATGGATGGGAATAACGTTGTTTGCTTTATTTAATTTATTCAGCTTTAAAGTAAAATATCAATTTATTCAAATTTATTCAGATTTATTCACCTTTATTAATAAAAAAAAAAGCATTTTTGTGAGAATTTTGACCCCCGATCACCTTAAAACCTTAATAGTATTTTATATTTTTCAATGGATAATATTATACAGTGAAATCTTGTTGCAGTGTGGGGAGGGGACAGCAAAAATTAGCCATTCAAAAGAAATATTCGTTTTAAAGAAGGACAAACACGGACAACAAAAATTAGCCAAAAAATCCGAAAACTGTCCGTTAAAAGAGAAACCGTTTTATAGGAATATCAGCAAAGCGAGGTTTCGCTGTATTATAACATAACCCAGTTACAATACTTATACAATAAATACATTTTTTATAAAATATTTTATAGTAATTATTATTTATTAAAAAGTACTTTTATCAATGTTATGTTTTAAGCATAACAATAAATATTTTCTTAATCTTTGTGGTAAGTTTAAAGTTTTTGAAATGCATCTAAATCTAACTGTTAAAGAAAAATTTTCATGCTTTTTTTTTCATTTTTTTCTTTTTTTAAATCTCTCCCCCCCCCCTTTTTTTATTGCTGTGTATTTTTTGAAAATACGATGTTATTTTGTTGAAATTTTCTTTTTCTTTTTTTTTAATCTCTCCCCCCCCCCCCCTTTTTCATTGCTATGCATTTTTTGAAAATACGATGTTATTTTGTTGAAATTTTTTTTTTAAATTATCAATTTTCTATATTCAGTTTTTCTTTCATAATATTGCAGCTGCAGTCGCTTCGGTACTTTCAATGTATCCAGTGTATAATCCAAGAACAAGTAAGTTCAAATAAAATTATTATAAAATTATGTATGAAAATCCCTTAGAATCATCCAAACTAAGCTAATAATTGCTAAAAGTGATAAAAAATACGTCTGAAAGGCATATAAATATCTTTATTCAGATCGACATATGTTTCATCGCTCAGACAGCGACATTCTCAAAATATTTGTTTATACAAGTATTTTCGGAATTTTTTTTAAAAAACAAGAAATTGGTAAATAAAATCACGAGACCACATGTATGATGAAAAACAAGTGCAAACATAACATAAAATAAATTAAAAATGGATATTTGTGCACGTGAATTAACTTCTACTATTGTTTCTTATTCTGAAGAGTATCTCTTTCCAAATTGCACAATGAAATAAAAACAAAAGATACAAAGAAAGCACTATAAAAAAATTAATTATGAGCTTGAAGAATAAAAAGAAAAGAAATTTCAATGTACAACATTCCAAGTTATCCACTTTACAATACTTTCGTGATTTCTTCGAAAGATTGAAATATAAACTCAATAAATTCAATATCTCCCTTATTGAAAAACGTCCCATAAAATTTAAAAAATATAGTATGTAAGAAAATAGATAATATAGAATAGAGAATAGAGAGTATAGTAATAAAAAACAAGTGAAAACATAAAATAAAATAAAATAAAAATGGATATTTGTAAACGTGAATAAATTTCTACATAGCATCTCTTTCAAAATTTCAGGTAACTCAATGGAGACTGAATCATTACATGTAATCTGACTACGTAAAAAGATCTCTATTGATTCCCGGAAAATGGATGGTAAATAAAATCTTGATAGATAAATTGAGGACTAAGAATGAAAAACGCTAAAAGTACCAAAAAATCGAAAATCTTTTTTTTTTTTAACGCAAAAATGTCTGAAATGCCAATCTTAACAAACACGAGAACCCTTGAAGTGCCATCCCTAGTATAAAAACAGTAAAACTTCCCTAAAGCGACCACGTTCCATTCCAACAAAAATGGGTCACTCCGAGAGGTGGTCTCTTAATGGAGGTCATGTTTAAATCTAGATTTTAATTGTTGAAAAAAGGTAACAATTAATGTCACTAAGATTTATTTTTCACATTAGGAAAAAATATAAAAATCTGAGTATCAAAACAATAGTTAATTACATGAGTTAATTACTGCAGAGTTTAAAAAATGACTACATTGACGTTTGCTTTAATTTTGCAGTTTTATCTTTTATAACTTTTATTTCCAATTCCTTTCGAAGTTCAGTAAATAAATGCAATTTTTTCTGGACGGGAATAAATAATGACGATTTCACTAATTTATCTATTTCTTTGAGAGTTTCCTGACAGAATAGGGCAGGGGAGTTTATTGACCGCCATTCTTAATTTGTCATCAGAGTTAAATTCATTGCCTAAAAAGGCCCAAAGGGATTTAAACACTTAAAAGTTACCGGAATAAAAAATAAAAATTTGAACTTAGTTTAGGAGTTTGATGAATAACACGCTCTCCGGTATTATTTTTCTTATAAAGCCTTCTTCAAGCTATCAGGGAAAAACGGAATTTGTTTCATTTTATTCAAAGAAATGGGTCGCTCATAGAGGGAGTTCAACTGGGATGGTCTCTGAATGAGGTAAAATTAGTATTGAGCTAATGGGAATAAATTTCGATTTATGAAAAAATGATCGTTCAGGGAGGTGGTCGGTTAATGGAGGTGGTCGCACAGGGAGGTTTCTCTGTAGTTCAGAAAAGAGTAGAAAAATGTCACTGCCTGAAAGTGCCACGCGAAGTAAAGTGGAGAACGTGCCAGTGATAAGATGCTCGGCGACTGGTGGCCATAACACAATTTGATCTTGTTGTTATTGTTTACATCAATGGGATATTTTAAAGCAAGGTGGAAAATATTAAGGGGGTCGGAGACACAATTTAAAATAATTTTTATTTATTGAGTTAAAATTTTGAATTTTTTTGTGATGGTTAATCATATTATTTGTAAACAAAATCACACGATAAAACTTCTCATATATTTTTAAAAAAAATTTTAATTTAAAGTCCATTAAAAAAGTGGGGTAATTTAAAATCGTTATAACTCGAAATATTATTTGTAGAATTTCATTTTTTTCCTTTAAATAAACAGAAATATATAAGTTTTAATTTAGATTCAGCATTTTTAAAAATATTATTTAAAAAAAAATTAAAAATATTTAATTAAAAAAATGGTGTAACTTAAAAAAAATCATATTTTCAAAAGTAAATAATTTTTTCTAATTTGCTGAATCAAAATTAAAGGAAAACAATTGAAAAGACATGCTTCAAGTTTGAACCATTTATCTTTAACGGTTCTTGACTTATAACGATTTAAATACAAGAAATGGTGAAAAAAGCCATCATGAACAAAAACTCATTTTCACAAGAAATCGTTTTCATGACAACCATTGCTTGAAAATTAGATTTTGAAAACAAACCAAAACGAAAAATTTAACATTTCCTGTTCTAATTAAGATAGAAATATGATTTAAACTTCATTTTAAGCAGAAAAACACAAAGAAATTTTTAATGCAATAAAAGTTTTTTTTAGAAAATTAGGTGATTTTTGTGTCCCGGATCCCCTTAAATAAATAAATAAAATAAATGTTTGCAAATGATAATATTAGATTTTTAAACACTAAACGAAAAGAAGTTAGATACCTACATTTTAAAGTGTTGAACTAAGAGCCCAAAAAGAGTGAAGTGGAAAACGCTGTAAGTACCGATCAAAAGGAGTGAAATGGGAAACGCTGTAAGTACCAGAAAGAGGCGCTTTTTTTTTTTTTTTTTTTTTTCGTTCTCTTGAAAAATTTCCCTTCTCCTAGACTTTCAGCGTTTTCTATTCTAAGTCCTCAATTATTCTACTATTTTTAAAATCCATTTGTAAAGGTTCTTTGCTAAATAATCTCAGGGTTTGAAAACCCCAGCCCACTGGGCCACTAGTCTAAAACCCGGGGTTTTCGGACTTTATTGAGTTTTTTTGGAGAACACTTTAAACTTCTAATTTTCATATACATAATATCTAAATTCTCCGTTTATCAGTGAAACCTGGGCATAATTTTGCATTATTTAAGCATGAATTAACAAAAATATATATAAAAAGAAAAAAAAATCAAATTAATTTAAAAGGTACATTTGTATCTCATGGGACTAATTTGCTGCACTAAGGATATATTAAGTGAACCACAACTGGATTTCTTTATATAATTCTTACCTGAAGTTAAACATGCTAAATTTATATAGTTTCTTCATTCACTGCAAATCAAATATCAGTTAAATGCATTTTTTAAAATTTATTTTTTTATTTTTATTTTTTAAGAAATGGGATTTATAATAATATATTTGAAAATTTTAGCCAATTTCGCTACATATATATTGCAATAGTATTAAATGTTAAATTAGATTGTCATGGAAGTCAGTGTCACTGATATTTGTAAATTTAGATCGCAAATGGCGGTACACTTTTATTAGCTTTGCTGCTTTATCAACTCCAAAATGATTACGTAACTTGCTCCAAACCAGACCAAATGTAGAAAAATATTGTTCGATTGAAGTAGAGGTAGCTGGTACTGAATGTAAAGAATGACAAAATCCAGATCAAAATCCAGGAGGAAACTTATCTTTTTCACTCTTTTTTGCCATAATCTGAACTATTTTTGTGTTGAAAACTCCTATATAACACTTTCATTGAACATTGAAGTAGGATAATAAACGGGATGATTAATCTTAAAAGCTATAACAATGCAAACAATCAGGATGGGGTTCAAGTGCCATCTTTTTGCATCCATTTAGATTTAAAGCATTTGGATACATTTTAGATTACAGGCATGAAAATCTTCCATCTTTAGAGCTAATTTCTTTTTTGGTTATTTTATCTCTGCTTAGAAATTCCTTTAAATCTGGTTCTTTTGAACTATATTTAAATTGGCATTTATCTTTGCATTCTCATAGCTTAGATTAAATAATGATACAGTTGTGAAGGCACAAGAAAATTTGAAAAAACCCACAATGGGTTTTTTCAAGGGTTTTTTCTGGGCCCACTTGGGCAAACCCTGCATAATCTGGCCAAAGCTGTAGTTCTCTTGATATATTTAATGTCTGCTATATGTTCTATGATTCTAGTTTTAAGATTTCTGCTTGTCATGCTTATATAAAATTGCATTGTTCCATCATCTTTGGTGAAAGGTATTTCATATACTCCTGATAATTGATTTGGTTCTATTGGATCTATTTTCTTACATACTATATTTTTTAATTTTATGGAAGGTTTTGCAATAAGGGATATATTGAATGTATTGAGTTTATATTTCAATCTTTTGAAGAAATCACGAAAATATTGTAAAGTGAGTAACTTTTGGAATGTTGTACACTGAAGTTTCTTTTCTTCTTATTCTTCAAGCTCACAATTAAACTTTTTATGGTGCTTTCTTTGTATTTTTTGTGCAATTTGGAAAGAGATGCTCTGCAGAATAAGAAACAATAGTAGAAATTATTTCACCTTCGTAAATATCCATTTTTATTTTATTTTATTTTATGTTTGTACTTTTTTATTGTACATGTGGTCTCGTGATTTTATTTACCAATTTCTTGTTTTTAAAAATTTCTGCGAAAATATTTGTATCAACAAAGACCTTGAGAATGTCGCCGTCTGAGCGGTGAAACATATGTCGTTCTGAATAAAGGTATTTATATGCCTTTTAAGTGTATTATTTTGATCATTTTTAGCAATTATTAGCTTACTTTGAAATTGTCTTAATTATTTCTTTGAGGACATATAGTGTAGGGAAATTATTGTAATTATGATAAAAACCCGATTATGTAAATTTTGATATATCTTTACATTTTGAGGTTTCCTGAATCCGTTGTTCTAATTTTACAATGATTCCATATGTATGGGCGTACACCAGGATCGATGAACCTTTTCACGTGCGCGTGCCGAAAATTCCCAACAATATCTATCAACAATGTAACGTGCCAAACTTATACAAAAATAATTTTGAAGAGTACGATGTCTATAAGAAACAATGGGTATAAAATCAGTTGCTTTCATGTATTAATAATTAAAAAATATAGAAAGTTAAAATGCGATTTTTCTGTATACTGGAATCAGTCATTAAATGAATGAATTTTTAATTCGCAAATAGGTTTCATTTATACGTTATGTACTGCAATAAAGGATAAAGATACGAGCTTTTATTTCATTAATTTTTAACTTATTATTAATGAAAGAACCCTGTTCAAATTTTCCAAGTTTAAATAATAAACATAGTTTAAACATTAAACAATATACTAATAAGGTATTGATGAGATTTTTTTCTGTTGTACGTTTGGTGGTAAAGGCTTTATAATTGGTTCATATTTTGTTATTTTTACAAATGTACATAGCTAAATTAGATTCATATGCCATTTTATTGCAGTGACTGTCAAACGATATTCATTTGAAAATTACAGCTTTTAAATTCATACAGAAAGGCAAAATACCTGTCGAAAACGTTACATAGCATCTCTCTATTCTAAAAAAAAGTAACTACCGCTGTCACCGCCGCCGCCGGTTTTGAATTTTTTGTGACCGGAGGTCTTTCTTCGTTAATATTAAGAAAAATAATGCATACAAAAATATGAAAATCGGTAGTATTATACAGAAATGTTTGATAAACACGCTGAGGCAGACAGTTTTCAAATCGAAGAATTATTTTAAGAGATATTTAATGCTAAAGTTGGACAAAATCGTTCCACTAAAAAAGTTTTATAGCAGCAAAAACTATGCATGGCAGTGTAATCATTTTTAGATCATTTTATGCGTTAGAATTTGCCGGAGTGCAGATTGCATTAATTTTTTTATTTTGACTCATTTTTTCAGGTTTTATTTCTATTTTAAATTCAAATTTTCAGCATTTCTAGAGATATTTTTTACAGATTTCAGAAAATTGTACTAATTTAAACTGTTGCCAACTGTATAAAAAGCGCAAGCAATAATGTTTACTTCAAATTAAAAATTTATTTACACGTGACTATTATAAACAGGAAAAAAACTTTCAAATTAGAATTAAATAATTACGTATAAAAGCAGTAACTTATTAAAAATTACGTCATAAAAAGAATACACGTGAATTTTAAAAGAGAAAGGATATTGTAAAATAATAAATTCATTAACATGCGTTAGAAGTCTTAGGAGAAATTACGTCATATTTACGTCACATTATAGTTATTACATAAAATGAACACAAAATAATATTGCAAAAAAGTTTAAATTTAGAAATTGCGCTAGACATTTATTTGATATTTTGAGAATTAATTTAAAATGCCTCATTTAAAAGAACTTTCTTTTCGCTTTGTTAAAAAATACCAGGAGACAAAGACTCTCTTTAGTTAATTTCTTTTATATTAGCTTATTTTGAAATGTTGTTACACGTGTCTACGTCATCAAGTTATTTTTATTTCGACGTTTTATTTGTGTTTTTATTAATGTTGTAAGAATTTATTTGTTCTTTCGTTATTTAAAATAAAAATTATATCAATTTGTATAATTTGGCGAGTGCTTTGGCGATTTATATAATTTGGCGAAATTGGTCGACAGGATAATCAAGTAGTACCGCAGCGGATTTGGCGTTAAAATTCCCCAATCAAAGAGAAATTAATAGAAATTCGTTTATAGGGAGATCGCCACTGTTTTTTAAATTATAATTCAATCTTTCGAAATCTTTTTAAAGCCGATCAAATTAGCGTGCATTTAGAGTCTGCGGTGTTAGGACGGGGGTTGGCGAGCGTAGCTCGTAGGGGGCCGAGCCCCCTAGTGATAGAAAAAGAAAATTGCTTTGATGTGTTAACTTATGTGAAAAATAATTGCATTATTTCCGATCTGCCCGTATGGAACAAATTTTATTCGTTATAACAGAAATAAAAAATGGATTTTATCTGTATAACGATTACCAAATTAAAATTTTTCGCGTGCCAGAAAAATTAGCTTACGTGCCAACTCTGGCACGTGTGTCATAGGTTCGCCAACTCTGGTCTACATTATATGACTATTAATGATCGGACACTTTCAATTTTAGACATTTTGTCGAATATTTAGAAATATACTTGTCAGATTCTTCTGGAATTTCAGGATTATAAAAAATATATTTGGCCTCAAACTTATCAATGCCGATTTGATATATTTATCAATTAGGGAGGGGTGGGGGGGGGCAATAAAAAAATCAAAGAAAAATAATAATATTTTAGATCACCCTGTACATAAAAATATACGAAATGATCTATCGGTGCAGAATACGAATATGTTTATATTGTGCAACATGTTTACTGATTTTTGTAAGAATAGCACGTATATTCATGGAAATATAGCGACTTTCTTAAAAAATTCAAAAAATTCATGCATGTTTTTAGCTTATATTATGCAGGGTTTTCAACCAAACTTAACGCCAGTTTCAGAAAAATTGACAAAATGTAGTAGAAACAATATAGTGCAATTGGAATATAAATATATTAAATATTTTATGAAATATGAGCAGTTGCATGAAACTCTTTTTATCTGCGCATGCGCGAACGATAAGAAAGATTTTTTTTTCATAATTTAATAGTGAACTCTATGGAGACACTTATAAAAAAAATCCAGACAAATATCGTGAAAATTTAGAAAGATATCGTCGATAGAGTGAGCTGATTTTTAGTCGCTATCTAAAAGCAGCTGAATGATAATAGTCCAGTCAAATTAGGCAGATTTTGGGCCATTTTGGGGCATAATTACGAAAGTTTTGAAACTTGGTAATACTGTTTGGGAGAGTCTACTAATGAACATACTAAAAGTCCTAATGGATGGGAGGTGAGCGCGACGGGGGAGGGGGAGGCAAAAGAAGGTACCTTTTTACGGTTTTTGGCTAATATCTCGTAACCTATAAGTCCTATTGTAAAATTGCTAATGCAAAAAATAAAGACAATTAAATTCTCTACAAAAAAGGCTATAAACATCTTTTTCTAGAGTCCACAGTTAACGAGATAATCGCATTCAGAAATGAAGAAATTTGCCAAAAGTCACACCAGTGCCATAGAGCGGGTCAACGGCACTTACATTGCACCTACTTAATCTAAGCTTCCTTAAACGAACGTTAATAAATGTTGTGGTGAGGAGAATGGAACCCCGAACAATATATATATATACATTTACCTTACGTAGCGCGGAAAAAAGGCTGACTTTGTAGCTTGCTTTTTGACAACAGCCGCAACGACGATTCTCAGTATTTAAGTTACGGTCACATGTCCCAACCAACTCAGCAAACCAAAATCCAGACAGAATCTCTCTTTTAACAGAAACCGTTTGAGGGATGCATGAATGACAATTGCTGTTGGTCCGTTTTACGGTGACGTGAGGAATTCAGCGAATCAGCTTTTTGATCCAAGACTGTGTTGACCGCGAACATCTGTGCAGCCATGGTAGCCTGGACCCGCGATGAAGCGTGGGCTAGGCGCGGGAGTTACTATCCATTGAGCCTTTGATTTAACTTCTGTATTTTATTTTTTAACTGTTAGTAATCTTTTTAATTTATATTCAGTTTTTATTTATCATTTTGAGCTCAGGAATCACTTGTTTGTTCCCCCCCCCCCCCCCCAATCTTTAAGCCTTTTTTCCCAGTACTGCCAAGATTCAGTTCCTGTTAGTCTTCCATAGCGTTACTGTCGGGGATGTGGGGTAGTGGCCCCAGGATCCTCGGTAAACCATCAGAAGTAGTAGACTGTGTTTAGACAGGCGAAAATGTTTTGTTTACAGTTCGTTAGCGTGATACGTAGCATCTTTTATAGCTTCTTGTTATAGTTTTAAATGAATTTAAGCCGGGATTTTCAATACTACAGGCAAAATGAAAGGAGAAGGATCCCATCTGACACTAACATGTCATTTAAATTTAAACGGCGTCAATTTCCAGTTCGCTTAGCTTTCTCAATGATGATCAAAAAGTCATAGGGACAAACGTTTGATAAATGCATTTTTATTTACATTTTCAACAAAATTTTCAATTATTTTTTTATGAAATATTTTTCATTTCAAAAATTTGTAAATTTCATAATGTTAAAATGTTTTATACCCATTGGCAGCACCACCTAAATGCATTTTTATTTACATTTTCGACAAAATTTGCATGACTTTTTATACATTAAAAATTTTTGTAAATTTCATATGTTGCTTGCTCGGATCGCATAGAGGCTCAACTAAAAATATTTTTTATTGTGTTTTCACTAAGGTTTTAAATTAATTCTGTTTCCAAGGTTTTTTAATACATTTTTATATAGATTTTCAACAAAGTTTTCCATTACTTTTTTATACATTAAAAATATTTGAAAATTTAATAAATTATAATGATTTATGATAGCACTCATTCTAACTAGAGTTGACAGAAATAGTGGTGAGCGAGCGAAGCGAGCTGGGATCGCGTAGCGATCCCAATGTGAATTGCGTAGCAATTCACGGGGGTTGGCGAGCGTTAACAAGCAGGGGGCTGAGCCCCCTAGTATTGTTATATTGTTAGCATAGCAAAAAAGCAAAGAAAACATAAAAAAAATTTCCATCTGCAGGCAGTTTTATTTTGTTGTCAGTCGTCATGTATTTGTTGTCAGTTGTCAGCGAGCAGGGGGCTAAGCCCCCGAGTAACTTCAAAAAATTACATTTTTTGTTAACATAAAACATACAAAAATGAAAAATGCGTAAATACAATGATATAGGAATAAACAATATACTCAAGTCCGTGATCATTTTGATTAACACAGATTCAATGGGAAATTTCAAAAAATGTTGATTTGTGTTCCATTTCCATTAGGACATCTTCCTCAACAGGTGGACTGTTTGAGCTGTCTCCAAGGCAGTAGTGGCAGGCGGCAGTGCATGTGATTCCTGTTTTTCTACATCCACATTTTTGCCTACAACCAGTTGTACACTGGATGAGGTTTAGTACTGCCTCAGAAGCAATAGGATCGGTGTTGTGATAGGCGCTAACGTATGAACGAGCTTACGTTTCCAAACTCAAATCTCAGGAGACAGTTCATTTCCCTGCCACAGCTGTATCTGTAAGCATATATTTTTATCTGAAGGGATTAAGGCTGTGAGAAGAACAAGTATAGCCACATCCTGTCCAGCAACAGTAACGTTGTCACTTTCACCCAGTGCATCTATAGCAATCTGAACAGTCAGAGTGTTGTCATAATTAGGACTTTGCTGACATGAGACCCCTTTGTCATTTAAATTAGAGAATAGAATGGGAATTAACATTGTCTTATTGTTCTTATTTGAGAGAAACTGATTTTGGGGAACACTGATGACAGTATGTTCTTCAAAATGTATGTCAACTGACCTTTTCGCTGAGCACCTTCTATTTTATTCAGCTGCTTTGGTACTGTTTACAAGGTCAGTGTATTCATCGAAAACAATTCTGCGTCCCTTTCCACAACAGTGTTTCTTAACGTACTTTTTTTAGGTGTTGCAAATATCCTGTATCGTTGATCCCTTCTTCCACACCACCTCATATAACAGGAAGTCCCCATCTACGTCTATTTTTTGTTGTTGGTCTGTTATCTCATCTGATTGTTCAAATATTTGACACAAAGCACTTTTCTTTGTCTTGCGCATTCCGCAATCATTGAAAAGAGAGAGAGGATAAAGAGCCAATTCATATTGTAGGTAATTTGCTAAATCATCATTACTACGTTTGCACAAGGAAATCCGTTAGAATATAACTAAAGGATCCACAGTTTTAGTAGTATCATGAAATTTTATTGAATTGTGCATACGGTTGATTGATTGTGCTATACCTTTCCGAGTTAGTTTCCCACCTGAGTAACATTTGCTAGACACCTGAATCATCTTTTTACTCCCGATTTCCAAAGTTTTGAAGCAGGTGATAGTTTCATATCCAATAACTCCAGAAGTTATTGATATAATTATACTTATTTGAGGAAAGAGCGGGTGATTTTCAAACCAAGTTGAAAGTTTGGAGATATCCGCAGCATCTCTATTCACGCAGCTTCACGAAAATACTTATGTTGTTCACCAGAAGAAAGAGTTAAACCACAGAATTCTTCCAGGGCGGTACAAATATGAAAGGTAGCTGTGGCGCCCAGAAACCACTTACTCAAAACGCTGTCACTTATTCCTCGTCCAAGTGTGCCCTCCAGAGCATTTCATAGTTAGCATTAGTGTTTGCTCAATGGTTAAGTCAGACCAAAATCCTGTCCAAAACTTGTCGCTTCATCGAATCGTGAAATAGCTCTGTTGAACAAACTTGTCGTACTCCTCTTTGGTCCTGACGGATTGAAGGCTCAAAATGTCTATAATCCATGTAAAAAGAAGTATACCAAACAAAAGTTACAGAAGGAAATTAAATTGGCGTTAAGCCACGCTTTTTAAAATGATTTCAAATATGATTACGGAACATATAATCCATATAACATACTCTATAGTTAAGAAAAATGTCATTTGTTGGAGTTATTGTTCAGGCTCCCATTCACCTGACCACAACATTTATAAACACTCGTTTAAATTTAAGTTAAGTAGATGCAATGTAAGTGCCATTGACCCGCTCTCTGGCACTGGTGTGACTTTGGCAAATTTCTTTTTTTTAATGCAATTATGTCGTTAACTATGGCTTCTAGAGAAAAATGTTTATAACCTTTTTTGTAGAGAATGTAATTGTCTTAATTTTTTGTATTAGAAATTTTTCTATAGGACTTATAGATTACGAAATATTAACAAAAAACCGAAAGAAGGTACCTTCTTTTGCTTTCCCCCCCTCGCGCTCACCCCCCCATTCACCAAGACTTTTAGTATGTTTATTAGTAGAGCCTTCCAAACAATGCTACCAAGCTTCAAAGCTTTCGTAATTATGTCCAGACAAAAATCTAATTTGACTGGACTATAAGGGATTTCTCACAAACTGTCATTTTTTTTTTAAACTGACTTTCAGAAAAAAAGTTAGTATTTAATGAATATCAATGCGTAGATTTGGAACAAATGCTTCGATTTTGATACTTCTTTTTGCTTTCTCCTATCTTTACAAGAAGAAAGTGTTGGATTCGTGAAAATTTTCGACTTTCGGTTTTCGACGGATTTACACGTTTTAGGGGTCAGAGATTCCGAAAAACATGATTTAAAAAAATGTTTGTCTGTCTGTAAGTGACACAAATTTTGTGGGCGCTCTATCTCAAGAACTAATGAACAGAATTTAATAAAAATTTATATTCAGATAGTCCCTGATATAAATTGTTGCTGATTAGTCAGTCCCTGATCGACGAAATTCGCGGTTCTTAACTGACTCTGACGAAATTTGCAATTTCTTCCCGCATCAAGTTGACGAAATTTGCGATTTTTTCTCGCGATAAAATGACGAAACTCGCGATTTTTCCGCAGCCGATCAACGAAATTAAATTTTTCTTCTGTACCATCGGGAATATTCGCGATTTTTCCGTGCCTGATCAACGAAATTTGCGATTTTTCCTGCCAGACCAACAGAATTTGTTATTTTTTTCCGTGCCCGATTGATGAAATTTGCGATTTTTTGCGAATGATCGACAAAATTGTGATTTTTCCATGTCTGATCGACGAAAGCAGCGATTTTACTGTGCCTGATCGACGAAATTTGCAATTTTTCCGTACCCGATCAACGAAATTTACGATTCTTAACTGACTTTGACAAAACTTCCAATTTCTTCCGCGGCAAATTGAGGAAATTCTCGATAA
This sequence comes from Maratus speciosus, assembly GCA_963932465.1. Taxonomy (NCBI): domain Eukaryota; kingdom Metazoa; phylum Arthropoda; class Arachnida; order Araneae; family Salticidae; genus Maratus; species Maratus speciosus. The sequence goes on from OZ010799.1 coordinate 244,845,109, forward strand.
ACAGACGAAACACGCGGTTTTTCCGCAGCCGATCAACGAAATTTGAGATTTTTCCGCTCTTAATCGACAAAATCCATGAATTTTAAGCACTCTATCGACAAAATTCGCGATTTCTTCGCGCGACTGACGAAACTCACGATTTTTCCGCAGCCGATCAACAAAATTTGCAATTTTTCCGCGCATCATCAGCAAATTTGCAATTTTTTCACGCATCATCAACAAAATTCGCATTTTTTTACGCGCATTATAAACAAAACTGACGGTTTTTTCGTGCTCGATCAACGAAATTTGCGATTTTTCCGGGATGGATCGACAAAATTTGCGATTTTTCCGAGCTCGATGGGCAAAACTCGCCACGATTTTTCCGTGCCCTATCGGCAAAATTTGTATTTTTTTCCGCACCTCATCGACAAAATTCGCGATTTTTTTGTTCCCGATCAACCGAATTCGCGATTTTTTCGCACCCGGTCAACGAAATTCGCTATTCTTAACTGACTGACGAAATTCGTGACTTTTTCCTGCGACTTATAGACAAAAATTGCAATTATTTCCAGTTATAAATTGATGAAATTCGCGGGCCACACGAAAACCTATTGCGGGCCACAGATTGTGCATCCCTAGTGTAGTGGGATGCCTTAAAAGCCACGTTCTTATCCTTATAAGCTTTGATAATCTTCTAAAAGTAATTTTTTAGCTCTTATATTTTCTAATGTTTTGTTAGAATTAACGTTTTCTTGTGTCTTTAAGGTTCTTATAATATTTTTTTTTTCATTTCAGGACAATATGGGCCCTTTGAAGGAAACTGGCCCTTTGATGGAAACTATGCCGCTAATCCAATGGGTAAGACATGTTTTGCCAATTAATTTTCAGTTTTGAAGTAACATAAAAAGGAAGACAAATACATGTTTTGCCAAGCCATTTTCATAAAATTATATATGAAAACCACTTAAAATCACCAAAAGAAAGCTAATACATGCTAAAACCTTTTTATGCAGCATGAATATATACCATGATTCAGCCTCCATAGAGTTACCTAAAATTTGGAATCAGATGCTCTGCAGAACAAGAAACAATAGCATAAAATAATCCACGTTCAAATATATAGGAATGACAAACAGAAAATTTAAAACTAGGATCAAAGAACGTATAGTAGATATCAAATACAGCAAGAGAACTACAACTTTAGCCAGACTGTATAACAAACAGCCTTTACAGACTGATTTTTACAAAGGCAAAATAATTTATCCATCAAGATTTTATCTCCTATTCATTATCCAAGAATAAATTGAACTCTTTTTATGTAGTGAGAATATATGCAATGATTCAGCCCACGCGGACTTACCTAGAATTTGGAAAGAGATGCTCTGCAGAACAAGAAACAATAGCATAAAATAATTCACGTTCAAAAATATCAATTTTTTTTATTGCACTTGATTTCATTATATATGTGATCTCGTGGTTTTTGTTTACCAGTTTCATTTAAAATTTTTTGCGGAAATATTTTTATCATTACAGATCTTGAGAACATCGCCGTCAGGGCGATCAAACATATAGATCAGAATAAAGGTGGTTATATACCTTTTTAAACATATTTTTATCATTTGTCAATGTATCAGCTTACTTTTGAAGTCATTTGCAGTTTTGAAATAACATAAAAATAAAGACAAATACATATTTTGCCAAGCCATTTTCAATTTTGTAGTAACATAAAAAGGAAGGCAAATACAAGAATTCCCCGACTTACGTACTTTGCGACTTACGTAAATGTGCAGTTTCCTAATAAATCTCCAAAATTACATTGGTGAAGCGTTTGATACGCAGTTGCATACTTTTGATATTTATTTTATAAATAACATATATAGATATAAACCACAATCGTAATATAGTTTATATATTAGATTGAGATCTATTTATATTGATCTATTTATATTACAGTCAAATCTGTAACAAAACAAATTAATCTTTATTGGTAGTTATTCATAGTAGTCATCTAATTCATAATAAATACAGTTTGTGCTTAGCAAGGAACATTTTATTTTGTGAGTGCTATATGTTTGTCTTACCATCAAAAATTCATGGAGAATAGATTGAATAAGTCCTCTTTAATTATTTCTTATTTTTATAGTCGTTTGATGTAGATTCAAAAACGTTATAAATCAATTTATCAATGTTAGATTTATAAATCCCGTATTCCATAAAATATTTGAAAAGTGTTCTTTAAGTTTGTTTTTATATTTTTTCATACTTTTATAGTTTACTAGCAAACCCCGCGGCTTTGCTCGCGTAATAGTTGAAATGTGCCAAGAGATATTTGTATGACTGTTTTTTACTAGAAGAAATTATACTTTTAGGAATAATTCAAAAATTACAAATTAAGCCACAGTTTGACTAAACTCCATTATTACACTTCAATAGAGAAAAATGAGATTTTAATTAATAAGAACTAAAACTAATAAAAGGATATGTTCTTAGAGATAATTTATATCTTAAAGTAACTAACCTGTCTAATTTCATGATTCAAAGCCCTCCAGTAACACAAAAATTGCAATTTAGAACGTTTTTTGCTCCTGCAACCCCAAGGTGGTAGTGACACCAATATGAAATAGAGCCTATGTTGGAGCAGGAGCTGTCATTATCAATTTACAACCATTACTTTTGAAATGGGTTGGGTACTTTCTGAGATTGCGTAGAAATCGCACTTTAGAATGTTTTTAGAACGCTTTTCGGGGGGGGGGGAATGCACGAAAAGCGTTCTAAAAACATTCTAAAGTGCGATTTCTACGCAATCTCAGAAAGTACCCAACCCATTTCAAAAGTAATGGTTGTAAATTGATGATGACAGCCCCTGCTCCAACATAGGCTCTATTTCATATTGGTGTCACTACCACCTTGGGGTTGCAGGAGCAAAAAACGTTCTAAATTGCAATTTTTGTGTTACTGGAGGGCTTTGAATCATGAAATTAGACAGGTTAGTTACTTTAAGATATAAATTATCTCTAAGAACATATCCTTTTATTAGTTTTAGTTCTTCTTATTAATTAAAATCTCATTTTTCTCTATTGAAGTGTAATAATGGAGTTTAGTCAAACTGTGGCTTAATTTGTAATTTTTGAATTATTCCTAAAAGTATAATTTGTTCTAGTAAAAAACAGTCATACAAATATCTCTTGGCACATTTCAACTATTACGCGAGCAAAGCCGCGGGGTTTGCTAGTAAACTATAAAAGTATGAAAAAATATAAAAACAAACTTAAAGAACACTTTTCAAATATTTTATGGAATACGGGATTTATAAATCTAACATTGATAAGTTGCTAGCCCCCGAAGTAACACAAAAACGTAATTTAGAACGTTTTTTGCTCCTGCACCCCCTTTGGGGTAGGGGCACCGACTTAAAATATAGTCTATGTTGGAGCGAGGGCTGTCACCATCGTTTTCACACCATTATTTTTTGAAATCGGTTCGGTACATCCTGAGATTGCGTCGAAATCGCAATTTAGAGCGTTTTTTAGAACGCTTTTCGCGCATATTTCTCCCTTTTAAATTTCGATTTTTTAGGGAATGCTCTTAGAGATCATTTGTATCTTATAAGTAACTACCCTGCTAATTTCATGATTCAAAGCCCTCCAGTAACACAAAAATTGCAATTTAGAACGTTTTTTGCTCCTGCAACCCCAAGGTGGTAGTGACACCAATATGAAATAGAGCCTATGTTAGAGCAGGGGCTGTCATCATCAATTTCCAACCATTACTATTGAAATATCGGCTGTGTACTTTCTGGGATCGCATAGAAATCGCAATTCAGAATGCTTTTAATTGCATTTTCACCCCTTTTAAATTTCGAATTTTTTAGGAAATGTTCTTCGAGATAATTTAAACCGTATAAGAAACTACCATGCCTAATTTGAAGATGCTAGCCCCTGCACTATCACAAAAAACGCAATTTAGAAAGTTTTTTGCTCCTGCACCCCCTTTGTGGTAGTAGCACCGACATAAAACATAGCCTATGTTGGAGCGAGGGTTATCACCATCGTTTTCACACCATTATTTTTAAAATCGGTTCGGTACTTCCTGAGACTGCGTAGAAATCGCCATTTAGAACGTTTTTTAGAACGCGTGTTGCGCCTTTTCACCCCTTTTTAAATTCGATTTTTTTAAAGAAATGTTCTTAAAGATCATTAGTATCTTATAACTACCATTCCAAATTTCATGTTTCTAAGGCCCTTCAGTAACACAAAAAGCGCATTTTTAGAACGTTTTTTGCTCTTGCACCAGCTTTTGGGTAGTGGCATGGACATAAGATATAGCCTATATTCGAACTGGGACTAACACAATCATTTGATACCATTATTTTTGAAATCGGATCTTTAGAACCAGCGATTACCTCCTACAAAAAAACTAACAAACAAACTTTACTTCTTTATAATATTAGTATAGATATACGAGTAAATACTGCTGCATGATGCTTTATTTATAAAATTATACTGTGTAAATAATATGTATACACATATGCAATAAATATTGCAGTTTCTTACAAAATTTTACCTAAGCAGCTTACAAATTCGACTTAGGTAAAATTCAAGTTACGTAAAACTTTACGGAACGCATTACTTACGTAAATCGGAGGATGCCTGTTCAGGTTTCTACGATTAGCGTGGTTATTGATCCCAGAGCCTAAATACTGCCTAGGCAGACTTTAGCCTTATTTAACCGCAGATTGCTACAATTAAATACGATGAACTTTTCTTTCAAAAACTTAGTGGAAGTTTCTGAAAATCTGTGGCAACGAAAGAAACTTTGCTCCTAGTTAACTCGATTTTTGTGCTGTATGTGAGCATTCTAGTTAAGTATTTCTAGTTAACTTGATTCTTATGCGGTGTAAACAAGTCGGAAATTGTACGTCAAACGTGGCAAATGAGGTGCGTTCATGCTAAAACGAGTTTTATAAATGCTCATATCATTGTGCAATAGCTCTTGCACTCTTATGCAAAAATGCATAAATACACAATTTATTGAGATTATATAGATTAAATTAAGTAATACGGAAATAATAGGACTCCATTTTAAGTAGGACGTCATCACCATGCAACCTAGAATCATTACCTGTCATGGGATATCATTGAATTGATGACTTACGATAGGATTTAATGGAATGAAGAAAACTTTTATTAATGTCAGTTTGAATTTGATTTTCATAATATTTGGAATAACTCGACACAATTCTGAAATGATTCTATATATTAAATTTCAAACCATTCGGTTGGGTAGTTTTTGCGCTGTTATATGCGGACCGAAGGACGGAAAGACAAACGGGCGGGCCAGACGACGACTATTGGTGCTACGTATTTATTTAATTACGAACGCAACTAAAAATAAAAAAAATTGCTTAATCTACAAAAGTATGACATAACCATGAACGAAAATGTACAATAACCTCTTCCGAATTACCCATGATTTCGAAAACCATTCTTTATCTTTAGAAATTTAAGAAACTAGTATATTTTTTAGCTTTAACCTTTTCGGGTCCGATTTTTTTTCAACTTTGAGAACAAAAGTACTTTTACTTTATCCCTCCCTTATTTTTTTTTTAAATCAAAATGTGCATTTTTTTGTTACATATTTCAAATCTATATATATATTAGAGTTTAAACATGTAAACATTTTTTGTAAAAGAGTTATTTTTAACCCAAACCTAAATCAATAATTAAACATTTAAATCAGGCTGTCATTGGAGAATATTTTTATATTCTCGAACCACTGTTTTGAGAAAATTAATTTTGCAGTATATTTCACTTGTAGATGTTGTTAAAGTCTATATATTTTTTGTATTTAAAAAGTGGTCCCAGTTGAATTCAAAAATAGTCGCCAGTGGAAAAAATGAATCCCCGAGGAAATCTCAGGTTGCGCAAATTTTGCTTTTTTTACGTTTCCCAAGGAAATCTCGGGGTGCGCAGCGAGAGGGTTAATAATGTTAATCGTAGCCATCCAAACAGATTTACTGAAGTTTAAAGATTATCTCATTGTCTGAAATCTAACGAACGTACGTATTTTATGTACTATTCGATTCCTATTTACATGATAATAGGTGAAGGAAGAATTTTTGGAGACGTTTGGAAAATATCGTATTTCAATATGGTTTAACAAATATTACAACTTTCTAATATTTTTAGCGTTTTATCACACATGATTCGTTCAGAAAAATAACCTCTATTTTAAATTTGAAGAGTGAAATATGTGTATAAAATAAAGGAATCGCCAACGGTGCAAAGAGAAAAAAGTTTGCTTAATAAGCAAACTTTTATTATTATTGTTATTACTAAATGTCAAAACATAAATGAAGTCATAATAAGAAATGCATAGCCATACACTATCATTACTACAATCGACGCTCGTTTTTACGAACTCGTAGGGAACACCCAAATAGTTCGTAAAATAGAAAAACACCAAATATGATATGAATACGTACATTATTTATGGCTATTTTTATCAAACTGCCCTCTCTTCATGGATGAAGCAGTATTTCAAGATTATTTATTATTTAATAAAGTTATACATGTATTTTTAAATATACAAGAAATAAATGCAAATTTATGCACAAAAAATAATTTTAGTACACAGAAACATACGTTACCATGCTTTGAAAATATTACATATGAAAACGCAGACTGTATTAGTACTTAGTAGATGAAAATACATAGATGAAAACATAGATAAAAAATTAGGAACCGAAATAATCACTTATCTTTAAAGAAAAATCACGTTTTGAAAAATATATGTTTCCATTTTATCTATGGAAACCTTTACTACCTTTACCTTTCACAGTTATTGTTTCCTTCAAAAAAGTGCCTTAGTCCTGAAAACCACTACTTGAAATTGTTGCTATGCCCCCTCCCTACGAAAGAGATTGGGGAAAATGAATACATTCTTGGAATGTACCAGATGTCTCATTGTACATGTATAGAGTTTAAAAGACGTTGGGACTGCATTCCGATACTTAAAAAAAAAAAAAAAAAAAAAAAAAAAAAAAAAAAAAAAAAAAAAAAAAATTCAGAAGTACGAAAACTGAGTTCGCAAAAAAGATATTTTCATAATCTGTAGTTCGTAAATGGGAGCGAAAAATTACATTGATTCTATAGGAGCGTATTCGGGACCACTCTACAGTTTATAAAATCGCAAGTGTTCGTGAAAAAGAGGTTCGTAAAAACGAGAGTCTCTATGTAGATAGTAACAAAAGTAATTGTTAAATTTAAAAGATCCCTGCTGGCCCGGTCTACAGGCGGAGGTAGATTTCGAAGGTAAGTATACTAATTTCGCCAACAAACACTAAATCATGATTAGAGATAAACCCACTTTAACAATTTTATCTGGTCTCTTTTGACGAGATTTTATTTAATTTTCATATAAAGCTGATTTTATCAGAATCAAGTTAAGGCGGTATTCAAAAAAATACTTTTCCATGCCCAACAACTCGAAATTTTATGGCACATTTTTAGATTCATTTTTAAAAGAAAAAATATTAAACTTGCTGACGTGATTTTTGAAGAGATTTATAAGCGACCTGTGTTTTTATTTTTCGTTCAATTAATTAAAATTTGATTTATAAACATTTATTTTCTCAGTAGGACAATATTTTTCGTTTCTAAACACAATCGCTTCGGGAAATTCTCTTCAAAATGCCCACTTTGATATCATTTTTTGAAATATATTCTGCCTCTATCAAAAAATCGATCATTACGGTACATTATATAGTTTCTGAATAAGAGAATCTGCCAATTGGATGCGTTTGAGAGAAAAATGAATTTAAAAATGAGTAAGAAAATAAGCAGTTTGGATTTGAATACACTCTTAATAAGATGATTTTTTTCTTCAACCGCTATGTATTTTTAATTTGTTTTTGCTGTAAGAATTGGTCCTATCAAAAATTTGTCTATATAAATGTTTTAGACAATATTAAGAAGATATATGATAAATTCATGGAGATTTTATATCTTGTGAATTGACGGAGTTATGGATTTTTTTCTTCTTCAACCCCCCTTTTTGTTTTCGTTTTTAATTTATTTTGCGGTACAAATTGGTCCTATCTAAAACTTGTGAATATAAAAGTTATAGATAATATTAAGGCGATTTATAATAAAATTAATTGGATTTGATATCTTGAGAATTGACGAAGTTATGAATTTTTCTCTCTCTAAAACCTTATTTTTTGCGCCCCTTGAGCCCATTTTTAATTTTATCAAAAATCTGTGATGCATAATTTTTTTTGCCCTATTTTTAGAAGTAACAAAAACTTTAAACTGATTTTATATGTACAAAATTTAAGAAGTTATGTGGTTTTTTCGTTTTTCACAAAACCCCTTTTTATTTCCATCCCCTTGGTTCGATTTTGCCCATTAACGAACTTGACCGAGATTTTATGACCCTTGATTTTATGTATCAGTTTGGAAAAGATTCGTGCAAGAATTGTGGAAGTTATCGTGTCCAGAAGAAAGTGATATATATATATATATATATATATATATATATATAGATAGATAGATAGATAGTTTTTTACTGAGGGTGGTTTTGGGTTCTAGGTGTCATGATCGGTGTAGATCTGCAAAAATTTTTCCGAAATTCCAACAGAGGGGAGAATGTAATGAGGGGAGAATGTAATGGGTAGTATTTAATACGAAATCTACCTAATAATACTCGATGAAAAGGCATGTACTATTAATAATGCACCAGACCCGAGAGGGCTAAAGAAGTTTCTTTTACTGCCACTGATTTTGGAAAACGTTTCCGAGTAATTTGTATGGAGTATTAATCAGTTTTCTCAAGCCTGAGTATTGGTTTTTATGATGCTATCACATTTCAAGTAAACATTTTCAGCTGCGTCATTGAATTTATACATGCAAAATAATACCGAGTGTCCTAAAAAGGACTGACTGATTTTAAAATTCAATAACGTGCAAACGGTGACAGATATTTAAAAAATTCTTGCAGGAGAGTTATGTATGATGTCAGGAGTTTTTTTTTACCGTGGTTTTCGAATTTAGTTTGAATTACAAACAATAGATGACGCTGCAAACAATAGGCGGTAAATTCAAGTGGAATTTCTTGGTCTTTCTCTTCTTCCATGCCAAAAAAAGAAGATTAATATACATTGAGTGGATCCCGAAGTACCAAAAATCGGGCCTGGATTTACCACATATTTCTCACAGTGCCATCTATTGTTAATAATTCGAACTAAATTCGAGAATCACAGTAAAAAAATTCCTGACATCATACATAACGCTCCTGCAAGAATTTTTTAAATATTTGTCACCTCTTGCAAGTTATTGAATTTTAAAATCAGTCAGTCCTTTTTAGGACACCCGGTATTAATTTTAATGTTAATAGTGTTAATTTATCGTGTTTGTTTGTAAATTGTGTTTTTGAACATGAAAATTTTTACGTGAGAATTGACAGCATACGAAAACCAAATGTGTTATGCAATGCATTCATAAAATTGCAATGTGTTCAATGTGTTTTTATTTATTTATTTATTTATTTATTTTTAATCTTGTGTTAGATTTTGTAGAAAAGGAATTTTTTTTTGTAATGTTACAAAAATAAAGCACGAAGAAGAGTTTTGCTAATAACTCTTCTCAAGAAGAGTTATTTATTAGAACAATAGCATGATATTAAAGGTAGAAAAAAAAAGTTTTTCGTCATTTTGAAAGTTTGACATCAGCATACAATCTTAAATAATGAAATATTGATTTAGTACTAGTTAAATAGTACAGGAGAAGTACACAAGGTACTATATAAGTCGTCACAAATATCTATAATAACAATTTAGTATTTTTCTTTTTAGTTTTTCTGTGATTTATAACAAGATCCCAAAATAAAATATATCTGTATTTTCAAATCCTTTGTTCTACTTAAAAAAAAAAAAAAAAAAAAAAAAAAAAAAACATTTACCACTCCTTAAAATTTTAAGGGGTTTCAGGACTCTTAAAAGCTTCAAAATTATCAAAATTTTAATTTTTTTAGATGTTAAACTCCCATCTTTTCTGAACATTTTGATGTAATTGTTTCCTTGAAATTCCCATTAGAACAGAAGTTATGACTTTTAGAATTATAACTGCTCTATAGCTGAAGCGACATTTCCGAAATTTTGAAATCACTTTTCTCCGAATAACGTTTTTGGGCATAACGCGCAGGATAACTCCAAAACTTCTGAATATTTTTTTATGAAATTTTCAAAACATATGTTTCATGTTAGTCTGTATAAACTGAACCTAAAATTCCTTTCTATTGTTTAAAAAATATTTTTTTAGGTGATTAAACTGTTGAAATTTTTAAAATTTTTTATTAGCTAAATACAACTTTGTATTAAAAATATAAAAATGCTTTGAATGCTTTTTATTTAGGTTCAGGGTAATTATTACAATATGAAATTTAATTATACATGCAAAATTTCAATTTAGTTGCAAAATTTATTTTGTAATCTTGCGCATAAACTATTACACGAATTTTCTGATAGGAAAATGTTTGACAATTTGGAGCCTTTCTATAAATACTAATTCTGCAGATTGGAATTTTCTAAATGTATTAAATAAAAGAAGGTATTTGTATCTTTCATCCCAATAAATATTGTGTTTTAAAATCCTATACACTTGATATTAAATGTTTAAAATGGTCTTTCTTTTCATTTGTTCCAATTTTAAGAGTCCTGAGACTCCTTAAAACTGATTAATAAATTATTTTTTTTTTAGATATAAGCTTATTTATGACAATGCACAATTTCAGGTTCTTATATGCCTCCGTATGCTGCTCCTTATATGAGTCCTTATCCTTCTCCTTATATGAATCCATATCCATCTCCTTATATGAATCCAAATGTTGCTCCTTATATAAATCCAAATTCTGCTCTTTATATGAATCCGAATGCTGCTCCATATAGGAATTCATATCCTGGTCCAGGTATGAGTCCGTATTCTGCTCCAGGTTTGAATTCTTATCCTGATCCTTACAGGAATTCGTATCCTACAAGTTCCAGGAATCATAATTCTGCTGATGAACGTAAGTAGTTCTCTAGATTTTTTTAAAATGATTGTTTAATATTATTTTAAAATATTTCAGACAACAGAAGCAGGAAAATTTTTAGATTACAAAATAGCAATCTATCAATAGTGCATCTTATTAGTTTATTATGCAATTAATGTTTTTAACACTTTCCAACAAAGTTGAAAAGTGTTTTTGACTTCGGTTTTGTCTGCCCGTCTGTCCGCACTCTAACTCTCGTAAATATACTCCGATTGTTCTGAAATCTTTGGATGTTATTGACCTCTACCATAGCACGATTCCTATTTCAAATGAAGTTTGTAGCATGCTTAGTTCATTTACAGGGACAGTCAAAAGTATTCCGTTACATTGCAGCCAACGGGAAAAAAGCGTTTCAAATGATTTTTAAGGGTGTTACACCCTTCAAACATAATAAAAATGATATACATTTAAGAAGTGCACTAAAATATGCATTCTGTAGAAAATTCGGTGCAAAGAAAAGTTATTATTAATTTACAGGGCCACACAAAATAGTTCCGTTTCAAAATGGTATGGGGGGGGGGGCATTGTTTTCGGCGTATTTCAATTATGTTAAACTATTTCATATATAATGGAATTTATATACGTCGCCGAGGTTTACTATAAGTTATTTCATGTATAATACGAAATGTATAATACACACATTTTCATGTATAATACACATTTACAGGGACGCACAAAAGATTTCAAATACTATATTGCATCGAAGTACTGTATATTAGCAATGATTGCTGGAAATACATTTTTAATTATGATATGCGCTTTTAAGTTTCTTTATATTTATGCATACTGTATAGTGTGTTCATATGCAGGGCTACAGAAAATAATTCGTAAAGGTTATATGAGCTTAAATTGCTTAAAGGTGGCTTTTAAATGAGTTATGCATTTTTACGCTGAACTGCAGTTAGTTTACTAAGAAATGATTGTAGAATACAGATAAAATGATATACAGGGCCACGCAAAGAATTATCGTCTATGGATGATAATTTCTGGAAATGTGACTTCAGTAGTTTTAAAAGTGTTTGAATAAAATTTTAGCTAAATAGTGGCGTGTAATAAAGGTACTAGGTAAACTACAGGGCTGTATAAAAGTATTCAAGTATGTTTCCATCTATTAGTATAAATTGCTGAAAGAGAAATTTCAACCTGTTATGCGTTTTCTTGCTAAACCAAATTTTCCCATTATATAGTATCTATATCAACCTGCAGATCAAATACAGAGATGTTCAAAGGAATTAGAATGCATATTTGGATATGGACGGTAACTGCTGAAATCAGTTTTTCAAATGTTTTATGCGTTTCCTAAAATGTTTATTTAGTTATCTTACTTACCTTATTTCCCTAAATAAGGAAGTTTTCTTAAAGCATTCGCGAAGTGCTGGAAAGTGTTTAATAATCTATGCTTAACGCATGATTTTTTTTAAACAAAATAATTGTAACACAGTTTTAACTGTTTTATTTTTCAGGAGGCAGTTGTTGTTATGTAGTCATCCAATCAGTATTCACATAACACAAAATTTATCTTCAAAAACGCCTTCAAAATAAACACTTTTAAACTACGTCTTAAGACCACGAAAAGTGTAGAACAAACTGATGTGATACACAAATAAATTAAAAGCTTCTTAATAACAAAGTTGAAGATACACAGGTCCTTTCGAAAGAATTCTGACATTGTATTTTAATTTTAATTAATTATTTTTTTCCATTTTTCCCTTTCTTCCCATTCTTCTTGGTTTATTTACAATATATACTTTTCATTATAATTTCCTTTTCTTTTTCTGATTGTCTTTTTATTCCTTTTCCTTCGTTTTGTTTTGTCTTCTTCTGATTGGCTAAAGCTCTCTGTGCCATTGGTTGTGAGACCTTTTGTTTTCCTATTGGTTGTGAGACCTTCTGTTTTCCTATTGGCTGTTTTCTTTACCATGTCCTTTTCTTTTCATTTCCTTCCAGTCTTGATTCTACTCATTGTGGTAGCACGTCCTTTTTGTGCACATCCTTAATCTTTGAAATGAGAGGAAGACATGAAATTTGCTGAATCTGAATCATTCTGGAGATTTTTTAAAACTATTATTTCTTCTTCTACTTTTTTAGTTTAATTATTTCACGCTGTAAATTTTCGTAGTTTTCCAGGGAATTATCTAATTTTCTGTGACCCTTTCTATTTGCAGTTTTTTTATTACTTTGGACTCTCTTCAGATTTATCTGATTTTCTAATTGTTTAGAGTGGTTGTTAGCTTTCACTAAACGCTACCAATATTCTTCTGCTTGTTTTTGTTCTTTATGTAATTTGGACGTTAATTCTTTTATGTACTTTTCTAATTTTCTGTGTGATTTGGCGATGTTTTGCCTTTCTTTTACATTTGTTCTAATTTAATTTCCGTGTCATACAATTTTTTTTTAATTCCACATTGGCAACCCGTATTTATAAATAAAATTAAATTTAAGGAACGGAGCTTAACTCCTTTAAGTATCAAATTATGAGGATTTGTTATCATGTTTACTTTGTAACTGTGAATGTTCATTAGCAAATTTTACATATTTTGATTTATTATATTCACAGGACTTATGGTCGCATCGATTACATCTGAAACACTGCGATGCTCGGTGCTTATGAGCACCGAGCCACCGAGCATATATCCACCTCTATATATCGAGCTATATATAGCTCGATATATAGAGTATATATAGCATATATATATATATACGGTGCTATATATACTCGATATATAGCACCGAGTATAGCTATGGATATGGATATGGGCAAAACCATATCCATATTTGCACCGACCGCTAAAAAGTCTAGTTTCGGCCCTGGTCGAAAAAAGTAGAATTTGTTGGAATTGTGTGAATGACCTTTAGTTGTACTTTAAATTTTTTTCCGCAGTGTATTATTTATTGGTTATTTTTATCTTTTTTATTGCAATTTACATTTTATTGCCACCACAGTATTAACAGCGTTCAGCATACTTTGCTGTTTTAGTTTCCCATTGTGTTTTCCTGCACCCAGTGGGATCATAAAGATATGAAAGGATGGAGGGCTGGGTGCAGGAAAACACAATGGGAACCTACCAATCAACCACTAAAAGTGGGTCTGCAGGTGCTTTCCACCAAGATATGATTTGGCAAACCAGTTCCATTTTAATATACTAATCGAGTTGTAACTAATTCTGGAATTTTAGCTGTGAAATCGGCGAGGTGATGGTTTGTGCAGCTGCTACTCGTCCTATCATTAATACCATTTATAACATGTTTACAGTGTCTAGAAGTATATAAGACTAGAAATCAACATGAGAAACACTATCCAAAAATTATATTTGCACCAGAGGACGCCATGATCGAGTCTATTGCTACAAATTAATAGAAATGCAGTGTGTTACTAGATATTTATGATGTAATTTAAACTACGGGAAACTTATTTTTGAAAGGTAAATTTTGCGAAAAACAAAATTTAAAATATTTTTGTTGTAATACCGGTTACAATAGGAAGGAACGAAAATTCAGGCTTATATTAAGTCATTAAGGGTCTTAGGATACTTAAAATTGGAAAACATGAAAAAAAAAGACCGTATATAATAATTTTAAACAATGACTTACGTCCGAGAAATCTAAATTTAATTAAATGAATTTTTATTCACATTGCTAACAAGGCGTAAGACCAACAGAGTGAAAAATTATCCAGGACAGGGTTCGAACTTGGGTCCTTGGTTCAGCGCACCAACGCTCTTCCACCTGAACCACTTGGACCGACACTTGTCAAGCAGAAAATTGGCATGTCAGCTTACGTGCAGGATTACAATATAAATTTTGCATCTAGAATAAATATTTTTCTGCCTAATCTTCACATTATAATTATTACCCCGAACCTAAATAAGTTTGTATTTAAAGCATCTTTATGTTTTTTATTATAAAGTTGCATTTAGCCTAAAACAAAATTTTGAAAATTTTAACAGTAAAAATACATGAAAAAATGTTTTCCTATTAATGAACATTTTTATGCCACCATGAATGAAATAAACCATTAGAAAGTACAAAATTATGGTTTCGTTTGGGTTTGATAACATACGACATTTCAAACTTGAGCAATCATAGGTTTCTTTTTGGTCCAAACATATTCAATTCAATATGAGTGCAGTCGATTTACTCATTTTTAAGTACTTCATGTTTCCCAGTGTGGGTTTGAATTTTTGAGTATTAATTTTTTTGTTGCTTAAATATAAACAAATTCATAAACATTTTTCTACTATGCTGTAAAGTGTTAAGCAGTTCAAAAGGTAACGTTTACCCTTAAAAAATCAATCAAATAATCAATCTATCTATCTATATAAAAAAGGAAAAACATATCTGTGCTTAACGCTGACGTCATTTTGCGAATGGCAACACGTCACAATCAAATTTCTGTTTTGCAATTTTCGCTATTGCAACTTTTTAATCTTCTAACCATCGTACATTTTCAATTTTTACATCATCGTATAGGGAAAAAAAATCTGCTTTCAAATGCAATTTTTTTGAAAACTGTATCTTAATTGACTGATTAATTATGTCTTTTAAAATAATTTTCAAGCATGAATTTTTGTAATTTATTTCTAGCACGTTCTGGTTCCATTACGTAATAATAATAAACATTTTGCACATAAATCAATAAAAATTGTTCAGCATTTTTATCTGTCTAATTTTTCATAACGAAATTAAAACTTCCTCTATAAATAAATAAAAGAATCCTTCTATATATAAAAAAAAGTTTTGATTTGGAAATGGACCAATGGAAATCAGCGTAGATATTCCGGGTAGATCCACATCCAGTTTGAATGCGCATGGACTTTCATCGTTAATATTAAAAAAAACTGTTGCATACAAAAATATGAAAATCGGTGGTATTATAGAGAAATGTTCGATAAACACGCTGATGCAGACAGTTTTCAAATCGAAGAATTATTTTAAGAGATATTTAATGCTAAAGTTGGACAAAATCGTTCCATTAAAAAAGTTTTATTGGAGAAAAAACTATACATGAGAATTTAATCATTTTTAGATCATTTTATACGTTATAAGTTCCCGGTGTGCAGATTGCATTTATTTTTCTTATTTGACACATTTTTTAGGTTTTATTTCAATTTTAAATTCAAATTTTCAGCATTTCAAGACATATTTTTTACAAATTTTAGAAAATGTTATTAATTTAAACTGTTGCCAGTTGTATAAACAGCGCAAACAATAATGTTTACTTCAAATTAAAAATTTATTTTACACGTGACTATTATAAACAGAAAATATAAAAAGCAGGAACTCATTGAAAATTACGTCATAAAAACTATAATTACACGTGAATTTTAAACGAGACAGAATATTGTAAAATAATAAAATCATAAACATGCGTTAGAAGTCTTAAATAGGAGAATGTACGTCACATACACGTCACATTACACTTATTATATAAAATGAACAAAAAATAATATTGCAAAACAGTTTAAATTTAAAAATTGCTCGAGACATTTATTTGATATTTTAAGATGATCATAATATTTCATTTCTAACAAAAGTATTTTTAGGTGAATATTAAAAAGAAAAAGAAAAGTTTGGTGAAAATTACGTCAGATTATAATTGTCCGATTCAAATTATAATTCAATCTTCCGAAATCTTTTTAAAGCCGATCAAATTATCGTGCTGTTAGAGTCTGCGGTGTCTGAACGGGGGTTGACGAGCGTAGCTCGTAGGGGGCAGAGCCCCCTAGTAATATAAAATAAAAAGCGGTTCGCACGGGTCTTGGAATTTCTAGACAAAGAAATTCTTCGGTATCAATATTTTCTTACGGAAAATCTCTCCTTAAATAAGGCAAAATTTCGCGTGTTTGAACTAGATTTATTTTTTTAATAAAAGAATACTGATATTTTACTTGGATAATAACGGGATCCATCCGAACCCTGGGATATGTAAGCAAATAATTTAAATTTTTATACCGCCAAATAGGGGGAAAAACTTTAAAATGAAATTTGTTTGCAAGCTGCATCTCAGTTTACTCATTGTCCATGTCTGTGATTTTAAAAACAATTTTCAAGCATGAAATATATTTTAATTTGTCACGAGGAGATGATTACGAAAGATTAATCCGTTTGCCCTTAAAACCATTTAAAGAGTCCTGTATTTTCTTATGGCTAATATTTCATAAACAAATTAAAACTTCCTCTATAAATAAGTAAGTAAAATAATATAAAACACAAATTTAACATACACATAATTCAACTACACGCTTAAAACACTGAAATGATCAGAATCAAAAAGACTGCCATAAGTAGCAAAATCTTGTGCTAATAACTCTTAGCATGCGACTAATACAAAAATATTGCTTTTGATAAATTTAAAAATTTTATTTGATTGCATAATTGATATTTTTCATATAACAATGCTCTTTTGGTGTTGGCAATCTAAAAAAATATATTGCATGTAAAAAAATTATTAGAGTATTCAAAAAAAAAAAAAAATGGTTTTCACCTAGACTCTGTGACCTGGGAAGACCGGGTTCGATCCCCTAGTATATATAAAGGAGTATGTCCTGTCTGACTCATAATCACCGTTGATCCTCAACCTGACCCCCCACACCACCAAAAACAAAAAAGGTGTTTCTAGAATTGACGATAAACTTAATTACATAAAATGTTTTAAATATAAGTAAAGGCACAATCTTGCTTAATGGTACACAAAACACGAACTTTAATAAGCTAAAAGTTAACTTCCACGTTTCGAGCTGTTTACAGCCGTCTTCAGGAAAATATGATGGTAAAATGGCTCAAAGTTCAGAGACGAAAGCTTTCTGTGCAAGAGATAATTAGTCGAAACTTGACCAATGATTTGAATACAAAAATGTAGTGTTGCCATCCAGTGAAAATAAATAATTATTAATGAACGGAGATCAAATGAATCAAAAAGGTCGATTTAAGAAACCACGAGTGCCCCTATCTACACATGAGGGACAGAACCACGTTCAACTGAGTCTTCATTCAAGTTTTTGGCAACATAATACAAGTTTAAGCTGAAATATTTTAATAAGATGTAGAATTATGATTTTATGATATTATGCCAGATTTTTGGGATATTACAGGATAAATCGTTAATATCGTTACAAGATTTATCTTCACGTGCGATGATTTCAACTGATTCTCTAATTTTACTTTCAAAGGGGTTATTGCACGGAACTATAATTTTTGTTTCAGCAAAGTTAATATGGCAGACTTCATTAGCTAAGTAGAACCTAGAAAGAGCTGTATTCTGTTTACGATGTTTAATGTCTCTGCGGTGTTCCATCTTTTGTCTCTGAACTTTGAGCCATTTTACCATAATATTTTCCCGAAGACGGCTGTAGAAACAGCTCGAAACATAGAATTTAACTTTTAGCTTATTAAAGTTCGTGTTTTGTGTACCATTAAGCAAGATTGTGTCTTTACTTATTATATTTTATGTTGCAATTGTCCAGTATGTGTTATTGTTTTAAACATGTTTCCGTGAAAATTTGTCATTTGTCAGACAGCTTTCCATATTACTCACTATAATCTGAACTAGAATCTAAGCTATGTGATAATGCAGTTATTTTATAGGCACTTGAATATAAAAAAAAGGTAATTTTTTTATAAAAAATATATATTGTTTGAAATATTTCAGTTAATTTTGAAGATATTGTAAAACTTCTAGTTTGGTGCACAGGTATGTGTCATTAGTAGAAAGTAAATTGAAATATATTTAATTGAATTGAGTGTACGCTGTCAGGTAAGAGCATGAAATTTTGCTAATGGCAAAAAAAACTCCAATTTTTTAGAATGTTATGAAGATATTGCTAAGATTATATATTTTTTCATCATTCTGTATTGCAATTGAACTAAAAATACGTGTATTTATTCAATATTGTCCATTTTGCTTTAAAAAAGCTCTCTAAACACAGGCAGATACCTTAAAATAAAAAAATCCTATTTGTTACTTTGTAGTAAAGATAAGTTTTAGTTATTAAAATGCCCCGCCCCCTACAAAAAAGGTGTTTCTAGAATTGACGATAAACTTAATTGCATAAAATGTTTTAAACATGTTTCCGTGAAAATTTGTCATTTGCCATTTGCACCCAGGACAATGAAATTTGGAAGACATGTTCCTTACATAGTGTAGGTACCGACTAAGAAAGGATTTTTGACTTTTGATCAATGTTATGATGTTCTTTTGCAGACTGATGAGTACCTAACATTTCTTAAGGCTGCTGCTTACATCTTGTTTAGTCTTTTCCATTCTTTCTTTTTACCTACAATGCGTAATATTTAAATGAAATAAAAGTTCCTATCAACTTTCTAATTTATATACATTAATTTTTCTCTTGCTTCTATAGCAATTTTTCCTCATCTTCATTTAATCATTTTTAAACATTTTCCTTTCTATCAGTCACCCCACTTTACTGTAGTTTTACAGAATAAATTTACATTATTTTAGAAATATAACCATTAACCCTTCATTATGTACAGTGCATAAGAAAAAGATTTCCAAAAACATTTAATTAAGGGAGCTTTGACCATCTGGTCAATCCTCCCTCACATTGATTGGGTCAACACTCGCCACATAGTCACTTTTTAAATTATAACCCTTGGTTATGCTTAGTCTAATTTACTGTACAATCTTTATACCTGGAATGAAAGCTCAATATTTCTACATTACTCAAAACCTACTTGCTTAAATTTCTATAATGTATTTTATCTAAGAAAATTTTACAAAAGTTTTCTAAAAAATGCACTTTTTAAGATGAAAAAACTTCACAATTGATTTTTGAACGTCTGTTTCAATTATCTTCATGAAACAAAGAGTAGCTTTAGTTGCCACCTATAGGCAAAACTCTGAACTATGAAAACTGGAGGGTGGGTCAAGCCTCCCCTACGGTCACCCTCCCCAGCCTCCCCTATAACACATTTTGTTCTATGTTGCTTAGTTATAGGATTACGTGTGAAAGTCCTTTAATCAGTGAACCCGAATACGAAAGATTAGCCTTTTTTAAAGGTTCTACTAAGTGGATTCTGATGGAACCAGCACTGTCAGTTAGAGAAATTGTTTCAGGGGAAGTTTTATTATATAACACATTGCGTTTACGTTGCTTTGTTACAGATTTATGGGCGAAAGTTCTATAATAAGGTCAGTTATGAAAGATTAGCTTTTTTAAAAGGTTCTACCGGACGGATTTGCATTGTTAATTTTTTCAGGAATGATTTTAATATGTTACATATTCTTCTATCGTTCTTTATCAAATCTTATTGTAAATGATCAACTTTTAGATATATCTCGCTCGATTCAAGATTCGTTTGGATAAACCGATCAGCGTAGCCAGCGAAGGCTGCTAGTTGACTAATAATTAAATAGTAATTAATCTATGAAAAGTTTCACTTCACATGTCTTTTATATGTTTTTTTTTTCTTTTCAGGTCCACATAATCCTCCCCACCCGGGTGAAGGAGGTAAGATCTTTCAAATAAAATGTGGCAAAATTTAACTAATTAAAACTTTAATTATTATTTGTAAAAAAGGAATTGATAGAATTATTTTGAAAATAACTGAAATAGCGAGAATAAAGCAAATGAACCGATTGACAGAAAATACTGCTCCATGAAAGAGTATGAAGAATTTGATATAAATTGACACTAGACAGAGAAACAAGTTTAAATAAAGAAATTTTATACTGGATACCCCTTCTTATCTTTGACCAACAGCTAAATCTTAGATAGTTAGATTTAGAGGTATAGTTCCACAAGCAAAAATTCTACCAATGTTAATATTCATCATAGGAAAATCTTTTTAATGTCAAGATAATAATAATTATTAAAAGTTACGTAATTAAATTTTTATACGATCTCCAGGACCTTAAGTTACATTTAGATAAACGTTCATGAGGATCTAACAAGAAATACATTAAAAATTCCCTTTTTGTATGGACCTAAATTATAGGATTATGATATTTTAAATTTTATGAATTTTCAGCGTTTTTAACACTTTCCAAGATAATTGAAAAGTGTTTATGAATTCGGTTTGTCTGCCTGTCTGTCTGCCGTCGGCCTTCCTGTTTGTCTGTGTGCCGCCTGTCCATGCTCTAACTCCCGTAAATATACTCCGATTGACATGCAATTGATTTATGTTAATGACGTATACTATGGCATGTTTGCTATTCAAATGAAGTGTATAATATTTATAGATCACTTATAGGGACGCTCAAAATAATTCTGTTACATTACGATCTATAGGGAAAAATCTTTTGCGGGGTATTTTAATTATGTTAAAAATTTTCAAAGGTATTGAATTTAATATTTATGACTGAGGAGCACTAAAAGAGGATTACTATAGAATAGGTATGTGTAGTATTCATTGTTCATTTACAGGGGTACACAAAATAATTTGGTTAAAGTACTGTCTATTAACAATAATTGCTAGAAGTGAGATTTCAGTTGTGGTAGGCGTTTTTAAATTTAATTAATTTTTTACCTATTATTTGGTGCCTGCAAATTCTATAGATCATATACAGGACAGCACAAAAGATCTCGTGTATATTTCCGTTTAAAGGGATTTTAGCCTTTTCGAGAGTTGATTCTTTTATGAAAGAAGGTCATCAACATAAAAGTCCTTAAGACGACTGACGATGCTAGACGTAAGTTTGTTTGTTCATCTAAAGCAGTGGTTTTCAACCTTTTATCGGCCACGCCCCTCCAAAACATCAGTAAAGTCACTATGCCCCCCCCCCCTCCTTAATCTGTAAATTATGTCTCTTATTTTCTAAAAAGTGAAATCTATTCACACAGGTGAAGCGTAATAAAGTCTTAACAATACCTCTTAATTTCACATTTTTTAACTTATCAAAGAGGTGAATCTTCTGCGGCAAATGTGTTTTTAACAACATTTTACAAATGCAATGAGGTTACATATCTTCGCCTTTGTACCAAAAAGAGTTTTGTTGTACTTTGTAACTCACCTCAATGTTAAAAAAAAAGTGTTATGCATTCTGCATTTTATCTTCACAAAATATCTTGAAGAGAGACTTGTATTTAACATTGAAAGTGATAACATTCACGCATTTTATAATTCATTTTGTGACTTATTAAGACTTGGTGGAAGAGCTTTCAACACTAACTTTTTTAAAAGGATAACACAACACACAAGAAGCATTTCAAAACTCTAATCTTTATCAAAATTAAGTAGCCATTATTTATTCCCCATTACAACACATTTTTTTTTCTGTTTCCTCTTTCCCAATATCGTTTTCTTCCATTTACCCATTTCCTTTTCTAATGCTATTTAAAATTTATAGGTTATATAAAGTTGGTAGTACGTCATTCAGATACTTCAAATACATTTTTAAGGTTAAATATGTTGGAGACAGTCAAAGTTATACATACTTTTAAGTAGTTTCTTCGAGAAAAAGAATCTTCGTGTGACAAATAATACTTCGTGTGAGCGAATAGAAGTAGAAATCGTTCTCACTAAATAATTAAAAGCGTTAAAAAAACATGAAATCATTTCCCAGAAAAATTATAATGAAATTTAATAATAAAATGATGTTAAGATCTTTTAAGGAAGTTGACAGTGTGTGTGTAAGCTCCAGTCGATGTCTTTTGAGGATTACCTGAGTCTTAAGGAAAGGCCTTATGAGTTTTCTAATCTTCTGAATCGTAGTATGAGTCGAACTTCTTCTGTAAGCTCTCTCAATTCTATCCCTGCTAATGTTAACAGTCAATTGACTACTACTGAAATTATGGATAGATACGAAAATGAAATTTTTGGACCAAAGGAAATATTAATTGACGATTCTCCCCATGTTATTAC
Organism: Maratus speciosus; assembly: GCA_963932465.1. Classification (NCBI taxonomy): domain Eukaryota; kingdom Metazoa; phylum Arthropoda; class Arachnida; order Araneae; family Salticidae; genus Maratus; species Maratus speciosus. The sequence goes on from OZ010799.1 coordinate 244,867,999, forward strand.
TAACACGAAAAAAATTCAAATCTACAATTTTATATATAGAAATAGCGATGCAAGCATTTACGACGCCCTCAAATGGGTAATTAATTTGTATCGGAAGGTAAAAACTGACAATATCGCTATCCCAGACGCTGCTGGAGACGGATTCAAAACAGTTACCCGTAAACGTAGGAAAAATAGTTCCGGTAATTCAACCTCTTCTAAAAAAGATGATATCTCAAATTCCCCCAATAATTCGGATAATGAATCTGTAAAAGATGATACTGAAATGGAAATTCCAGAAACCAAAAAACCCAAACCAATTATGGTAGCGGGAATAACTGATATAATAGAATTCAACAAAAACTTAGCTAAAGGTGGCGAGTTCGAATCTACATTAGCAGGTAAATTTCTTAAAATTTTCCCTTCCACCCTCAAAACTAAAACGCGTTTAATAGACCATCTTAAGCAAAATAAAATTCAATTTTACATCATTCCAGATCGTGAAATTCCCCTTAAGGCGGTTATCAGAGGCCTCCCAACCTCCACCCCTATTGAAAAAATCAAAGAAAACTTAAATCTAAAAAACTTTCCTACTATTAAAATTTCACAACTCAAAAGCCGAAGAGAGGGTAAAAAATCTCTCCCTTTCTTCTTAGTAGAACTTCCAAAAAATTCAAATTCTTATGATATTTTTAACCTAAGATCGCTTTTTCAAATTCGAATCACTGTGGAGAAATTCAGAGTTGCAAAAAAGGCAACTCAATGCCATCGGTGTCAGAATTTCTTTCACATATCTGAAAATTGTAACATGTATCGCTGCTATGTGGATGCAGTGGGGACCATTTATCTACTGATTGCCCCCTTAAAAAGCCAACTGAGCTACCCAGACCACCCCCAAAATGCAAAAATTGTGAACTCGCACACCCTTCAAGTTATAAGGGCTGCAAAAAGTATCCCATAAAGCCCCAATTTAAAAAATCATATGCAGAAGCAACATCTAATGTTAGAACTACCAAGGGAAAAACGACAATAGTCCAAAACCCCCCAAAATCAATCGAAAAACCTAAAATTAAACCTACCCCCCCCCCCCCCCCCCAATTGAGTATCTTTATGAATTAACCGAATTTAACAATGAAATTCCTACGATAATAGAATTAGTCAAAAAAATAAAAGCCGAGCTAGGAGTCCAAAACTTTTCGGAAGTGTCAGCAAAACTCAGCAGCGTCTTGGAGAAGATATCTGCTGAAAACAATGTTTTCGCAAAATTATTTACTTTTTCAGAATTCATCTCCAAATCAACAACTAAAGACGATATTTCGTCTTAGTTTTATTCCTTTGGAAGAAAAAAAAAAAAAAAAAAAAAAAAAAAAAAAAAAAAACTAAATTTTTTTTAACGTAATTTTAATTACAGCTATCTTTTAAAAATAGTATATGGTTACTACCGGCACTAATTATGCGGTTTTTCACGGCCTTTGGCGAAATTTGCGTTTTTTTAGTGTTTTTAACCAATCCTTTGACGAAATTCACTTTTTTAACCAATCGTTTGACAAAATTCCCTTTTTTTTCGCGCTCCTTTGACAAAATTCGTGTTTTTCCGCGATCTAGTGATGAAATTCGCATTTTTTCGAGATCCTTTGACAAAATTCTCGTTTTTTTGGTATCTTTTGGCTTAATCCGTGTTTTCCCGCGATCCTTTAACGAAATTCACTTTTTTCTGCGATCCTTTGACGAAATTCGTATTTGTTTCCGCGATTCTTTGACAAAATTTGTGGTTGTTCCACGATCTTTTAACGAAATTCACATTTTTTTGTCCCGCGATCCTTTCACAAAATTCACGTTTGTTCCGCGATGCTTTAACGAAATTCAATTTTTTTTCTGCGATCCTTTACGAAATTCGCCTGTGACAAAAGTAGCGTTTTTTCCGCGAACCTGTGACAAAATTCACGTTTTTTCGCCGTCCTTTGACGAAATTCGAGTTTTTTTCTCGATCCTTTAGCGAAATTCACGTTTTTCCGAAATCGATTTTGTTTCGGAGGAGCGGGTAGTGATCGGGGGCTATCACCCCCACCCTCCCTTCCGTAGATAACAGGACATAATCCTTTTTTCTTCATTAATTACCAAAACGTCATTGAGGATTGCTGATGACACTCGAAAACTTTTGGGTTTCCGTTTGTTTGTGTTTTCCGCGAAAACTGCCATAAAAAGAAGTTGGATTTATATTATTTCTTTTTGGGAGGGAAGAAGCGATCTCCCCGGTCGCCTACCCCCCCCCCCCCTTCCCCTTTGGATCCGCTTCCTGACCAGTACTAACGAATAATTAAAACAAACACCACTTCCGGTGAGCGGACCAAAAATGTTAAAATGTCGAATGGTGCGAGTATTGGAATACTTATGGTAGCTGGTTCAGTTACTACAAATTACTTTAAAATTCTTTGTACATACAATATATATACAGTTTTTATTTACATTTTGTCGAATGGAATGTGGATCCAGCGAACGCACCATAGGTCCTCACAGTCGCCAATAAACAACAACTGACGATTCTTAGATGTTGCCAAACGACAAAACCTAAATTTGAGTAGAATGCAGAATGGAGTGGAAATTTTTAGGAGAAAACATGATTTACAGTCAAACTACGTGTGTTATTCAATATGAGCATTGAGTGTTTATAAAAGAGTGTTTTTTTAAATGTTTTTACTTTTATTTCATACAATTTCAGTTGTGTTGTTATTTTCTTAAATTTTTTAATTCTCAGAATCTTTTAATATTTTTTGAATTCTTAGAATTTAGAATTCTTGATTTCTTTTTTATTCTGTAAAAACAAAAACAGAACAACAATTTATGTTTAAGTCATAAGATTTAGAAAAATAAAGAGATTGATATAGATTCAGCAAAATGGAAGTTCACTTAAACATAGTTCAGATAATTGTCAATCTACTATATTTAATATTTTAATTGTTAAATTTTTATGTTGCTTTTTTGTGTGGAAATCTTTTTAAAATGTGTTCCCTGGGGATCCCTACAAAAAAATTCCTACTTTAGCTTATTTTATTTTTATATTTTCATGAAGACCACAGGAATACCTGTTCTAAATTTTTGCACCTTCCTGGATTTCGTTCTGCCGCACTCATTTTTAATTAAGAATGACTTATCATATGTAAATGGATTTTCTAGGACAAAATTTTCAGTATTAAAATGCAACATTAGAAACAATTTTGTTCTTTCTCTGTTCTTTTTAAAAAATGTTGACACGATTTAAATCAATTTTATTGCAGCTCCCTCGCAGCAGCATCCAGCTTACGAAGGTAATATTTTGCTTATCTTTTGCCCAATATAATAGTATTATAAAAAACCCTTATTATTCTGTGATAGTATTATTTTTTAACTATTTTGTAAATATATATATATATATATATATATATATATATATATATATATATATATATATATATATATATATATATATATATATATATATATATGTATATATATATATATACATATGTATATATATATATATATATATATATATATATATATATATATATAATATATATATATATTATATATTAATTATATATATTAATATATATATTATAATATATATATATTAATATATATATTAATATATATATATATATATATATATATATATATATATATATATATATATATATATATATATATATATGTATATACATATATACATATGAGGACGCGAGTTTCAAAACTCGCCTTATTCAAAAAATCAAATTTTGGGAAATCGCGAAAACTGCGTCCATTGGTTTTCATTGTAAACTAAGATTTTACAGTGGCAGAAATACAAAATAAGAGTAGTTTTTTTTTTGCAGACTTTTGCATTTTTCCGGTACAGCTTTACTAAAAGAATAGATTGATAAAGAAAAAACGATTTTTTAAATTTTGGATAAGGCGAAAACTTAACTTTTAGAAACTCACTTCCTCATATATATATATGTGACGATATGACTAGAGTAGTTGGCATTTCTCAGTTTTAACTTGGGTTCCCAGATAATAAGCACAGGCGTTTTAGCCGATTGGTTTAAGACAGAGTAAAAAAAAAAAAATGAAGACTACACACAAAGCAGTCGATTGAAACACTATTCAGTTTTATTTCCACATTCAGGATTGGGTCTAAGGAAAATGCTCCATTCCCTCGATGATAAAAAAGAATAAAGTTAGCTCACATCACACAATTAGCTTAAAAAATGTTCCATCTCTCGGACGCGTTCCACACTTAATTCTGTAAACATCTCCGTACACAGTTCGATACCTTTTTCTCCCCATTCTACACATCCATATACTAGCACTCATTCATAGTATTTCTACCTTCATCGAACAGATACATCGTATATCTAATCTGTCATCTCACCTCTCAACAACCTCTTACTTTCGTCAACGTCTCCGTAATCGATCTCGGTATCTCTCTGTGATCATCTCTAAAGTCTATGTAAAAAGTTCTCATCAGCTCTCCAACATCTCAGAAAACTCTCAGCAAAATCTCTATCTTTAAGAAAACAACATCTCAGAAAAATCGCAGAAGAATCACTCTGTATCCGATTATGTGATTGTATTTATATTATCTTGGCTCACGGCTACAAATTAAGTCAGCGGATACTTCTCCTCCAATCATATTTACTTTCTGGACGATTTATTTATACTTCCGGTCGCATTAATTTTTAGGGAAACCAGTTTCCTGGCGCCAAAGATTGTTCCAGAATATTCCACATCCCCGCAACCAGACGCGCAAGGTGTAAACAAACTTTAGTGTCTGCTGTCGAGGTGGCTTCTAAAAATAGCTTTTTCTCCCCGTCAGACGATTTTTAACAACAAGAAAAATTAATTTATTTCTGCTTACGTTTTAAAGCATCGACACATTCTAGTTGGAACCTGGATATTTTTTAATAAAAGAATGAATTTAAAGGAAATGGGTTTTTTAGACGGGATAATTTATGAGCTATAATATTTTAGCAATTAAATAAAGAATTTGAGGGAATATAATATACCGGAATTTAATAGCGGATTTTAATCGGAATTTAATCCTTTGCACTCCGTTGTCGCCGCTGCGGCGACATCTTCTTTCCTTGCAAAATTTGCTTTTGGCACCAGTGATAAAAGAAAATAAAATTTGCCTTACTTAATCAGAGCATTTTTGAAATTGTGTACTCGAAGGAAACTTCTTTTAAAAAAGTGGTGCTGGCCGAATAAAATTTGTGTAATGACGAATTAACGACGCGGAGTTGATGGTAGCCCACAGTCAAAACGACGGGGAGTTGCTGGTAGCCCATACTCAAAATGACGCGGAGTGCAAAGAGTTAAATAATAAAAGTTTTATTAAAGAAATATAAATAGAGCCATTTTTAGATTTACGCAATTTGGAAGAAATATTATTAGATCGATTAGGATCATATAGAGACTAATAGACTAGGGTTTTAACTTAATAAGCCGGTATAATATACAGAATATTACTGAAAAAGGGACATTTATGTAGAATACCTTTAACCTCGGTGAAAAATTTTAAATTTTGTAATATATGTATACAATTTTTCAGTACAATTATAGCCTTGAAACAAACGAAATTGACCAATAATTATGAAGTCGATATTAAACACATCAGAAACCAAATACTAGTTAAATTGTATAGTCCAGTGAAATACCTTATGAAAATTAAAAGAAAAACAACAACCACAACAAAAAAAACACGATTATGGATACAAAAGAATGCTTGTATTGTAAATTATGTCTTCCAGGGCACAGAATTTACATAAGCAAAACAGTCGTTTTCTGTAGAGAATTAACCCTTAAATGCCTGAATTTTCAAAAATCATTGTAATAATGTTTTTCGGCTTTCATTTTTTAAATAAATCATGGGAAAAATACTTTAAAAAATCATATTTTGTTTTAAGTATGGTTTACGGCTAAAAAACAGTTTGTTACTAATCGGTAATACTAGTCTTTAATTGAAAAAATAATTTCCTTGATAAAATTCTATAATATTAAACACACGAGAATTTTAGGAACTATAATAAGAAATAAATTTTATTGAAAAAATCTATCTTTATTCTTAAACAGTACAAGTGCTGCCATCTACATGTTGAAAATCGATTTAATAATATTTTCAGAATATATTTTATTGGCAACTTTAGGCATTATAGCTTCAATATTATTCTAATAGTATTTTAGAGCCTAAATTGGGTATGTTGCCGAAAAGCAACACCCGGCATTTAAGGGTTAAGTTATAAGATGAATAATAAATTTGCTCCATGCCCGAATGACTGATGAACCAGAATAAAAAAGAAGAAATGAACACTGAATATCGAGAAAGGCCTTGAAATGGAATTAAAAAAAAAAATAAATAAAATAACTTTTTTTATTTTGTTACTCGATTTAATATTATATATATGATAAAAAGTAATTAAATTCAGCTTGCCCTATAAAATTACACAAAATTTTTTAACTCCTTTCCCATTTGCACATTTAAAAATAAATTTTATAACCCTTACATATACTCAAACAACATACCTTAAACAACTCTACATCACATGTCATGCTCATGTCACGCTAATTGTGGACGCTATAAATGGCATTATCAAATAGCGCGTACTCATTTTACTATATCTAGATGCATAACTGCCAAGTTTTACTAGTAATTTTTACTAGTATATTTTGCTTTATCTATTTGTAGGTTTCGGCAATTCAAAATAGAAGAAATTACTATTAAAAATTGGTGGTAAGAAAAAAGGGCAAAACTTAGCAACTACGCAGATACCATTTGTTTTACTTTAATTGTTAGCTTTCAAATCTTAAAAGGGTGAGATAGGACCTTACTGACGACCCTATATGTCTTATTTCATAATTATTTTGAAAGCAGAGATAAAAAAAAAACAACAACTAAGAACTGATTTATATTTTTAAAACGAGATAGCGAAGAGAAAGCCCAGTAGCGTAGAAATCAGCGCATATCTCTACTACGCTGTAGGTCCACAGTTCGATTCCGGACTGCGGAATGGGTAAGGTTCACTAAAAATTTCATCTCTTCAGGGTCAATGAAATGAATACCAAGCTTGCTTGAGAACTAATCACTGAGCGTCCTGCTTTAGGCTGGGACATATGGTGTATAGCTTCTTAAGACCCATGGTCAAGAAAACAGACCTAAGCACTGTAGGCCATCATTCTTAATGGATTGTAACGCCGCAGATTTAGTTTAGTTTAGACAGAGAAGAGATATAGGCCGATATATATAATCAGGGTTCGGTGATATATATCAATGGATATACATCTTGATATATATCCGATATTTATTTTTAAAATATCATGAAGTTCGATATTTTCATATATTTGACACTAATTTTCAAAATATTGCATATGATACTTTTGATATTTTCAGTCAAAACAAGTGTAAATGAATTTTTTAACTGTTATTGATTGTGTCATTCTGTAGATAAGAACTTTTGCTTTGTCAGGCCCATTTTTAGCTCCCCCCCCCCCCCCCTACACACACACAAAAAAAAAGAAATATTTTCCCAGCTTTACATTTGAAGCTGAATTTTTAAATGCAGAATGTAGAACCAATAATTATGTGGGACTGTATTTACTTAAAACAACTATTGAAAGATAGACTATCTAATTTTGAGAAGTTATTTGCCTCTTCATAGAATCTTTTCAGGTTTTGGTTTCCTTTAGTTTAAACTACACAACAGATTAGAGAATGAAAAAGGACAGAAACTTACATTTATGTTCAAATTTTTCAATAAAAAAGAAGTACATTGTATATAACTTTGTTGCATATAACACAAAATTTTCTGGAAACTTGATACTTAATTTCATAGTTAGTTTTTTTTTTTTTGAGTGTAAAGAGCAAATTGTGTCTGTTTTCAGTTAGTTGATCTTGCATTTTTTAACACAAGTGAAAAAAATATATATTAGAATATTGTTTTATTAAGTTTTCGTACTAAATGCAATATGTTTTAGTTTCTAATTTATATTAGTCTGAAAATATTTATAATTATCAATAAGTTGACTATTTTGAAAATATCGGATATATATCGAAAATATCGGATATTTTTGATATTTTCGAAAATATCATGATATTTACGTACCCTGTATATAATTATGAAATGTGCTATATTTCATTATTATTTTGAAAGCAAGGAAAAAAAAATAACCAATAACTGATCTGTATTTTTATAATTAGATCTCCATGCATTAGTACAGCACAGACTACCTGGTTTTTTTGGAAAACATGAACACCGGCTTCTTTGGTCACCAAAATTAAGTAAGTTAACATGTATTATTATTACTATTTTTTGAAATAAAGAGTTGAGTAAATTTCCCCCTAAATTAAGCATATATCTTGGAAATGCTCATATACACTGCAAATAAAGTCTATTCAATTATGATGTAAGTAACGATTATTTTGTGGCTAGTTTGGTGCACTGTAAAAAAAAAAAAAAAAAAAAAAAAAAAAAAAAGACAAGTGTTTTGTTATCTATTGAAATTACAATAAAACCACGAAAGAAACTATTAGGCCGGGAGACGGTCAAGAGCCCCGTCATCGCGGAATTGAAGTTTTTTTAAATGTAAATCGATAGTAAAAGACATACCAACAAAATGAGCTAGGTATGACTAGGTTTGACAAGCCGAAAATACGTTTAATTAAATTAATTATTATTAAAAAGCTATAATGTTTTCCCGTCATCGCGGAATTGAAGTTTTTTATGTAAATCGGTAGTAAAAAGACATACCAACAAAATGAGCTAGGTATGACTAGGTTTGACAAGCCGAAAATACGTTTAATTAAATTAATTATTATTAAAAAGCTATAATGTTTTACCGTCATCGCGGAATTGAAGTTTTTTTTATGTAAATCGATAGCAAAAAGATATACCAACAAAATGAGTTAGGTATGACTAGGTTTGACAAGCCGAAAGCATGTTTAATTAAATTTGTTATTATTAAAAAGCTATAATATGTTTTATCGTCATAGCGGATATGGATTACTCTTAGAGCATTTTATAGAAAATTTTGCGCTCTTTCAGAAGAACTTAGTATGACAAACTTTATTCTGCCGGAAAAGTCTGTCATACCTATTTGAAGGATGCAGACGGTGATAAAGTTTCACATTTATTTTGTTTGAATTTTTACCGGTGGCATCTTTATTTCGCGTCTGGATGCTGGCCAAGTGCCGGCTTTCCGCGAAAACGGTAAATCATTACAGCTTTTTAATAATAACTAATTTAATTAAACTTATTTTCTGTTTGTCAAACCTAGTTATACCTATCTAATTTTGTTCGTATGACTTTTTACTATTGATTTACATATTTTTTTTAATTCTGCGATGACGGGGGATTTCACGACTTCGCCCCCTCTCAAGCTGGCATTGAAAAAAATTTCTCTCTACAGATAAAAAGATATTCGAATTATAATAAATCAGTAGCAAGCCTGAAATTATGCAACAAACGTGGCAAATGAGGTGCGTTTGTACCATAAATAGTTTTATAAATATTCAGATCTTGGTACAATATGGTGCGTTAAGAAATTATAGGACCACTTTAATTTTGAAAATTATGAAGTAAATAAAGGCTCTAATTATAGTTTAAAGATATGAGATATAAAAATACAACATATTTATTAAAATTAGTTTGCAATAATTGTGAATAATGCAATAAATAAGTATGTTAACAAAAATATAAGCAATGATTGAAAAATACATTGTTAACAAATTATAAGATTACTAGTCTAAAAACAAAAATAATGTGTAAATTAATACGATATTGGTCTTCCATTTTTCCTTATAACCTCAAACACTCTGTTTTTCATAGAAGTGACCAGATGATTAATTACAGATTCAGAAATTATCTTTAATTTTAAAAATTATGAAGTAAAGAAAGGTTCTAATCATAGTTTTAAGACATGCGATATCAAAATACAACATATTTATTAAAATTAGTTTGCAGTAATTTTGAATAATGCAATAAATAAATATGTTAACAAAAATATAAGCAATGATTAAAAAACACATTGTTAACAAATTATAAGACCACTTGTCTAAAAACAAAAATAATATGCAAATTAATATGATATTGGTCCTCCATTTTTCCTGTTAACCTCAAACACTCCGTTTTTCATAGAAGTGACCAGGTGATCAATTACAGATTCAGAAATATTGTGCCATTCTTTTACAATGGCTAATTGTAGTTCATTGGTAGATAAAAACTGTTTATTATTAGTATAAACTTTGCGACTTAATACTCTCCAAAGATTTTCCATAGGGTTCAAATCTGCACTTTGACTTGGCCATGACAAAACATGAATTTTTCCGATTTTAAAGACCTTTTTGAGTTGATAATCGAAATTTGTTGATAATTCCGTGCTGTAAAAATCCTTTTTCTTCCAGGTCGTTTAATTTTATTTGAATTATTTTTTCTAATTATTTCATTGTGAATGGCATTTTTAGAAAGCTTCATTAACCGAACTATTTCTCGTTCAGATTTATCAGTACCCTTATAAAATCAAATTTGTCTTACTTCGGTCGCAAACAACTCTTTACCCCGCGGCATCTTCAAATATATTGTAAATAACACTATCTAAACTTGCACCTTTGCTTCTCGGGGATACTTTCACGATATACAAACGCGTGCGTTTTATAATGATTCTGATGCGACGTATAATATGCTAATTTCCTCAGGTGGTCTTATAATTTCTTAATAGTCACCTTATTTAAGGTTTTAAAAAAATTAGAAGATTTTAATAAAACGTAACTTAAATTTTAATGATATTCATGATACCTTCAAACCGCAAATGTCTAGAATTCATAGTTTCCGTACAATTAACATTTGAAATCAGGGAGGTTTCATGTGAACACCTTGTATATTTAAATACTGATCCAATTTTCCTGTTTAGAGCCAGAAGAAAATGCACAGCCTGGTGTTCATGGTCAGACGGAGCCCCCAATACCAAAGGCACCTGGTAAGATGTTTACTTGTTCTTTTTTCTTTTCTTCTCCAGTACTTTGCCAGTGTAGGGGGTTTGGCGAATTAAAGAAAATGACGTGCGCGAGAAAAGAAAATTTCGCAACATATTTTTGTGTAACTTATTCAGTGATATATATACACTATTTATAAAAGTTAATATAATGAAGCCATTTATCTATTTTATATGCAAACAAAAGTAAATAATATAATATAACAATAAAAACAAATATATGTACCGGGTGTCCTAAAAAGGACTGGGTGATTTTTAAATTCAATAACTTGCAAACGGTGACAGATATTTAAAAGATACTTGCAGCAGGGTTAGGCATGAGGTCAAAAGATTTTTTACAGTGATTTTCGATTTTAGTTCGAATTACAAACAATAGATGGCGCTGCGGTCAACAAATCTAAATTAAGGCTCGATTTTTGGCACTTCGGGTCACACTCAATAAAATAAATACACACCCAACAACTAGTAAAATTTTAATCTCCTTTTTCCGCATGGAAGAAGAGAAAGGTAAAAAAATCGAGCCTGTATTTAGCACCTATTGATTACAGCGCCACCCATTGTTTGTAATTTGAACTAAAATAGAAAATCACTGTAAAAAAAACTTTTTACTTCATGCATAACCTTTCTGCAAGAATTTTTTAAATATCTGTCACTGATTGCAAGTTATTCAATTTTAAAGTCAGTCAGTCCTTTTTAGGACACCCGGTATAAACTATATATAAAAATCACTTCAAAATATCAAAATACTCAATAATTGCTATAAGTCAGGGACGGCGAACCCTTTCACATCCACGTGCCAAATTTTTCCAAAAACATATTTTACGTGATCATGACGGCCAACAGTAAAATATTTAATGGATCCAATAATAGTGAATTAAAATTACTTAAACTTTTGTTTTCGGTATTAAACAAATATGGGTACTATTTGATTTCATAGTTTAGAAATTTATTTTGAAAATATTATTTTTGTTGTCTCATCTTAGATGCCAAATAATTTATAGTAGCTTCGTACGTAGTTATTTTTAGGAGAATGCAAGTTGAATTGGACTGATTTGACAAGATGTTTTTACTTGATTTTTTCATATTATTTGTATCCGAAAAGAATGTTTCACAGAAAAACTTGTTAAAATAGCAAGCGCCAGAATCTACAGCTTTTAGTGTCTGGAATTGCATTCAAGTTCTTACAATTTTACCATCGGTTTGTTTGTTTTATTGGACACATACATCAGACTTGTGTACTTGACAACAAGGCCCGCTTATAAGTCATCGTCGATATAGAGGGACGAGATAGCACAATGAAATTTACAACACATAGAATTTTCACATCCGGGAGCTCCGCAAGGTGTGTGTAATAGAGACAGCGGGAGTCGAACCCGACAAGCCTCCTACGCTCTAAAGCGATTAGCACCGTGGTGTCTTAACCACTCGACCACGCCCCCCCCCCATCGGTATTTTTGCTTAAAAATGCCTTTTAATCTTTCTTTTGCGATTCTCTCCTAATTCTCTCTTATTTTGAAATTTTGTGAGCCAATATTGAGCTAGATTGGGATACATTAAGTTATATTTCAGTTACTTCAATTTGTATGACAATGACAATCAGCCAAACTAATCGAATTCAGATAAACAGAGGCAACATCTAGATTAAGTAATGCATTTTGTGAAATTCTACTATATTTTGATGTAGAACCTGAATCTATATACCTTGCCAAAAATAATCTGCAGCATGCCACTTATGGCACGCGTGCCATAGGTTCGCCGTCCCTGCTATAAGTGATAAACATAAATTTAAAAAAAGGCAAAATATCTTTATTTATTTACATTTCGACATGTTTCATTGCATCAGACGGCAACATTCTCAAGAAAGTAAAATGATAAAAATATTTTCGCAAAAATACAAATTGAAAAACTGGTAAACAAAAACAAAAATCACGCGAACACAAGGATAAAGAAATTAACTGCAATATTAAAAATAGATCTTTGTGAACGTGAATTATTTTACATTATTGTTTCATGATTCTGTGTAGCATTTCTTTCCAAATTTTAGGGAGCTCCATGGACACTGAATCATTGTAAATATTGTCATTGCGTAAGAAGATCCCTATTGATTCTCTGATGATGGACGGCAAGATCTTTATGGATAAATTATTTTACTGTTTTTAAAATGCATTTGTAAAGGTTCTCTGTTATATAGTCTGGCCAGAGCTGTCGTTTTCTTGTTGTATTTGATGTCTGCTTTATGTTCTTTGATCCTAGTTTTGAGCTTTCTATTTGTCATTCCTATATAAAATTGCACAGTTCCATCTTCTTTGGTGAAAGGTCTTTCATGTACCCTGATAATTGATTTGGTTCTATTGGGTCTATTTTCTAAAATATTATGTTTTTCAATTTTACGGATGGTTTTGCAACAATGGAGATATTGTATTTATTGAGTAAGTTTATATTTCAATCTTTCGAAAAAGCCAGGAACATAATGCAGAGTATAACTTGGAATTTCGTACTTTGAAATTACCTTTCTTTTTATTCCTTAAGCTGCTAATTAATTTATTTATTGTGCTTTCTTTATAGCCATTGTTCCGTGCGATGTCATATACAGTAAAACCTCCCTAAAGCGACCACGTTCCGTTCCAATAAAAATTGGTCGCTCCGAGAGGTGGTCTCTTAATGGAGGTCATGTTTAAATCTAGATTTTAATTGTTGAAAAAAAGGTAACAATTAATGTTACTAAAATTTATTTTTCACATTAGGAAAAAATATAAAAATTTCAGTATCAAAACAAAAATTAATTACTTAAGTTAATTACTGCGTAGTTTAAAAAATGAATACATTGACGTTTGCTTTGATTTTACTGTTTGATCTTTTATAACTTTTATTTCCATGTCTTTTCGAAATTCAGTAAATAAATGCAATTTTTTTTTTTTTTGGACGGTAACAAATAATGACGATTTCATTAATTTATCCATTTATTTGAGAATTTCGTGACAGAATAGGGCAGGGGAGTTTATTGACCGTCATTCTTAATCTGTCATCAGAGTTAAATTCATTGTCTAAAAAGGCACGAAGGGGTTTAAACACTTAAAAGTTACCGGAATAAATAAAAATTCTAAACTTAGTTTAGAGGTTTGATGAATAATGCGCTCTCCGGAATTATTTTTCAAATAAAATCTTCTTCCAGCGACCAGGAAAAAACAGAATTTGTTTCATTTTCTTCAAAGAAATGGGTCGCTCATGGAGGGAGTTCAACTGGGATGGTCTCTAAATAGAGGTAAAATTAGTATTGAGTCGATCGGGATAAATTTCGTTCCATGAAAAAATGGTCGTTCAGGGAGGTGGTCGCTTAATGGAGGTGGTCGCACAGGGAGGTTTCAATGTATTTTATTTATTTCGTTGTCTAACTGCTCCGGGGTACAAACATTGAAAGCTCTTTTGATAGAATGCCTAAATGCAGAAACTTTGTACGAAATCGGTGCTTGAGCATTATGAGGTACAGTGGAGAGATTGGCTATGGGTTTTCTGTAAACGGTACGTTCTATTCCTTGGTGAGTTTTGATTAGTAATACATCCAAATAAGGTAGTGCGTGATTTTTGTTTTTGTTTACTAGTTTTTCAATTTGAATTTTTGGGAAAATATTTTTATCATTTTATTTTCTTGAGAATGTTGGCGTCTGTTGCAATGAAACATGTCGAAATGTAAATAAATAAAGGTATTTTGTCTTTTTTAGAATTTATATTTATCACTTGTATCAATTATTGAGCATTTTAATAACAATATATATAGAAATAAAATGTTTATATACAAGGTGGCCATAATTAAACTAACAGTACTCAGAGTGCTCTGTAACGCAGTCTAATTGAGAGAATGACGCCAAATTTTGTAAGAAGATTAAGCAAGACGGAGGACGAGGGATTCCACAAAAAATGGTTCCAAAAGTCACCGCTAGGCGAATATGTGGCGCTGTGTACCAGAAAAGAGTTTTTAAAAATGCAGTATCAATACTGAAATAAAATTACCTTTTATTTATCATATTTAACGATTTTAGTATTGATTCTGCATTTTTTAAAACTTGCTTTTGTGTTACAGTGCGGAATCCTTATTCCCCCGTCTACTTTAATCTTCTTACAGAATTTGGCGTCATTCTCTCAATCCGATCGCGTTACAGAACACTTTAAGTACTGTCAGTTTAATTATGGCAACCTTGTATATGTAAAATTCTTGTCGGCTTACTGTTGGATAAACTTATCGTCAAAATATTGGAAGGCTGTAGATCGATGTAATGAATTCATAATTTAATGGCATCTAGTGTAAGATAGTAGATTTTTAAGTCGGCAAATTCAGTCAACTTATATAAAATTGTTGGTCGTGGCTGAGATCTAATATAAGTGAAAACACGATGATTCCTCTTTTGCAGTCGCATCATTAATTCGATGGTTTGAGTTAAACATCTCAAGGCAAATGCTGATTATTCCGGTAATTTCCTTGAATTACACGCATTTCAATTTGTGTCTGATCCCTTGAAACCTCACGAATTATTAAAACGGACGTATCTCTCTGAGTTTTTCAGATATCAAAATGGATTTTTTTTGTTTAATTCAGGAATTGATAAGGTAAAATTTCCTCCTACGGGCGCCGTATAAAAATTTCATTTTTGTATTTTCCCAAATAGACACCCCCCCCCCCCTCCATGGAGTTGCAACTTATTTAATCAAATTTTGCACTTTTTTTTATGAAACATTGCAATGGGAAGTATGTGCTTAGAGACAATATTTAAGGAGATAGCCTATTGTTTCGATATTTATGAATCTCACTGTATATATGTAAAATTCTTGTCGGCTTACTGTTGGATAAACTTCTCGTCAAAATATTGTAAGGCCAACGTCGGCATACGTCGGCTGGTGTTAATCGCAACGCACAGGAATACAGATTGAAATGTAAACTTCAGGAAAGAATCACTCAGCGAAATGTGCTCCGTAACTCAGCCAATAGCGAGAGAGAGAGAAGCGATAGAATCTGCAATCGATATAATGAATTCATAATTTAATGGCATCTGGTGTACGATCGTAGATTTTTAAGTCGGCAAATTCAGTCAACTTATATAGAATTGTTGGTCATGGTTGAGATCTAATATAAGTGAAAACACGATGATTCCTCTTTTGCAGTTGTATCATTAATTCGATGGCTTGAGCAAATATCTCAAGGCAAATGGTGATTATTCCGGTAATTTCTCCAGTATACATAGGCAGTTGGTATTCAAAGGACTTTTATTCACAAAAATTGGACATGAAAAACAATCTCCGCATAGCGAGAGATTTTGTAAAGTCTCAGAATGGATCGTGAGTAAATACATCGTGCTAGATCTTAAAATGGATTTGAACACTACAGTATGTGAAGAACACCGGGTAACTTCTTTGAAGCACTGGCAAAACAAGACAAATTTGCTAAAAAATCTGGGCTTCGAATTAACGTCGGCTGGTGTTAATCGCAACGCACAGGAATACAGATTGAAATGTAAACTTCAGGAAAGAATCATTCAGCGAAATGTGCTCCGTAACTCAGCCAATAGCGAGAGAGAGGGAAGCGATAGAATCTGCAATAAAAGAATGTCAATTATATGACATAGCATTAATGCGTACAAGAATAAACTGCTTCAAATTTTAATTGCTTAAAAGTGCGCCTTTTAAGCAATTAAAATTTAAAATATTGTTGAATGCAGGCCGTGAGAAATTTTCCACAGGAAAATTTCTCAGAATTATACAAGAATCAACTGTTTCGAAAAAAAAAAAAATGCAGCAAAATAAACTTGTTGTTTTGTTATTCATGATACCTTCAAACCGCAAATCCCTAGGATTCACTGTTTCTGTACAATTAAGATTTGAAATGAGAGAGGTTTCATGTGGACACCCTGTTTATTTAAATATTGATCCAATTTTTATTTTTAGAGCCAGATGAAAGTGCACACTCTGGTGTTCATGGTCAAAAAGAACCCCCAGTAACAACGGCACCTGGTAATATATTTTCTTGTTCTTTTTTCTTTCCTTCTCCGGTACATTGCCAGTGGTATGGCAAATTAAAGAAAATGGCGTGGCGAGAAAAGAAAATTTCGCAACATATTTTTGTGCAACTTATTCATTGTTTCATATACCCTATTTATAAAAGTTAAAACAGTGAAGTTATTTATCTATTTTATATGCAAACAAAAGTAAATAATATAATATAACAATAGCAATATATATACAAATAAAATGTTTATATATATGTACAAGTTGGAAATTGCACGTCAAACGTGGCAAATGTTGTGCATTCGTACTATAACTAGTTTTATAAATATTTTTTGCACGGCATATTGTACTGAATGTCTATTTTAGTGCACTTTATAAGTGCATATCAATTTCATTCTGTTCGAAAGGCTGTAACATCATTAAAATGCACTTGAAATAATTTTTTCCCATTGGCCGTAATGTAACGGAAAACTTTTGACTGCCCCTGTAATTAAACTGTACATCCGATTTTCATAAAATTGGAAATGATTCGACAAAATTATGCAACAATTATATATTTTAAATTTCAAACAATTCGGTTGAGTAGTTTATGCGGACGGACAGACAGACGGACTGAACGACGATTATATGTGCTACGTATTTATATAATTACGAATGCACCCAAAAATTCTAGTCGGTTTACTGTAGTAATTGAAAAGAACTTCTCGTTAAAATATTGGAAGGCTGTAGGTCGATGTAATGAATTCATAATTTATTGGCATCTCGGTGTAAGATTGTAAACTTTTAAGTCGACAAATTTAGTCAACTTACTATTATTGGTCGTGGCTGAGATCTTATATAAGTAAAAACACTAATTCCTCTTTTGCAGTTGCATCACTAATTCGATGGTTTGAGGTACATATCTCAAGGCAAATGGTGATTATTCCGATAATTTCGCCAGTATACATAGCCATAGTTGATATTGGAAGGGCTTTTATTCACAAAAAAGGGACATTTAAAACAATCCCCACATAGTGAGAGATTTTCTAACGTCTCAGAATGGATCGAGAGTAACTACATCGTACTAAATCTTAAAGTAAATTTGAACACTACAGTACGTGCAGAACACCGGGTAACTTCTTTGAAGCACTGGCAAAACAAGACAAATCTGCTATAAAATCTGGGCTCCGAAATAACGTCGTGCCAGCTGGTTTTAATCGCATCGCGTAGAAATACAGATACGAATGTAAACTTCAAGAAAGAACCACTCAGCGAAATGCGCACCGTAACTCAGCCAATGACGAGAAAGAGAGGATCGTAATATGAAAGGAGTTCCGTATCTGCTCACGGAAGGATTTAAGGGTGAAAAGTCTAGCGTTGGCAAATGCGCGGGAAGTTGATGCGTGGAGCGTGGAATAAAATTAGAAATAGTAAAATGGCTTTTAAAAACATTCGAAAATAAAAAGTAACTTCTTTTAGAATATTATAGTTTTGGTAACTGATAAAAATTAATGAAGGGATTAAACGTTTTATATTAATATTTCGAAAAGATAATTATTAATATACACGTTTTAAGTTTAAAAGAAATTAACTAGGAATAAATGATAATATTACTAAGAAACATGGAAATAATGAATATGCCGGAAAACCAGAATAATTTAGATGAATATCGCAAAGTGAGCTATCGTAAAATTTTATATAACATATATGTATAACTCATATATATATAAACAAATACAAAAGTTCATTTGGTTTATTTTCTTAGCTGTTTATATTATACTAGGAAGGTAGCCCGTCAAAAATGACGGAAAATTAGATATAAAGATATATACAACTCATATGCAAGAATATCAGCTTTTCTCGCTTGTTCCGCACGGATAGATGAAAATAACACATATTAAGAACGAAACACATTTATGAAAAACTGTGTACAGCAGAAGACCAGTTTAGTTCCAAGTGTTGTCCGGATTTGAGGCTTTTTTGCGGTCATGCCTATTCAAACTGTTTACATTTTTTAAAATTCATATACTGGACAATTTAGATTTTTAATTCTTAAAAATAAATAAATTACACACTTGAAGTAATGTATAAACTATTAAACTATCGTATACGATTTAATGAAATGGTATTATACGTGTGTGCTTCACGATCTTGGTTACGACGTTGGCGAAATTGGCTACAACTTGTCATAATTCTAATAGTGTGGGCCTCTATAACAAAGACGTAACCAGTTTTTAATAAAATTTCTGATATAAAGTAGTTTTCAAAAACTTGTGTAAAATTGCCGGCCGTTCTCATGTTATGTCAGTCCTAGGAATAATATTTGTAACACTGGAGAGTTTCTATGTATATGTGGAATTTAGAAAAGCTTCTCCAAAAGAAAGGTCCTGAAATGACATTGTAATTCCTCTAACTTCTAAGTTTAATCGGGTCATGATGTTGCTTACTGAAATCTAATAAATACAGTTATTTTTAATATTTTAACAGAATTAAACAGTTACACTTATTTAACTTAAACCCGCTGTTACGCCAATGTTAAATTTTAGTATTAACAAAGAAAATTATTTAAATTTTTCAAATCATACATTTATAATTTTTTTTTATTATTTAATAACCAAATAATGAAAAAATATGCTTTTATTCTGAGCTCATAAATATGACAATAGAGAAATGTAACTAAGAGACATTGCAAAATAAAATCTTTGTGAATTCAAACCATAAACAAACGATACCGCCCCCATTTTACCTACTATGACGTCATAAGAATATTGTCCATTGATTGTTGGAGAACTTACTTTGTGAATGATTACCTCAATGGTTCAATATTTCTTACGGTTCACAATGAATGAATCACTTGTGTTTGTTTAGGTTTATAGAATGAGATATTAAGCTGTTAAAGTACTTTCAACAGAAGTTATCCTAGGATACATGTACTTTTTAATCGAAATTAAAAACAATGCTTTGATTTCGAAATAAAATGTTTTCGTTTATATAATTGGTTATTTCTATTATTTATTTAGGTACTTTTCCATTATAGTTCATTTTTTAAAAAAGCTTGGCGCAATTCAGATTTTAGAAAGTGAGATATGTTGCAAAATATATAAACAGCTATGAAAACAAACCTGATGAGTTTTTATTTTTGTTTATACATGTATTTATTGTTATATTTGTTTATACATGTATTATGTATCATGGCGAAAACATCAACAGCATAAAAAACAACATCCGGGTTATAATATCAAGCAAAACAACGACACTTTGGCGCCAGTTAAGTATCCGTTGCGCATATGATATTGGCGTCAGAAAAAATTCGCGCCAATATATGATATCTGTGCCTAAACTTTTATTTATTTATTGTTATTTCCTTTTCAAAATAATGGCAAATAATTAAAAAACATATATGTAACTGGTATTCGAAAGCGAGATTTTTGCCAAATTGGCGTCAGAAAAAAAATTTCGCCAAACACAATGCGTACATGACAACTCTGCAAAAACTACTTCTGTTTCTTTATAAAAATGAATAAATAGCTTTTTTTATGTTAAATAAATGGTACTACTTAATTATCCCGTCGACAAATTTTGCCAAATTATATAAATCGCCAAACCACTCGCCAAATTGTACAAATTGACATAATTTTTATTTTAAATGACGAAAGAACAAATAAATTAGTATAACATTAATAAAGATACAAATAAAACGTCGAAATAAAAATCTCTTGATGACGTAAACACTTGTATCTTGCTTCAAGTCAAATGAATGTGACATTTCCGATCAACCATTATTGGCATTTAATCTTATAGTTTAGCGATAGATTTTTGGTCGACGGGATCACTAAGTAGTACCAAATAAATTGTATACGCATGGAAAAAATTGCTTGTGAATAAGAAACAGTAAATAGGAAAAAGTACGTTGCCAAACTTCTTTCTCGCCAAGAAACATTTCTCCGAAGTACTGTAAATAGGCGATGATTGCTGGAAATGCATTTTTAATTATGATACACGCTTTTATGTTTCGCTATACTTATGCATACTATACTGTGTCTATAAATGCTATAGTTCATATAAACTGCTACACAAAAGAAATCGTAAGGATTACTGAGCATGAGAGTAAATCGCTTAAAGGTAGTTTTAAGAGGAGTAATGCATCTTTATGCTGAACTGCGTTTAGTTTACTAAGAAATGTTTGTAGAATATAGATAAAATGATATACAGGGTCACGCAAAGAATTGGATACATAACCGTTCATGGATGATAATATCTGGAAATGTGATTTCAGTAGTTTTAAGAGTCTTTTAGTTTAAATTAAATTTTAGCTAAATAGTGGCGTGTAATAACAATACTATTGGCTATGGACGGTAACTGCTGAAATCAATTAAAAAAATTTTTAATGAGTTTTCTAAAATGTTTGCTTATTTTATTTACCTTATTTCCTCACATAACGAAGTTTTGTTAAAGCATTCCGGAAGTGTTGAAATGTGTTTCATATTCTATGCTTAACGCATGATTTTTCTTTCTCGTTTAGTCTTATTTTGCATTATTTTATTCTTAATTTTTTAGTCTTGTACTGCTTTACAGAAACTTTCATATTTAATTGTTTAAACTTTTCGCCGCCCCCATTTCATATTGTACGAACTATAGCGCAAATAGCGCAAAGTAACAGACAGTTTGGTACTTTTCCACTATTGGGGCTTTGGCGTTTTTTAAAACAGCTTCGTGTAATTCGGGCATCAAAAAGAGAGATTTGTTGTCAAATCATATAAACAGCTATGAAAACAAACTTGATGAGCTTTTTTGTTTGCTTATATATGCATTTGGCGCTACTTAGTTATCCCGTCGACCAGTTCCGCCAAATTATATAAATCGCCAAATCATTCGCCACATTATACAAATTGACTTAACTTTTATTTTAAATAACGAAAGAACAAAGGATTTAGTATAACATTAATAAAATTACAAATAAACGTCGAAATAAAAATCACTTGATGACGTAAACACGTGTAACTTGCTTAAACTTAAATGAATGTGACATTTATGATCAACCATTATTGGCATGTAATCTTATAGTTTGGTGAAATATCGTATAGTTTGATGTCAAAATTACTTCTGTTTCTGTATAAAATTATATAAATGTCTTTTATTATATAAATAAATCGTATAAATTATCGAAAAAAAAAATTGCGTGTCAGTGGATAGGTTCCCGGAAAATATGTTGCCAAATTTCCTTCTTCGCCAATGCACCTATACTGGAAAAGTATCTAACGCACGTTAAAATCGCGCAGTTAGGAGCACAAATAAGAGCTCAGCGTCGTCTATTTGTTATTATTTTATTTAAATTCTCACCTATAGATTTTGAAAAAAAAAAAAAAAAAAAAAAAAACCTTCAAAGAGCGGAGTTTAAATTAAATTGCGGTGACCTCCATTATTAAAGATTAATGGTTTTAAATGGGAATTTCGCCAAATTAGCCAGCTATCGCCAAGTTGGCTTCATATATGACAACTTATTTTTGTCGCCAACATTTGGCGCTACTGTGGTAATCCTGCATTAGTATTTTTCAACAATTACTTATTTCAATGAAGCGGTCCTACCGGAATCGTGAGGGACACACAGAGACTTGGATTTTATATAAATAGATGGCAACAAATATCCTTATTATATGGCATATTATATTATATGGCAACAAATCCGAACTGCGCCAAGCTTAAAAAGAAACAATTGTGTCAAGATCCCTATAGTGGAAAAATACTCTTTTACTTTCCCATCATACGTAGTATAGGGTAATTCTCGTAATCGTTTTAAAAATCGAATTTTTTTTTTTAAATGGATTTAGGGGAGAGTAGGATTCCCATTTGGACGTTTGGACCATTTCACATATTTTCAGGTGTTTTTGGAATATCTTCAAAAACTCACTACACGGAGTCAATCTATTCATCTACTAACTAAATAAATCTTTAGATCAGTTTCTTTTTGAAAATCTTAAATTTCATTTTAATTTGAAAAATTTGTCAAAAGTGGTCCAAATTCAGCAACTGGTCGCCTAAGTTGGACCTCCTAGTCTCCTAAATTGGACCACACAATATCAGGTTGTTTTAATGCCTAGAGAATATAACTAATTTTATTAAAAGCAAAGTTTGCGATTATTGAAACAATCAAATAAAATAACAGAAATGAAATGCAATGAAATCAAATACCTGAAAATAAGAGTAATTGTTTTAAATCAAAATGTATTCAAAATATTAATCAAAGTTATTAGTAATTAAGAATAGAAATTATGGAACTAATTGCCAGTTACTTGAATATCATATAAGGAGTGATGCAAAGCTTACACATGAATTTCGTTTATTGATTTTTTCTTCCAGCGCCCACAACGTGGAACCGTAATTGGCAATCTAAACACTGAATCATTTCTACTATTTTATTTTTCTTTCTAATTAGGCAAAACCAATCATCACTGTCTAGATTTTTCTTTTTAGATTTTGAATTATTAATAATTTTTTTTTCAACAAAAGTTTTCTTTACATTATATTTGTAGTTATTCCCTTCTATTATTTTCTTTCCAAGTGTTACTATTTTTTTAAAACTTGATGTTTCAATTGCTTTTGTGCTGTGAGAGCTTCTTTTTTGTCGTTTTTTTTACTTTATATGGCGAAGATTTTAACACAACTGTTTTTTGGCTCCCCCTGTACTTTGATTAAACTGAATGTAGCAAGGTAGATAGCATTTCTAATCATTTTTTGGCTTTTGGGGTGGGATTTGTAGTTGAAGCCGTCTTGCAGGTCAAATTCTTCACAACATATTTCCTCCTTTTCGTTTCCTATATCTTT
Organism: Maratus speciosus; assembly: GCA_963932465.1. Taxonomy (NCBI): domain Eukaryota; kingdom Metazoa; phylum Arthropoda; class Arachnida; order Araneae; family Salticidae; genus Maratus; species Maratus speciosus. Next base: position 244,891,774 of record OZ010799.1, read on the forward strand.
AACAGCTTTTGCTGTGACGGATGTTATTCTTACCGACAGCTTGTATATCGTTTTCAGCATTTTGAACATTATATTAAAAAAGTGTTTAAAATTAATGCTCTGTTGAAAAAAATACGCTACGATTAATCAAACAGTGTTTAATTCAAGAGTAACCCCCTCCCCCCCCCCTCACCGGAGCCTTGAAATAACCACTCCCACCGGAAGGTTTGAGATTTTATGCGTTTTAATGGCAAAAAAGGGTAATTCCACCCTTCAGAACTGTAAAAAGTCTGACCTCTCCCTCACGGAATCGCAAATATCCTCCAGGAGGAAAATGTTTCAATAGAACTCTGTAAACCAAATACGCCGTAGGAATAAAGAATTCAAAGAAAATAAATACAAATGCATACAAGATAAAAGAAGTTGCAAACAAAATTTATTGCATGAACATGTAAAAATATTTTTATGTTTATATAGGCCTAAACTGTATAAAGAAATTGATCCAGATATTAAAAAAAAAAAACTTGTATGGAAATAGTAATACATTATAAAATATTAAAAAACTAAAAAAAAAAAAATAGTGTACAAAGCGTACCACCTTACTTTTCAAATTTATGATCGTGTATTTGGTCCAATTTAAGCAACTTAAATTGGCCCAATTAAGGCAAATGCGCCATTTTTAAAAACAGATTATCTGAATACTAAGAACAAAAACGAAATCCAACAAATCCGCGCGAAAAACAGATAAATTTAGATATGTACACTGCTGGCCACACAAAATGCAACACCAAGAAGGAACAGAGATATCACAGCGAAATTTATTTGGCAGATAACATGCTGTACAAAGATCAAACGATCAAAATTACAGCCTCTTGTGATGCGTGGATGATGACAAAATCAGTAATTAGAGTAGCCGCCATTGTTGGCTATAACCGCTACCACACTCCTTGGCATAGAATCAAAGAGGCTTTGGATGTCTCCTTGGGGTACAGCAGTCCATGCGGCTTCCACATATTGTCAAAGTTGATCTGGTGTAGCAGCGGGTGGTGTATCCCGGGACAGTCGTTGCGCAAGCATGGGCCACACGTTTTCGATTGGCGATAGATCGGGAGAACAAGCAGGCCATGGAAGCAATTCAATCTGATGGGCAAAGAAGAACTCTTGAACATTGCGTGCCACGTGTGGTCGCGCATTATCCTGTTGGAATATGGCTGATGGCAATCGCTGAATGTATGGGAGGACCACGGGCTCCAACACCTCAGAGATGTAGCGCTGGCTGTTCAGTGTACCGGCAATACGTACTAGAGGTGTGCGGCAGTAAAATCCGATACCACCCCAAACCATGATACCGGGTGCAGGACCAGTGTGGCGATGCATAACGCAACAGTTCAGCAGCCTCTCACCACGGTGCCTCCAAACTCGAATCCGACCATCGTGATGTTGCAGGCAGAAGCGGGATTCGTCAGTAAACACAATGTCGTTCCATTCCGTTGTCCATGTCCGCTGTTCCTCGCACCATTCACGGCGCAAACGCCTGTGGTTTCCAGTCAGGGGTAAACGAAGCAATGGACGCCTTGCGGACATTCCACTCTGCTGCAAACGGCGTCGAATGGTACGAGCGGACACCGAATGATGCGTAGCAGACTGAATCTGTTGTGCTATGGTTCGTGATGTGGCTGCGCGATCCATCACTGCCATGCGCACAATCCGCCTATCATCACGGGCAGTGGTGCAATGAGATGGGTGCGATTGGCCCCGTCGGTCCGTCGTTCCCTCCTGCATCCAACGATTACAGATCCGCATCACAGTTGCTTGGTTTCGTCCAACACGTTGACCGATTTCTCTGAAGGATAATCCGCAATCCCTATAGGCTACTATTCTTCCTCTGTCGAATTCCGAAACTTGGTCAAAAGACGCTCGATGTCTTCCACGAGGCATAGGTAAACAGCTTACGCAAAAAAAACGCACGAGAAAACAATTACCGTACTTCAAATCGCCAATCTGTTCTCCCCTTATATAGCGCTTTCGAGTGGCGCTACGGTCGTCTATGATGTGCGTCTGCGCTGCAATGCTAATGATTTGCATATTTCATCGCCGCAAACGCATGATGTAAATTTCACATGAGTTGCATACTTCCTTCCGGGTGTTGCATTTTGTGTGGCCAGCAGTGTATATGAAAACATAACAACTTACCTTAGTTTTAAAGTATTCACTTACGTTTAATAGGAAAAAATAGATCAAAACAGCTAACTTTAGGTTTTTTTAAATTGTCTGAAAACAGCACGTGGTAGGCGGATGCTTCTACTAATCATAAATGACGTCATTCTGATAAGTAAGATTTCAGCGGCAAATGGCGTCTTTTTCTGTAATTAACGGCAGAATGGCAACGGTCCAATTAAAGCGGCGGTCCAAATATGGCTACTCTCCCCTACACGTTTCAGGCACTGGAGTTTCTGAAAAACATATTTATATATATATAAAAAAAAAATTGCCTTCCGTCTGTGTGTGTGTAAAGTTAAACGCTCTATCTCCCGAACAAATTGAGATTCAGACTTGAAATCTGGTGTGTACTTAGTATGTAGTAATGGGAAGAAGCCTATTAAATATAAGTAACCTCAATTATCGGAACTACTTTTTTTCGGGTCCTCGAAATATTCGATCTGATAAAAGGTATACAAAAAATTTCGAAATTGTTTATTTTAACCCTAGAACTACCGGAAATTTTACTCAAGTTTTATAAAAACATTCTACACCAGAATTTTTACTTAAAACTATTTAATTTGTTTATTTAACTTATTATTGTCTGATTTATACATTTCGTTTGTTTTGAAGAAATTTCTGGTTTGAATAAATATTTTGAATGTACATGTCTGGTCCATTGGACCCTTCTGGTAGACAGAGGGTTAAGGAGTGGATATAAAAGGAAATAAAAAAACGTAAATTTCGCATAACAGATCAAATCGATCGGATAATGAGCTGCTGATATATTTTTAATCATATTTTTCACACTCTTCAATTTTTCATGACCCTGTATTTCATTCAAATTTCAATTCAAAGATGTATTTTAATTGGAAATAAGACGCTTAATCCGACGCAGTAAACTGTTAGCTAATATGATCATCTTTTTTGGCGTTATAAGGATGTTTCTTTTACGCAAATTGGTACTACTCGATTATCACGTCGACCCAAAAACTATCGCCAAACTATAAGATTAAATGCCAATAATGGCTTATCGTAAATGTCACATTCACTTGACATTAAACACATTAAACGCGTTTGTTGCGTCATCGAGTGATTTTTAATTCGACGTTTTATTTGTATTTTTATTAATCTTTTACTAATTTATTTGTTCTTTCGTTATTTAAAATAAAAATTATGCCAATTTGTATAATTTTGCGACTAGTTTGGCGATTTATATAATTTGTCAAAATTGGTTGACGGGATAATCAAGTAGTACCCGCAATTCTGTAATAGAGCATTACTATGTGTTAAAAATATTTAACTATACGTTTAAATGTTATTTTGGAATTGCAATATAAATAGTTTACACATGTTTTATTTTCATATTTTATATTATGCATATCTATGATGGGTAAGTATTACGGAGGCCCCCAACGACTAGTTTCCTTTCTTTTTCTTTTTTAACCATTTGTAAAAATGGTTATTGTCCTCTGTCAGGGTAGGAAATCAAAACCATATATGATGCGTTTTATTGGTTGAATCCGCATTTTATTCGTTTTCTGATTGGTCGATACAGTAATCTGTATTTGCCCTTTACTTTCAACAGAGATGGATACTTCTGTTGCCACTATGACAAAAAAGTAATAAAAACTACAAAAAATATAATAATAATAACTCAGAAACAAATTGAGATACAGCTTTCAAACAAATTGCATTTAAAAGTACATTTTTTCTCTATACGACGGTGTAAAAAGTAATAGTGTGGGATGTTTAGAAGTTTAAGAATGAAATTTTATTTAAGATGGGAAAAGCCTTTTCCCGAACAGCCAATGAAATGCTTGGATAATACATAAGTTTCAGATGGATAATACGTAAGTTTTAAGAAATCTGACGGGTCGCAGGCGATTTTTGTCGCTTGCAATTTTTACGTGTAATAATACTATTAATGTTTAATTCATAGCGTACGTAATGTATGATCAACTCCGTGCGATTTTTTTATGTCTTAAATTTTAGTCTTTGAAAAAATCATTTTTCAAATGGTCGTTGTAATTTGTTAAATTGCTTTTTTTTTGCATACATGTGATATTGCTATAGTGATATTCCACTTTAAGAGATACATGTACTATTTGTATCGTTTATTGTAAATCTGGCTTCCTCTACCAAAATAATTACAAGTTGCTAATCCGCGTATAATTTATTCGCTACTTTCTGTTGTTAATTTCTTCTAACCTGAAACGATTTTTAAAATATGAAATAAATTGTCGCGCGTTTATGATAAAATCAATGTTTCAATTAATATATATTTTCTATTTGCTATGCAGGGTATGAGAATTACAGAAGTTACGTTCCTAGTAATGAAACTTTGACAGTTCCACAGAGTATGTATCTACATTATCTATTTTATATGCATATTCAAAATACAATTGATATCACTCAATGCAATATCGGTTAAAGGAATTTTTCGTTTCTTGTAACAACATTCCAAAACACTTTAATTACACTGGTGTCCAAAATGAAGGACCTATCATAAAATGCCAATTTTCAAATACGCGAATACTCAAAAGGAAATAATATAATTCGAATAATTACTATCTCTACAGCACAGCTAGTACATATAACATCTCATTCATGTCACACATGGTCACAAGTGTCACAGCCACTACGGTGAAGAAAAAAAAAAAAAAAAAAAAAAAAAAAAAACGAAAATTCCATACATCTCATTATGAGTCTCAAATGATCACTATATGTGACTTCACTGAGACGTCACTGTGACTGCTTTTTTCTGACGAGTCACCATGTGACTTTACAATGTGACTGTCATGTGACTGTCATCTGTAGACTCAATTTCAAAGTCATCGTGAACACTGCATTGTGATAAGTTACCAAATAATGTTACATTAAAGTCACATGATGACTTTCAAGTGACAGAGAGACTACTGTGAAGTCACCATTGTGCTCTTTTGTGAAAAGTCACCATGTGACTAAAATGTAATATTATTTGGTGACTTATCATAATGCTACGTTCATGATGATTTTGAAATTGAGTCTAAAAATGACAGTCACATGAGAGTCAGAATGTAACTACATTGTAAAGTCACCTGGTGACTCGTCAGAAAGCAGCAATCACATTGCCGTCTCAGTGGAGTCACATATAGTGATCATTTGATCATTTGAGAGTCATAATGAGACGTGTGGAATTTACTATTTTTTATTTCTCCGTAGTGACTGTGACACATGTGACCATGTGTGACATGAATGAGATGCTATATAGACTAGCTGTGCTGTAGGGATAATAATTATTTGAATTATATTATTTCCTTTTGGGTATTCACTTACTTAAAAATTAGTGTTTTGTGACTGGTCCTTAATTTTGGACACCAGTGTAGTATTCATATTAAAAACTCTTATTAATGAGATACACATTTTACAACGTTATCAACTAAAGCAGGGGTTTCCAAACTTTTAGACCGACACACTACTAAATAGAAATTCATACTTCCGCGTACCACCAATACAAATTCGAAGCTAATACAGAAAAACCTGTGTAAAAAGAATATGTCTAAAACGAAATATTTTCCCAGTCTTTTGTGCTTCTGTCTGAGCAGATTTTATTGTATTTAACTGCATAATTACATAATTTCATTATTAAATTGGTACTTATATTGACTGCTTTATATTAACATTCGAATAAAAGGTAGTATCATAATTACATTTTAATAACTAGTTGGATGTGCCAATCCCAAAACTTTCTTCTATCTCATGTCAATATTGCATTATAATTAGTTTTATTAGTATTTTTTATTAGAATTAAGCATAACTTCATACACTTTTCTATGGTACAATATTCAAAATGCACAAAAATCGCACAAAAATCGTTATTACAGCACCCCTTACCGGCGGATTTTTTCTAAATTCAGGGAGGACCTTCTTGCCATGGCCAAAAACATACAATAAAAATTTGGTTCAACTCTATGCATAACTTCATACACGTTTCGATGGTACAATATTCAAAATGCACAAAAATCGCACAAAAATCTCTATTACAGCGCCCCACACAGGCGAAATGTTTCAAAATTCGAGGAGAACCTTCTTGCTATGGCCACACACACATACAAAAAATTTGGTTCAATTCTATGCATAACTTCATACACTTTTCTATGGTACAATATTCAAAATGCACAAAAATCGTTATTACACCGCCCCCTACTTGGGGGCTTTTCCCAAATTAATGGAGGACCTGCTTGCCATAGCGAAAAACTTAAAAAAAAAATTTGGTTCAATTCTATGCATAACTTCATACAATTTTTGATGGTACAATGGCGACATACGGGCACACGGGCACACGGGCAGACGGACACACGGACACACGGACAGACAGTAATTTTGTATAAACATGTTTTTGTGATCTCTGACCCCTAAAACGTGTAAATTCGTCGAAAACCGGATATCGAAAAAAATTTCGATTACAATACTTTCTTCTATTGAAGATAGAGGCAAGTAATATGTACATTATCAAAATACAGTGCTTTGATGGGAAAAAAAAGCTACAATACTTAATGATATATTGGCGTAAATTGATGCATATACACTAGGATGGCTGTATTAATTTCCTTGTATTGCGAATGATAAGGGTGTGCTTGCTTTATCAAATACAGCTTCCTCATGTATGCTTGAATCTTAGTTTTAGACGCAAGTCAGATTCGATGTTTAGTTAATTCTTGTATCTGTTTTTTATATAAAGAAGCTAACAGAAAGTACTTAAAAAAGGATAATTTTTGCTAAAAACAGGCAGGACCTTTAGAGCTTTTATGGTTATCAGAGGGTAATCTTTTCTCACCAACCAAAATTCTGTTACATTCATCTTTTTAAATATGGATTCCAACAATCCATCGTTATTGCTGTATTTTTTATTTCATTTCACGTACCAGTATCGGACTTTCGCGTACCAGTATACGGAGCTTCACGTACCAGTACTGGTACGAGTACCATAGTTTGAGAACCCCTGAACTAGAGTACTCTGAGTAAAGTCTTCAGTCAGCACAGATTTTTTAAAAAATAAAATGTACTGTGAAAATTTTGAAGGCCACACTTACTGCTTTCATTTATTTGTATATTCGATGATTTTGAAAATGTTTTGTCACTCTGTGACATGAACCTTCGGAGCTGTTCATTTGTAATGAGGAGATGGAGAAAATTAACAATAGATTACTTAAAAGTCCTAAAAACGGCGGAAGAGCACTGGAAGGACCAGCTGGACTTTTAAACGTGACCAGACTCTTCTTCAAAAGTTAAACAGCAAATCTGTTTACTTCAAAAGTTAACATGCTTAATTTCGCAATGACTTTAAAATAACCATCCTTACCAGAAATCGCAATCTTCAAGAAATACAAACAACTAAATAGATTCCGTGAGTCGCAATCTATATATATATATTACGCTATCGTACGTGGCACAGAAATCGCGATTATTTGTTAATTGTTTAATGGCAACGCCCGATTTAAACGCATCTCATTGGTTACAGAACAGCATTTAATGCATCTCCATACTTATAAGGTGGTTACTGTAGGAGGACACTGTTATGTCGCCAAATACCGCCAAGTTTGTCGCCAAGTTGGCGACATATAGCGAAATTTGGTGACAAAAGGAGTTGTCAAAAGAGACGCCAAATTGGCGATATTTCTAATAATTCGCCAAATTCCCATCGACTTCCATTGTAAACAAAAGGGTTTACTTGCTTACAGAAAATCAACAAATTGAGATATTTTAATGCAACAAAAACTAATATTAGCTTAAGGGATTCTATTAATTATATTTAAGGGAGTCCAAGTAAATTAAATTATGAATAAAAGTAACATGAAACAATGCTTAGCATGCTTTCCCGAACATAAATTTTAAGAGAGACCAAACTGGTCGCCGAGGGCGGCTAGTAATTCTTTATTTGGAGTAAAAATCAACTTTTTACTAAATGGTCACAGCGCGGTAGAAAACTATCCTTTCCACACGCGCAGGCACGTGGCGTAGACAGCAAATAGGATCTTGATGACCGTCGCTCGAAGTAGCTACGCGATATCTGCACCATTTCCGCTGAATCTAGCTGACGCATCACTATATACTATAGCCCCTATACAACCATAGTCACCTAATTAACATATTTTGCGAAATAACAGTGACACCCTGATTTTGCAGTTATTTGGGTACTTTGCGAAATTTAAACAGAATAGATTTTTCATTTAAGCACAATTGCTAATGATTCAGGACACCACGATCACACGCAAAATCTCAAAAAATCCCATATAGGGTACACTTTTAACAGAATATCTAGGCACTTTGCTACGGCTATTTACACGTCATTTTTCATCCACACACCATGTATATCTATATCTATATCTATATACGTATAACCATAATAAAGACCACATAGAATTCAACATACACAAATGGGGAAAAATAAAAATTAGAAAATGAAGGATAAAACACAAATCAGTTATGAAAAATGCCCCAAAAATATCCATAATAAAAAAATAAAATAAATGCATGTCAAGCCCAAATTACCATAGATCCCCCAAGACATGTACGATTTCACCCTTGCATAAGCTAAATAAGCTAATACTCTACAAGATTTGAGCTATCGTACATTTAAAAACATAAGAAATTAAGCATTAAATAGGAAAAAAAATGGAACAAATACATTGAGCAATTGAAGTAAAGTTGTTAATAAAAATTAGAACCACTCCTTTAATACATGATCTTCATGCATAAACTGCAAGACTACATAATGTTGCCAAAACATTTTTATTACTTCAGAATAAATATAAAATGACTGCGGAATGACTGAAGAAGATGCATTCTTTCAACCAAAGCGTGTCACAGAGAGAGTGAATAATAACAAGATGAAGCCAGAAATAATTGAATAAGATACGTTTGCATATGCCACTGCCTCTTGCCTTTTACGAGATATTTTATAAAATTTTCTTAGCGAGCGGATAAGTGAAGTAACCTCTTAGCGAGTACTTAGGCTAATTTCAAAAACATGTCACGATAAAACTGCATGAGGTGCTCCTCAGCTGTGCACAATAAAATCAAAAGACCACACCCCCTCCCCACTTCAAGAAAGTTTTGAAATGTGTCTTGCCACTACCCTATTTAACTAAGAAACAATGCGTAAAATTTGTTTTTATCGTCAATTTGAACCTAAGCAAAGAGTACTTGCAATGCTATGTATCTAGAACAAAACAAAAAGGAAAAGGAGGAGGAGAGGGTGCATTTTTAGTGAACTGTTATTCAAAAATCAGTTAAGTCTCACTCATAAAATTTACAATTTAACTTCATATTATAAAGATGTTTATTATCTTAAATTTTCAGAATTTTTTAATGAGTCCCTTTTGAGATATTAATTAGTGAAAATTGCCAAAAACAGACTAAACACAGTTTTTGATGAGCTGTACAAAAAGAAAAAGGGAAAAGGTCAGGATTGAAATTTATAAAAATAAGTAGTCCTATAAGAGATCTGTGTAAGAAAAAAATATTTAAGGTGAGTCCGATCTCCTTCATAAAAAAAACAAGGGCAGCGAAATGCGGAGTTTGACCTTTTATTTCTCCGGTTTTTAAGTATATTTTTAGCCTAGATCCTTAAGTCTAATGAAAATTTTATAACTACATGAAATGTGAACAATTTTATGCTGAACATTTTGGATTTTGATTCATTTTGATAGGTAGAAAAATAAAGAGCAGTTACAGCATTTTCCGTAAACCATGTTTTTCGCCCAAAAATGGATGTGTAGCTTGTTAAAAATGTCCACCTCAAAAAAACTATTTGATCAAAAAAATTTTTAATCATGTTTTTAAACCCAGAAAACTATGAAGAAAACTTGATTAAAAGATTAGGAAAATTAAAAATGTCGAGCGACACCACCTGGGTAATTTGAAACGGACTCCCTAATCAAACTGACAAAAAGTTTAAAAGTGAATTTTTATAATTCAAAAACTTCTTTTTTTAATTAGATTAAATGTAACAATTAGAGAGTAGTTTTAATAATAAATAATTGTAGATATTTTAATTTTACAATATCGACAATTTTATCGCTGAAAAATAATTCTACATTTTAGATACAGTAACCAATGGGAATCATGATCAGGCTAACCAAAATGACAATTATTTCAAAGGTGACTATCTGTAATTCATATATTCTTTTTTTAGTTTAATTAAATATTACAATTAGTGAATAGTTTTACACATTTTAATTCTATAATTTCACTAATTTTTTATGCTGAAAAATCGTTGTACATTTTAGATATACCAATAAATGGGAATCGTGACCAGGATAATCAAAATGAAAAAAACTTTAAAGGTGAATTTTTTTAATTGAAATATTCTTTAAAAAATTGTAAGAATTAGTTAGTAGTTTTAATAATAAATAATTATAGATATTTTTATTCAACATTGTCGCCAATTTTTAATGTTGAAAAATTGTACATTTTGGATATAACAGCTGGAGATGATGGTTCAGCTAATCAAACTGACAATAATTTAAACTATCACAGTGACTTAAATTGTATAAGAGTGAATATAATGAACACTAAACTTAGGATAGTCTTAGAAATGAAAAATAATAATTAAATAAAAAAACCCAGAAAATCATTAAAAACTGTATAAAGTTCACATGCTCAAAACAGTGGAGGTATATAAGGCAATTTTCAATGATAGCGATGCATTTTATTGTTTGAAGTAACAGTATGAAACTTAGAGTAAAAAAATTAAGCATAATTTAGTTAAATATTTTTTTTTTATAAAATAAAAATAAAATAACTTTAAATTAAATGTAAGTTTAAAAAAAAGGAAAGGAAAGGAAAGAAAATAAGACATTATCTTTGATCAATATTAATTAATTCGGACTTTTTCTATTGGGCAATTCCATCGTAACTGACGTAACATTTGATAATCGAATTTTGTTTTCGAAACTATGTAGAAAATTTACTAATAAAGCTAGAACAAATTTTTACAATTTAAAATATTTCTTACTAAGGACTTAATAGCCAAATAAATACCTGCACTGTAAAAAAAAAAAAATCAGACCAGTTTTCCTGTAGGAATCGGAAAAATAGCTGCCCTTATCGTACCGGAAAATTTTCCGACCCAGCTCGGAATAAAATCCGTAAAAAAGGAAATAGTCAATGAAACGGTATTTTACGGATTTTATTTCGATTTTACGGATTATTTTTCCGAGCTGGGTCGGAAATTTTTCGGGTACGATAAGGGCAACTATTTTTCCGATTCCTACAGGAAAACTGGTCATTTTTTTTTTTTTTTTTTTTTTTACAGTGTGCAGATTATTTCAATCTTGCTTTTAGTCCCAAAAATTGCAATTCAAAATTCTGTAAGTGATTAATTCTCTAGTGATTTAATGTTCCCAACAACACTAATTAATGCCAAATTATAACAGTAACTTGTTTAACCCTAGAACTACCGAAAATTTTACTCAAGTTTTATAAAAATATTGCACATCAGAATTCTTATTTAAAACTATGGAACTTATTTACTTAACTCATTTTTGTCTGGTTTAAACATTTAGTTTATTTTAAAGAAATTTCTGGTTAGAATAAATATTTCGAATGTACCCATCGGGTCCATTGGACCCGTCTGGTAGACGGAGGGTTAATTAATTTCTGAATAAGAAATAAGAAAAAATGGTATTTACACGTCTAACTGACGTAACTTTTATTGTGTTACTATCGTAACATTGCATCTTGTCGATATATAAACAGATGTTAATCAAGATTTAGCTGTTAATGAAACTGACATTAATTTCAGAGGTGAATTTCTTAAATTTAATAGAGCTTTCTTTCAGATGATTAAAAGTAAAAATAGGTGAATGTTTTTAATATTTCCTATTTATAGATATTTTGATTTTACAATATCATCAATGTGTAATGCTAAAACTTTGTACACTTTATAAATAGAAACAAAGAGAAATCATGCTTCAGCTAATGAAATTGATATTAATTACAAATATATCCTGCAGTTAAGCAAATTTATCTGATAATTATTTCAATGATAAATTTCCTTAAGTTAATAAATCATCTTGTAACTTGATTAAATATAAAAACTTTCATATTTTATATTTTGATTATTTATTATCTATACCTTAAATACTAAAAATATGTTGTATATTATAGATATAAAAACTAATGGAGATCATAGCACATTTAATCAAACCGATATTAATTTGAAAGATGAATGTAATAGATATAACAAATGCTTGTTTTGATTGATTATTTGTAAAAGTAGTTAACAGATAGTAGTTTACAGATATGTATCTTGATAGATATTTTTATCATGGAATATCGCTAATGTTTAATGCTCAAATATTATAGGAGAATTGCAATTATAGAAACAAATGGAGAATTTGACACGCGAAACAAACTGATATTAATTTCAAAAGTGAATGTCTTTAATGTCTTTAAATTTTAAGAAAATTGTTTTAAAGTTTTCTAGTTATAGATATTTTATCACTGAAATATTAAAAATTATTAGTGCTAAAATATGTTGCGCATTATAGATATAAAAACTAAAGGAGATCATGATTCATCTAATCAAACTGATATTAATTTCAGAGGTGAATTTCTTTTATTCAGTTAATGATCTTTAAATTGATTAAATATAAAAAATAGTATTTTTTTTCAATTTCATATTTATACATATTATGATTCTTCAATATCACATTATCTCTATTGATAAAAAATGTTGTATATTATAGATGTAGAAAAAAATGGAGACCATGACACAACTAATCAAACCGATATTAATTTAAAAGGTGAATATCTTTAATTTAATTAGTCTTAATTTAAGTTGATTTCATAGAGATTTTTTTAAATTTCATAATTTTAGATATTTTGATAATTTAATATAAATTTATATTAAATGCTAAAAAAAGTCATATATTATAGATGTAGAAACAAGTGGAAATCATACCACATCTAATCAAACCGATATAAATTTGAAAGATGATTATCTTGAATTTAAATATCGTAATTTAAGTTGTTTTAATATTAGAATTATTTGCACTTTTTTGAATTTCATAATTTTAGCTATTTTGATTCTTCAATATAATTTATATTTAATGTTAAAAAATCATCGTATATTATAGATGTAGCAATAAATCGAGACCACAACACAACTAATCAAACCGATATTAATTTAAAAGGTGAATATCTTTAATTTAATTAGTCTTAATTTAAGTTGATTTAATTGTGTTTTATTTTTAATTTCATAATTTTAGAAATTTTGATTTTTCAATATAATTTATATTTAATGCTAAAAAATTGTCGTATATTATAGATGTAGAAACAAGTGGAGATCAGATCACATCTAATCAAACCGATATAAATTTGAAAGGTGATCATCTTGAATTTAAATATCGTAATTTAAATTATTTAAATATAAGGATTATTACACTTTTTCGAATTTCACAATTATAGATATTTTGATTCTTCTCTATTCTTAAAAAATGTTCTATATAACAGATATAGAAACAAACGCTGATCATAGCGCATCTAATCAAACCAATATTAATTTGAAAGGTGAATATCTTTAGCATAATTAGTCATAATTTGTGTTGATTTAATGTAAAAATTAGTGACTTTTTTAAAAATTTCATAACCTTAGATAATTTGATTTTCTAATATAATTTAAATTTAATGCTAAAAAATTGAAGTATTTTATAGATGTAGAAATAAATGGAAACAATGACACAACGAATAAAACCGATATTAATTTAAAAGGCGAATATCTTTAATTTAATTAGTCTTAATTTAAGTTGATTTAATATGGATTTTTTAAAATTTCATAATTTTAGATATTGTGATTCTTCAATATAATTTATGTTTAATGCTAAAAAATTGTCTTATATCATAGATGTAGAAAAAAGTGGAGATCAGACCACATCTAATCAAACCGATATAAATTTGAAAGGTGATTATCTTGAATTTAAATATCGTAATTTAAGTTATTAAATATAAGAATTATTACACTTTTTCGAATTTCACAATTATAGATATTTTGATTCTTCTCTATTCTTAAAAAATGTTCTATATTACAGATATAGAAACAAACGCAGATCATAGCGCATCTAATCAAACCAATATTAATTTGAAAGGTGAATATTTTTAGTATAATTAGTCATAATTTAAGTTGATTTAATGTAAAAATTAGTGACTTTTTAAAATTTTTTATAACTTTAGATAATTTGATTTTATAATATAGTTTTAATTTAATGCTAAAAAATTGTCGTATATTATAGATGTAGAAACAAATGGAGACAATGACACAACTAATCAAACTGGTATAAATTTAAAAGGTGAATATCTTTAAGATAATTATTCTTAATTTAAGTTGATTTAATAGTGATTTTTTTTTTAATTTCATAATTTTAGATATTTTGATTCTTTAATATAATTTATATTTAATGCTGAAATATTGTCGTATATTATAGATGTAGAAACAAGTGGAGATCAGATCACATCTAATCAAACCGATATAAATTTGAAAGCTGATTATCTTGAATTTAAATATTGTAATTTAAATCATTTAAATATAAGAATTATTACACTTTTTCGAATTTCACAATTATAGATATTTTTATCCTTGACTATCACCTATCTCTATTCTTAAAAATATGTTCTATATTACAGATATAGAATCAAATGCAGATCATAGCGCATCTAATCAAACCAATATTAATTTGAAAGGTGAATATCTTTAGTATAATTAGTCATAATTTAAGTTGATTTAATGTAAAAATTAGTGACTTTTTAAAAAATTTCATAACCTTAGATAATTTGATTTTATAATATGGTTTAAATTTAATGCTAAAAAATTGTCGTATATTATAGATGTAGAAACTAATGGAAACCATGACACAACTAATCAAACCGATATTAATTTAAAAGGTGAATATCTTTAATTTAATTAGTCTTAATTTAAGTTGATTTAATAGTGAGTTTTTTTTAAATTTCATAATTTTAGATATTTTGATTCTTCGATATAATTTGTATTTAATGCTAAAAAATTGTCGTATATTATAGATGTAGAAACAAGTGGAGATCAGACCACATCTAATCAAACCGTTATAAATTTGAAAGGTGATTATCTTGAATTTAAATACCGTAATTTAATTTATTTTAATATAAGAATTATTACACTTTTTCGAATTTCACAATTATACATATTTTGATTCTTCACTATCACCTATCTCTGTTCTTAAAAATTTGTTCTATATTACAGATATAGAATCAAACGCAGACTATAGCGCATCTAATCAAACCAATATTAATTTGAAAGGTGAATATCTTTAGTATAATTAGTCATAATTTAAATTGATTTAATATAAAAATTAGTGATTTTTTATTTAAATTTCACAGCTTTAGATAATTTGATTAATATAGTTTATATTTAATGCTAAAAAAAAAAAATTGTCGTATATTATAGATGTTGAAACAATTGGAGATAATACCACATCTAATGAAACTGATATTAATTTGAAAGGTGAATATCTTGAATTTAATTAATTATAATTTAAGCTCATTTAATATAGATATTGGTGATTTTTGTTAAATTTAATAATTTTAGCTATTTATGGTTCCAAAATATAATTTATATTTAATGCTAAAAAATGGTGAATATCATGAATTTAAATATCGTAATTTAAGTTGTTTAAATACGAGAATTATTATACTTTTTTCAATTTCACAATCATAGATATTTTGATTCTTCACTATCATCTATTTCTATTGCTAAAAAATGTTCTATATTACAGATATAGAAACAAACGCAGATCATAGCGCATCTAATGAAACCGATATTAATTTGAAAGGTGAATATCATTAGTATAATTAGTCATAATTTAATGTGCTTAATTATAAAAGTTAATGATTTTTTTTTTAATTTCATAATTTTAGATATTTTGATTCTTTAATATAATTTACATTTAACGCTAAAAAATTGTCACATATTATAGATGTCGAAACAAATGGAGATAATTCCACATCTAATCAAACTGAAATTGATTTGAAAGGTGAATATCTTTAATATAATTAGTCATAATTTAAGTTGATTTAATATAAAAATTTGTGATTTTTTTAATTTAATAATTTTAGCTATTTTGATTCTTAAATATAATTTATATTTAATGCTAAAAATTGTCGTATATTATAGATATAGAAACAAATGGAGATCATACCACATCTGATCAAACCGATACAAATTTGAAAGGTGAATATCTTGAATATAAATATCGTAATTTAAGTTGTTTAAATGAAAGAATTATTATACTTTTTCGAATTTTACAATTATAGATATTTTGATTCTTCACTATCTCCTATCTCTAATGCTAAAAAATGTTCAATGTTACAGATATAGAAACAAACGCAGATCATAGCGCATCTAATGAAACCAGTATTAATTTGAAAGGTGAATTTCTTTAATTTAATTAGTCATAACTTAAAATGGTTAATTATAAAAATTAGGGATTTTTTAAACATTTTATTATTTTAGATATTTTGATTCTTCAATATAATTTATATTTAATGCTAAAAAATTGCCGTATATTTTAGATGTAGAAACAAGTGGAGATCAGACCACATCTAATCAAACCGATATAAATTTGAAAGGTGATTATATTGAATTTAATTTGTCAAAATTTAAGCTGATTTAATATGAAAATTAGTTATTATTTTTAAAATTTCATAATTTTAGATATTTTGATTCTGTAATGTAATTTGTATTCAATGTTAAAAAATTGTCGTATATTATAGATGTAGAAACAAATGAAGATAGTACTATATCTAATCAAACCGATATTAATTTTAAAGTTGAATACCTTTAATTTAATCTTTGCTAATATGATGTAGAATTAACGTTTGTGTGTTTGTAGGAGCATATTTTTGGAACTACCGAACTGATTAAAAAAATAATGGTGCTAAATGCTGGCAACCATCTGTGCGCTAACATTGGCTATTTTTTATGTCGGTACAAAATCTCCAAAGAGTTGCAGGAGCAAAAAAAGTTCTAAAATTGCGATTTCTGTGATGTTGTTGCATCTAGAAAAATAAAATATAGTGTGGTGATTACTTTTATGATGTAAATACTTTCTACTGACAATTTTTTAAAAGTTCGAAATTTTGAAGGATGAAATGAGTAGAAAACCTTCTAAAACGTTCTAAATTACAATTTGTTTGGAACTGTTGGGCCTAGAAACTTGAAATTTGTCACGGCTGTTACTTCAGAGATGTTAATTCTTACCCAGAGTACTTTTTTAAAAGTTCAAAATTTAAAATGGTGCAGGAGCAAAAAACGCTCTAAAATTTTTATTTACGTAATACACTCTAAAAATAAATATGTAAATCAATCCCTTTTACATAAATATATTTGTAAATTTATAAAATTAGACTTTTATCATAAATTTTACACTCTTGTCGTAAAAAGTTTCCTGTATTTATATGTGTTTATCGGCTTAATGGATGTGCGTAATTTGTTATACCTTCAAAAAGTCAAATAAGTGTGTACACGTAGAACATTGTGCGAATTTACACGGATTGGTGTGTTGATGTAAATTTAGAAATTTTGCATATTACACAAATTTCTGTGCATATTACATATTACACAGAAATATGTGTAAGAATATTACACAGAAATATGTTTAAGAACAGAATATTACACAGAACTATATGTATTTATGTGAAAACTTGTGACTGAAATTGGCAGAAAAAAATCCGACAAAATACGAAAGTAGTACTGGGGATACAATTTCTGTATTTTAACAACATTTTACTTTGCAGTGTATTTATTCACATTATACAGGTTCTGTGCATAAATTGTGCATACGATTATAGGACTTCAAAACAATTCTAACAGAGAGATGGCATGCAGTAAACGCAATTTCAGATGATCCTGCTTCTTGTAAATTAAGGTTACACTATTTTGTGGTTTTAAATCAAATCTTCTGGAAAGAGAACAAACACACAAAGCAATGAGTTTGTTCTTCATGCAAATTTGTTTTGCGACCAAAGAAATATTTAATTTAAAATTTATATCCCAAACTGTAAGGTTATGTACTATGTACACAAAATCGTTTTTGTATATTATGCATATACAGTGGTGGCCAAAATTGTGGACATTTTTTGAAATTTTCATGTTTTATAACTTTGTGTGCTTATAGAATATATTAATTTTCATTTAAATACAAATGTTTATATATCAGATTCAAGGAAATTTAATGTAGAATTTAATAACAAAAAACAGAATTAAAATATCCGCATTACAAAAAAAGTAACACTTACTTTAGTCTAAAATATAAACACAATTAGTCATGAATGCTGAAGTGTATTGTAATAAAAGCTTCCTAGCCAATCACAATGACTGTTCTGAGAACCAATGAAATGTCACTAACTAAACTGTAGCATGTTTTGATTTGTAAAAACGGTATTTTATTGGAATGAATTTTGCAGAAGGGCGAATACTAGAGTATCTAAATAGAATAATGTTTTTTAAAAATATTTCTATTTTTTTTCTTAATGCAAATAATTTAAAACAATGTCATCAACAACAAGAACTGATTGGACACCTACAAAAAGAAGCAGAATTGTCATATTGAGAGAAAATGGTCTCTCTTATGCTGAAATTGCAAGACAGATTGGTGGATCAGTCACTTTATCTGGCGTACGAAAGTTGCACTTACGTTATGAAGAAACTAAATCAGTGATAAATAAGGCAAGATCAGTGTGAGGGAGATTCCCCCAACATGGAAGCGTGATCGTTAACTTAAAAGAATCAATAACACGCAGAGTCGAATACATGCCTAAAAAAACTCCAATGTAATGTAGAATGGTTTTATTTAGGACAAGTACTTAGTAGGAGAGAGGTACACAAAAGCCCAAAAACAAAGGCTTGGGCCCCCTTTAGCAAACAGTTCAGAGACAAGCGAAAGAGCGAAGTGAAGTAACTTCGCAGTTAAATTTCACGTGCTTGGCGTGACACAATATCGCCAAAATACAAGTATTTTTGCGACATGCACAAGGGAAGACGAAACATTGGCTGCGAAAAGATTAGTCAAACACATGCGGTGAATCTTGTACGTCTTTGAACGCATAGATGTATATTTTTGAGGTTAATACATTCTTGTGGCATGGGAACCGTTGAAGAAGAAATCTGCACTTTGTATATAAGTGCGTTTAAGTTTTAACCGAAAATGTCCTGACTCATAGACAAGGCTGGGAAATAAGAGGGTGCGGCTTGCAGTAACTGACAATAATGTGAACTCATAAAGTTCGTTCTGAAAAGGAAAGATTGCAGCTGTCATGAAAATTAATATGTAGCCTTATAAAACATACGCATTTAACGGTCGGAGTTTTTGCGGGGGGGGGGGGGAGGGGAAACTAGAAAGATAACATACATAACAGGATAACTGTTATAATCAGGCCGAAAAAAATGCACAAGTGCTTCTGACAATAGAAAGATAAAAAGGATATGCCTCAAAGATAGACGAATTTCATCAGATGCTGTTAGATGTTAAATGAATGCAATGGGTATTTCAGTTAGTTCAAGAACAATAAGGAGAACATTAGCAGGTTTTGTACTGAAGGGTAGAATTACGAGAAAAAAACCATTTTTAAATCTTCAGCACATAAAAAACGAGTTAACGTGGCAAAAGAACATATTAATTGGTCAGAAAATCAGTGGAAGTAAATACTCTGGAGCAATGAGAGTAAAATATTGCTCTTTGGTAGTGATGAGCGAAAATATGTGAGACGTAGGGTAGGGGAAGAGCTGCGTCCTGATTGCATTGAAGCAACTACAAAGAACCCAACAAATGTCATGATTTGGGTCTGTACGTCAGCAGATGATGTGGGCCGCATTCAAGTGATTGATAGCATTCTGAATGCAAATAATTACATCGAAACTGTCCTGGAACCAAAATTGATACCTTCCATCAAGGATCTCTTCTCCTATAAAGCACCATTTATATTTCAGCTGAATTCAGCTCCATGCCATAAGGCAAAAATATGCAAAGCATGGTTTAAAAATAAAAACATACAATTATTACCCTGGTCAGGAAACAGCCCTGATCTGAATCCTATAGAAAATTTGCGGCGACGTTTGAAAATCCTTGTACAAAAAAAAGCCTTCATCTAATAAAACGCAACTTATTAAAGCTATAATTGATTCTTGGCATCATGTGATTAAAAAGGATGAACTCCAAACACTAGTTTTCTAATTGAAAAGACGCTTTGAATCTGTAATAAAAAACAAGGGTTATCCTACTAAATATTGAATGTGTAAGTGTAACTTTAAAGTACAATAAAATC
Organism: Maratus speciosus; assembly: GCA_963932465.1. Classification (NCBI taxonomy): domain Eukaryota; kingdom Metazoa; phylum Arthropoda; class Arachnida; order Araneae; family Salticidae; genus Maratus; species Maratus speciosus. The sequence goes on from OZ010799.1 coordinate 244,912,291, forward strand.
TAAGATAGATCTTATTTTTTGTAAGCGTAACTTTTTTTGTAATGATTTTTTTTGTTTGTATTAAATTCTACATTAAATTTTCCTGAATTTAATATGTAATCATTTGTATTTAAGTGAAATTTATTATATTCTTCAAGCACACAAAGTTATAAAACATGAAAATTTCAAATAATGTCCACAATTTTGGCCACCACTGTATATGTGTACTCATGTGCAATTTACACGTTAAATTGTGTATTTCAGAGTTATCTAATAACTTTTTACACATTTAAATAGCTTTACACATTTTACACATTTATCATCAAAATAACAGTATATATTTAACACAGTGTGTATTTGGCATGTTTTAGAGACCCCACCAGTGGGCGAGATGTTCTGCTCTCAAAGTTGGTAGGCGGGAGGTGCTGGGTTCGATCCCAATCGCGCCCGTCGGCCTAATCGTTCGGAGTTTTCAGTGGTTTTCTTCGAACCTTATCCTTGTGCAAAACAGGTCAGGTTCCCTTAGAAAGACCCGCACGGAGGGCCCTCCCCTCCATCTATATCCTTCGTGTAGATAATCGGCCGTCATACATAACACCATACATAACACCGTGTATTAGCAATTTACTCGCCACTTTACACATCTAGACAAATCGTTTTTATATCATCAATATACCTGTTTTAATGTGTAAATTTACGCATTTATTTTTTAGTGTGTCCAGTTGATATAGAAAATTGGAATTTGGCATGGTGGTTATTTTTATGATGTAAATACTCACTAAGAACAGTTTCTAAAAAAATCTAAAGTTAGAAGCGTTAAATTAGCGGATATCGTTCGAAAAACAGTCTAAAATACGATTTAGTTAGAATTGTTAGGGTTACAAACTTGAAATTCGACATGTCTGTTATTTTTAAGACGTAAATGATGGAACAAACATTTTTTTTTTTTAAATTTTACAAAATTCAAAATTAAAAAGGGTGCAGAAGGGTGATTAGAATTTATTTTAAGGTACGAAAACTCTGCACTAAAACTACTGTTAAAGTTAGGTCTTTAAATCAAAGAAAAAAGTCAATATCTTAGGGGGGGGGGGGGGCGATATTTTTGAAAATGACCGTGGGTCAGATGACGAGATACCAAACGTCCTTAATCATTCTTATGTAAAATCAGTAACATGTGCAATAGATAGTTTGGAAACTATTGTTCAGTTGAAGACTTCAACAGGGAAAGAAGTCAAATTTTATGCCTTTAATCGTTCTAATGAAAAATTAGTAATATGGGTAATTGATATTTTGGAAACTTTTATCCAGTTAAAGCTTTCAACAGACAAAGAAGTCAAAAGTCCTTCATCCTTCTAAGGAAAAATCAGTAATGTGTACAATCCATACTTTGGAAACTCTTATTCAGTTGAAGTCTTCAACAGGCAAAGTAGCCAGATGTTAATCATTCTAATGAAGATTAAGTAACATATGCAATTGCTATCTTGGAAACTTTAATTCAGTAGAAGCCTTCAATAGGCAAAGAAAATGCTAATGTCCTTAATCATTCTAATGAAAAATCAGTAATATGTGCAACTGATATTTTGGAAACTTTTATTCAGTTGAAGCATTTAACAAACAAATAAGTCAAATGTTAATGTTCTTAATTATTCTAATAAAAAAATCAGTAATATGTGCAATTCTCATTTTGGAAACTCTTATTAAATTGAAGCCTTCAACAGGCAAAGAATTCAAATGTTTATTCTAAACAGAAAAATTGTATGAAACACCTTCTGCTTTATTTCTGCTATTATGCTTCTATAAATGACAACAGTATAGAATTGTGTTTAGCTAAAATTATGCTTCTATTAATTTTAATTTTAAAATTTAATGTGTATTTTTCATAGTTTAATATATTTAAAAGAATTCGAATCATTGAAGAAGTATCTTTCTCTAACGTCAGATAAGTTTTTTTTTATTTATTGATAACATAAAAAGTCTTTTTCGTTTTTAAAACTGGATAATTCGAAATTTTTACTCGTTCCCCGAGACTTCGAATTAACGAGCACCGCAGTTCAATAAAATTTACCCCAAAATACAACACTGAAAAACTACATCACGAGTATCTAACGTATGAACGTTATTTGTGTAAGTAAATGAATTTTTAAACACTTTCCAGCATAGTTGAGAGTGTTTAAAAATTCGATTGGTCTGTCCGTCTGTCTGTCCACGCTCTGACTCGCGTAAATATTCGCAGATTTTCATGCAATTGATACATGTTAATGATGTTTACCATGGCATGTTCGTTATTGAATATAAAGTGTGTAGCATTCATAGTTCCTTTACAGAACCACCGAAAAGAATTACGTTACCTTATGGTCAATGGGGAAAAATTGTTTGCTGTGTACTTTAATGACATTATGCTATTTCAAATGTATTGAAATTGATATAAATCACTGAATTTCACTACAACATGATTAGTATAGAATAGAAAGTTCATAACATTTATCGTTCATTTACGGGACGCACAAAAGAAATCGGTTACAGTACTGTTTTTGAACAATAATTGCTGGAAATGTGTTTTCAATTTCGGTATGCGCTTTTAAATTTAACTAATTTTTTGCATATTACTCGTTGTGTATAATGTTTATAGATCGTATATAGGGCTGCACAAAAGAATACACGAATTATTCTCCTTATTAGCGGAAATTCCTGAAGTAGAATTTTCAACTGCGGTATGTATGTTATATAAAAATTTTATTCGCGATCTTCCTTAAAGTATTCTATTTTTCGGCATATTCAATGTTTCCCTACTTTAATAATATCTATCATTTATTACTTTTTAAATTCCCCTTAATATAAAACGCGTATATCAATAATATTTTATTCCAAAACCTTAATTTAAAGCTTTAGATTCCTTCATAAACTTTCTAAACTATCCTGTCTATCATATTCTGAGTGAAGTTAATTTTTATGTTCGAATAATTTCCATAGCCATTTTCTTTTTCTTTCCCAAATTTCATTCAACAAAAAATCTATTCCCGCGCTTGACTTTTCACCTTAAGAATTTTACTACCTTAAAACTGGAAATATTTTCTTTTAAGCCTCGCCCTCTCTCCCGATTGGTCCTAAACAATCGTCTGAGAGCGGCCGCCTGTCTCTAATTCGTTCTTTTCGCGTGTTACGTAATCACTTTCTCCTTGTGCCAGCTTGACAAAACTGAGCTGCACGGCCTTGGAACGCAGACAGTTAGATAGTTCGAGAGTTTTTCGCCTGTTCGCCTGTCTTAAAATGGTATAATCATAGAGAAGAAATAGGGGTGGAGTGTGCTTTCCGTAGAGAATTCCCTTGAAAAGCGGCATCAACATGACTGTCTCTACTCATGTAAAGGTTTCCAGATTTCGCTCGTTATCGCTTGCTTGGCAATTTGAAAATTATTGCCGGTCGTGAAAAAAAAAATATAAATACTCAGCATCCACATTATGCATGTGAAGTAGTGCAAAAATATAAACGAAGTAAAACAAAGCAACTTAAAATCTGTTTTAAATTAGTAAAAGAAGATTCTCACTTTAATTTAACGATACGGTAATTTGTTTATTTTACTTTCGCAAACATATGCTAGCCATTAGCGGTAAAAGTCACGTGACTATTGTAAACACGTGACTATTATGTTGGTTCCACTTTAGGATTACCAAAGCACTCTCCACCCCTATCTCTTCTCTATGGGTATAATAGCTATCTGATGTTTCTGACTTCGTAGAATGCGAGAATTACTTAATTAACAGCTTTAAAATGTCAGCGTGCAGCATCGCGCGCCGCAAGGTGTTTTGCCCGACTATAGTACCTAGGATTTGTTGATATGTTCTGTTTGTAGATAAATAACTGTTCATGCTTAAGGATGTCGCTTTATTCTTTCGGAGAAATTAGCAATAATTCCTTGCCTGCCTCTCTACTACTTTCGACTGCATAACTTCTCGGTAGAGATCATTGTATATCACTATATCATGGTTTGCGACTGCATAACTTCTCATTAGTGATCATTGCTGGCCACTGTAACACAGGGTCGGTAAGCCTCTGGCACGCGTGCCACTTTCAGCACGCCAAAGAATAATTTTGGCACGGCGCGGCTCTGATTACGTCTCTAAACGAGGATACAGCGATTTTACACAAAATACATGAACTTAGACGATCTGATTAAATTCTAAATTCGATTAATTGCAAATTGAAGAATTTTAATCTTATTCAATATGGTTTCGAAAATTTATCAAATAAAGAGAATATTTGAAAACTATCGAAAAGGAAAGATTATTACCGATGGTAAATTATGGCAACTTGGAAATTAATTTCAGAACTATTTAAATAAGCTGCCTTTTTTTCAATTTTAATAATTTTTTCTTCTATTTATATCTGTCATTTTCGCAAATTCATCATTTTCACAAATTTAGAATATAAAAAATTAGGTAGAGTGGTTGCCATATAAATTCGTTTAGTTTGCATTCTGTTGAAATTAACTGAACATTAACATATTACTTTTCATTCAAGATATAACAATTAATCACATTATGTTTTTAATTAATTTCTAAAATATAATTGCTTCTGTAATTATTATAGTGTACACTATGACGCAAAAGTTTAGACAATGACGTCATTCAGCTTTAAAATGTAGAATTATGACGTCAGAATTACAAAAACCTGTAAATATATTCAAAAACTGATTTAAAATGCTATGTACAAAAGACAGTCGTTTTATTTGCTATAATACTAATTTTTTTCATAAAAATTCAAATGTGCTTGTCGCAAAAGTTTAGACACTATTCTAAATTTCTTTGAATATTCGCTGGCATATGCAAATTTAGAATCGATGATGTCACAAATTTGGAGTACTTAAGTTCTGCAAACGATTGCGCTTCATAGTCGACATGCCGAGAGCTAAAGAAATTCAAGTGAATGAGGTTTCAAGGATTTGGCAGTTGAAAGGTGAAGGGAAGAGCGTTTCTGAAATTTCTGCTATTATTAATAGGTCAAAAAAATCTATTTATCGAGTTTTATCGAGTGGTTCCGAATATAAAGCAAAATGTCGGTCTGGGAGGCCACGTGTGACAAATGTACGAGAGGATCGCCTGATACAAAGACTAGCGAGTACTCAACAAATGAGCGTACGTGGAGTTCAAAGCTCATCGGGACTCTCTGTATCAAAGGATACGATTCGTAGACGAATTTTGGAAAAAGGAACAATCGTTTATAGCAAAATGCAGAAGAAACCAGCTCTGAAACCATATCATAAGTTACAAAGACTTATGTGGGCTCGAAAGCATATGTCATATGGAGAGAAATGGCAGTCAGTCATATTTAGCGATGAAAAAAAGTGGAATCTGGATGGTCCAGATGGTTGTTTATCGTATTGGCATGACTTGCGGAAGGAACCTCGACGTTTTTTTAGTCGCAGACAAGGAGGGGGCTCGGTGATGGTTTGGGCAGCCTTTTGCTATAATGGACAAGTATCTCTGACCTTCACCAGTGGTCGTCAAACTTCACAGCATTATACACAGACATTAGAAGAAAACCTACTGCCATTTGCTGAGCTTCTAGGGGGTCCTCAGTGGGAATTTCAGCAAGACAATGCTTCAATTCACACTGCAAAACATTCAAAATCTTGGTTTAATTCCCATAATATAAGAGTTCTCGACTGGCCAGCATGTAGCCCAGATCTTAACCCTATAGAAAACCTTTGGAGCATCATGTGTCGCAAAGTTTATAGCAACGCTAGACAATACTCTTCTGAAAAGGAACTTAAGACATCTATTGAGAATGCATGGTACGATATCGATCCACAAACTATGCAAGATTTAGTTTCTTCCATGCAATCTCGTGTATATGACGTAATACATAAGCATGGATGCGCAACCAGGTTTTAAAAATTGTTTATTTCGATTTTATTTAATTTGTGTCTAAACTTTTGAGACAGCAGTTTATTTTTGTTACCATTTAATTTATTGCAATATGCACAATTCCACTTTTCTTTGTTATAAATATTGTTTATATGTACAGCACATTAATTTCAAGCAGTGATTTGAAAATTGAATAAATATTTTTCAAAGTATGTAAGAATTTCTTCATTGTCTAAACTTTTGCGTCATAGTGTATGTTACTCATTTTAGAAAATATCCTAATAAGTAATTTTCAAGTAGTTTTGATTCATCATATTTCAGTCCACTAAATTTGTTTTTTAATTGGCATGTCAAGATCAAGTAAAATAATAATAAAAAAAAATGGCACGTGACTATGAAAAGGTTCGCCAACCCTGCTCTAACGTGATCTTTGACTCCATATAATTTTCGACTGCGTTATTTTTTAGAGATGACGGCATCTAAACGGCGGTTTATTCATTCAGTCATACGCCAATCTACTCAGAACCTGCCAAATCACCACATGTATTTCCTAACTGAACTAAATTTTTGCATGCATGTAGTAGATGGATACAAATCTATATATCATATATACAGGGCTGCTGAAAGAATTCGGATAATTTTCCGACTGTAGATGGCAATAGCTGAAATTGGGTTTTCAGTTGTGCTGTGTGTTTCAAAATGGTTCAATTACACACCCTATTTCAACATATTAAACGGTGAAGATTTGTTGCGTTACTCTGAATGTGTTGGAAAGTGTTTCATAATCTATGCTTTATGCAGGATTTTTTTCATTCTTGTTTATGCTTTAAAATGTTTCAATAATCTATTTCTCCTTATTAGATCATGAGAGTAACGAGAGTGGCAGCGAGCTTACGAACCCAGAAGGTAATTTTGCTTTTGTCAGATATTAATGAATTATTATCTATAGTAGCATACAGAGATTGCTTGTATACAATATGGTCATAAAAAAAAAACTTTGCCAATATGTAATTACCTAGAAATCGGAAAGTTCAAGAATTCGAGATAAAATTTTAATACATATTATATGTATTGCGGTATGTAAATATAACATTTTTTTAATGTCTGCTTTGAGAGATCGAATGTTCAGATAAGAGCACTCGCAAATATTATAACAAAAAGTGTATTCTGATCTAAATTTTCTCTAAGATTTGTGCCCAATAGATGAATTTGTAAACTTTGTTCAAACACTTTTCTCTTATCCAATATGGCACTGTATAAAAATAAGTGTTCAAATATTTCTACTGAAATTCTGCTTCTATTCATTTTTAAAGCAGGTATTTCAAAATGTACGCTTAGGAAATTAGTGAAGAATAATATTCGAGCTCTCAGTAAAGGTTACAGTGAAACAATTTTGAAAATTTCAAACAGTAACACCCACTTTTTTGCATCGCAAAATGATCCATACAGTGAACAATAAATGACGCTGAAACGGTAGCTATAAGTAAGATTCCTATAAGGAGAGCTGACGCAATCCATGCTATTACCCAAAATAATCGATATATTGGGGCTCGACTCTGCATTAGTCTACCGTCAGAGCTGGAATTGCGTATTTAAAAGGACTTCTTGCTGTCCCCCATTGGCTAAGGATAACCAGTTTTAGCTTGGAATTTTGTTTTCCGAGCTCACAATGGCGGGGATGCGTCAACATGTATTATAGGAGTTCAAGCTATAAGGAAAAGGCAGCTGAAGTCACTGTTGGTCAAATCACTGTGGATTAGCATGAAATACCTGCCCGTTCTTTATGACTTCATGAATGTATGGCTCCTACTGCATACATGAATTCGTGCTATCTGATTGGTCTACGTTTAATGCTTGTTATCAGTCACGGCGCAAATTCCTTTCTCTAATGCTATAACTATGGGCTTGGTATGCATCCTTATTTTTCAAATTTCTCCACTGTTTTCTATATGCTAGTCTTGAAAAATGTTTCTTTCTTGAAAAATGTTCTTCTTGAAAAGTGTTTCTGATTTTTTGCTCATTTTTTACTGTGTATGGGTACCATTTCAATGTCATTTATAATTTTTCCCTAAGAAGATTATTTGGAATGCGGAAAAGTGTGTGATGGTACTTGAAATTCTTGACTTTTTTTTCAGAATTCATTACTATGATTAGCCGATTGTTATTTTTTTCCCTAAGAAGATTATTTGGAATGCGAAAAGTGTGTGATGGTACTTGAAATTCTTGACTTTTTTTCAGAATCCATTATTATGATTAGCCGATTGTTATTTTGTTTCTCAAGTGTATAATACACTTCAAAGAAAGCCAAATGCTTCTTAATCTAGCTCTTATATTTCTTAAGGTTTATGAAAATATAATATAACTTGTTCCAAATGACTGAAGATTCCGAAAATCGTTATTTTAATTTTAGAAATTCTAGAAACTAATAGGTTTCTGAGATTTAAAGAAAGATTCGTGAAACAAGTTTTTCTTTCTAGCCGTAATTTTTAGAAAAATTACCGAGTAACTTTTAAAGTGCATTCATGAGTTTTTTCAACCAAAAACAACTGTAATAATAAAAGAACTGGACATTTACACCATAAAAAAGTTCAATATTAACATGAAAATAAAAAATCACTTGCTTACTAAATGGTGTATACAAAATTATGTAAAGTTAAGAACTAAACAAACATTAAAATAAAATTATAACAATCTACGTTTCGGTCATCGTCTATGACCATCTTCAGGAAAGAGTTGTTACATTGCTTTTTAAAGAACAAAGTCAAGCTTTTTTGAATTTGAACAGTTCGTTAGGTTTACAAACGATAATCGCTTTTTTAAAGAACAAAGTCAAGCCGTCTTGAATTTGAAAAGTTCATTAGGTTTCCAAACGATAATCGCTTTTTTAAAGAACAAAGTCAAGCCGTCTTGAATTTGAAAAGTTCGTTAGGTTTCCAAACGATAATCGCTTTTTTAAAGAACAAAGTCAAGCCGTCTTGAATTTGAAAGGTTCGTTAGGTTTCCAAACGATAATCGCTTTTTTAAAGAAAAAGGGTCAAACCTTCTTAAATTTCAAAAGTTCGTTAGTTTTTCCAAACGATAATCGTTTTTTTAAAGAAAGAAGTCAAGCCGTCTTGAATTTGAAAAGTTTGTTAGGTTTTCAAATGATAATTGCTTTTTTAAAGAACAAAGTCAAGCCGTTTTGAATTTCAAAAATCCATTATGTTTAAGACTATTCAAATTGAAGACAGCTTGACTTTGTTCTTTAAAAAGCAATGTAAAAACCCTTTCCTGAAGATGGTCATAGATAATGACCGAAACGTCAATTGTTATAATTTTATTTATGTTTAGTTTTTAGCTTTGCAACAAATTGTATACACCATTTAGTAAACTTGTGCCTTTTTCAATTCCTACTGATTATCATAAATCCTTTCAGATTAAAGGTGGACTGTAAACTAAAGATTTGCTCAGGCCTAGGAAGTGGTAGCCATGGGGTTGCTCTTCCGTCCGTATCAAGAGTCGAGGGGGTCAGTGAGGGAGTGGATTTTGCGATACGGGGGTTTCAATTTTGTAAATATTCTTAAAATCAAATCTATCATATTCTCGTAAAATTGTTTTAAAGATATTTACCAAAGTTGAACCGGGAAATCTTAAGCGCAGTAGGGTTAATGTGTGGGAAAACAATAACTTTTAACATAAAAAATTTTAAATTTCTTTTTTTTTTGTTTAATTTGTACGCATAAATATGTTTATTCTGATAATAATACGGTGCTCTTTAGATGCTATTAAAATATAATGATTATCATAAATCCTTTCAGATTAAAGGTGGACTGTAAACTTAAGATTTGCTCAGGCCTAGGAAGTGGTAGCCAAGGGGTTGCTCTTCCGTCCGTATCAAGAGTCGAGGGGGTCAGTGAGGGTGTGGATTTTTCGATACAGAGGTTTCAATTATGTAAATATTCTTAAAATAAATTCTATCATATTCTGGTAAAATTGTTTTAAGGATATTTACCAAAGTTGAACCGGGCAAATCTTAAGCCCAGTAGGGTTAAGGGGTGAGAAAACAATAACTTTTAAACTTAGAATTTTAAATTTTATTTTTAGTTTAAATTAATGTGTATGCATAACTATGTTTATACTGACAATAATACGGTGCTCTTTAAATGCTATTAAAATATAATGATTCACACTCTCCCTATATTTATTTATTTATTTATTTATTTATATATATATATATCTTGTTCAAATTTTCAATCGTTAATAAAATACTTATTATTCATCCTATCAAGTTGAAATAAATTTTTTAAAACTTGTACTGGATGACAAATGATGTTAATACAGTTTTTTCAAATATTAATTCATTAATTAAATTTTAATTAATTAATTTTAGTTTTACATGACAGACAAAGTGGCGGCCATTGGTTATTGAAGCATTTAGTGCATCTTCATATCTATAAGTGGGGCTACCAAAGGGGGGACCCTGTTCTGTCGCCAAATACCGCCAAGTTTGTCGCAAACGTGGCGATATATCGCCAAATTTGGAGACCAAAATGAGTTGCCAAATGTGACGCCAACTTGACGATATCTCTAATATTTCGCCAAATTCCCATAGACTTCCATTGTAAACCTACTTGCTTATAGAAAATCAACCAATTGAGATATTTTAATGCAACAAAAACTAATATTAGCTTAAGGGATTATATTAAATTTTTCTTTGATGAAGTAGGAATTGATTTTAAAAACAAAATTTTTATATTACTTGTTTATTTTCACGTTAATATTGATCAAAATAACGGGTTTTCTATCAATTCTCAAGTAAACGTTTTGAAGTTCAACAAGTATGTTTTACATACAAAAATGATAAATTAACAGCCTTAACTTTATTAGTAACATTAAAATTAATATTATTTTGATGCTTTTGCACGAATAAGTTTTGTTAAGCAGCTGAAAATGTTTACTTGAGAATTGATAGCGTTCAAAAAGAAAAACTTCTGAGTAGAGAATACTGATTAATACAGTTTAAAAACTACTCGAATACGTTTCTGAAAATTACGTGTGCCAAATGCTTTTTTTTTTGTTTCAGAAGTTCTTTAAACCTCGGAAATCTGTTGGTTTCACAGGCTTCAGAAGATAAGGAACGCTTATATGTATTATATTTCCATAAACTTTAAGAAGAATAAGCGCTAAATTAAGAAATATTTACCTTCTTTACAGCTTAGTTTTGAAATACATACATTCGATTCTTACAGCAGATCGGGTAACTTGCTCTTACCCGAACCCGATCCGACTCCCTCCTAGGGTTGGGTTGGCGCTATATTTTTAGGTAGATTTCGTATGAAATACTACCTATTGGGATCGTTCCTATGTTGGAATTTCTGAAAAAGTTTTGCAGATCTACACCGATCATGACCCCTAGAACCCAAAACCACCCTCAGTAAAAAACTTTATCTATCTAGCTATCTATCTATGTATCTATCTATCTATCTATATATATCACTTTCTTCTGGACACGATAACTTTCATAATTCTGCACCAATCTCTTCCAAACTGATACATAAAATCAAAGGGCATAAAATCTCGGTCAAGTTCGTTAATGGGCAAAATCGGACCAAGGGGATGGAAATAGGGAGGGGTTTTGTGAAAACAGAAAACTCCCCATAACTTCTTAATTTTTGCACATATCAAATCAGTTTAAAGTTTTTATTACTTCTAAAAATAGGGCCAAAATTTTATGTATCAGATTTTTGATAAAGTTAAAAATGGGCTCAAGGGGCGCAAAAAATTGGGTTTTTGGGAGAAAAAAATTCATAACTTCGTCAGTTCTCAAGATATCAATTCCAATTAATTTTATTATAAATCTCCTTAATATTATCTACAACTTTTATATTCACAAGTTTTTGATAGGACCAATTCGTACCGCAAAAAAAATTAAAAACGAAAACAAAAAGGGGGTTTGAAGAAGTAAAAAATCCATAACTCCGTCAATTCAAAAGATATAAAATCCCCATGAATTTATCATATATCTTCTTAATATTGTATACAACATCCATATGGACAAGTTTTGGATAGGACCAATTCTTACAGCAAAAACAAATTAAAAATACATAGCGGTTGAAGAAAAAAATCATCTAAGTAAGGGTGTATTCAAATCCAAACTGCGTATTTTCTGACTCATTTTACAATTCATTTTTGCTCTCAAAGGTTTCCAATTGGTATGTTTTCTTACTCAGAAACTATATAATGTACCGTAATGGTCGATTTTTTGATAGACGCAGAATATATTTTAAAAAAAATGCTGTTAAAGTGGCCATTTTGAACCGAATTTCCCAAAGCGGATTGTGTTGGAAAAATCATTGCATTAAGGATGCACTCAAATCCAAACTGCTTATTTTCTGATTCATTTTTAAATTCACTTTTGCTCTCAAACGCATTTAATTGGTAGATTCGCTTATTCAGAAACTATATAATGTACCGCAATGATCGATTTTTTGATAGAGGCACAATATATTTCAAAAAATGATGTCAAATTGGGCATTTTGAACGGAATTTCCCCAAGCAATTGTGTTATCACTTTCTTCTGGACACGATAACTTCCGCAATTCTGCACAAATCTCTTCCAAACTGATACATAAAATCAAGGGACATAAAATCTCGGTTAAGTTCGTTAATTGGCAAAAGCTAAAAATGATTTTGGTAAACATTCATCTGAACAATATTGCAAAACGGGGGGCTGATACCTCCTTAATTTAGATAAATGGGTTTTTCTATCCGATTTGCTTCAAATTTGGTATGCCGGTTTATTTCGATAAGGCGCTTCCCTGACGACATTTGGAGACTCAGTGGTTAAGTATAAAGAGGGAAACGGGGGGGGGATCAATCCCCCCCTTAATTAGGTAGATTTCGTATGAAATACTATCTATTGGGATCGTTTCTATGTTGGAATTTCTGAAAATTTTTTGCAGATCTACACCGATCATAACCCCTAGAACCCAAAACCACCCTCAGTAAAAAACTTTATATATATATATATATATATACACACATATATCTGTCTATCTATATATATATCACTTTCTTCTGGACACGATAACTTTCGTAATTCTGCACCAATCTCTTCCAAACTGATACATAAAATCAAGGGACATAAAAACTCGGTCAAGTTCGTTAATGGGCAAAAGCGAACAAAGGGGATGGAAATTGGGAGGGGTTTTGTGAAAACCGAAAAAACCCCATAACTTCTTAATTTTTGTACATATCAAATCAGTGTAAAGTTTTTATTACTTCTAAAAATAGCGCCAAAAATTTATGCATCACAGATTTTTGATAAAATTTAAAATAGGCGCAAGGGGCGCAAAAAATTGGGTTTTTGGGAGAAAAAAATTCCTTACTTCGTCAATTCTCAAGATATCAAATCCAATAATTTTATTATACATCTCCTTAATATTATCTACAACTTTTATATTGACAAGTTTTTGATAGGACCAATTCGAACCGAAAAAAAAATTAAAAACGAAAACAAAAAAGGGGGGTTGAAGAAGAAAAATTTTCATAACTCCGTCAATTCACAAGATATAAAATCTCCAAGAATTTATCATATATCTTCTTAATATTGTCTTCAACATTTATATAGACAAGTTTTTGATAGCGCCAATTCTTACATCAAAAACAAATTAAAAATACATAGCGGTTGAAGAAAAAAAATCATCTTATTAAGGGTGCATTCAAATCCAAACAGTCTATTTTCTTACTCCTTTATAAATTTATTTTTGCTCTCAAACGCATCCAATTGCTAGATTCTCTTATTCAGAAACTATATAATGTACAGTAATGATCGATTTTTCGATAGAGGCAGAATATATTTCAAAAAATGATGTCAAAGTGGGCATTTTGAACAGAATTTCCCGAAGCGATTGTGTTAGAAACGAAAAATATTGCCCTACTGAGAAAATAATTGTTTATTAATCAAGTTTTAATTAATTGAAAGAAAAATAAAAACACAGGTCGCTTATAAATCTTTTCAAAAATCACGTCAGCATGTTTCATATTTTTTTTTATTAGAAATGAATCTGAAAATGTGCCAGAAAATTTCGAGTTGTTGAGTATGGAAAAATATTTTTTTTAATATCGCCTTAACATGATTCTGATAAAACCAGCTATTTTATAAAAAGGAAACAAAAACTCGTCAAAAGCAGACAGATAAAACTGTTAAAGTGGATTTATATCTAATAATGATTTAGTTTTTGTTGGTGAAATTAGTATACTTAACTTCGAAATCTACCTCTGCCTGTAGGCCGGGCCGGAAGGGATTTTTTTCATTTCGGATGGGTTGATTTCTACTTTTTTGTTGCGTGTCGATTGACTTTCATTGTTTCAGGTTGGATTTTGGCTCTTGAAGGTCGGGTTCGGGTTGACCCGATTTTTCAAATAATGTCCAAAATATATTTCCAGGTGAAAGATCTATATACTATAAAACCTCCATAGCGGACGCAACCAATAAGCGGACATCTCATTTTATCGAACAGTTATTCAGTTCCTTAAACATCTGTACACATTTACCTCCAAATAGTGGATACCTTTCGATCTACTCACACATAACATGTGTATGTGTGCAAAAACTATTACAAATACGATACAATGTGTTTTTGTGTGTATCAGAAGCGAAATGTTAGTAATATTTTTCATATTCTGAGAGAATAAGGGTTCTTAACAGTACCGTAAAGAAAGAATGATCTATGATCACATTGCTTATATATATTTTATTTTTCATACAGTAAATTGAATGAATGCTCTTTCATATTTTACTCTTTTCATTGGCTACGTATTTATTCTATCAAAAACACAGTTCTGCTTAAAACTTTTCTGAAAATCTCAACAACCCGACTTGCAAAAATCTTAATCTGACATACAAGAATTATTCTGGGTTGAATTCGACCCACAGAAAGAAAACTGGTCACCCTGACCTGAAAAAATATAATTAAGGACAACCAGACCCGAGGCAGGACTCTATTCAATGTTCCCGAGATGTTCGTTAAACAGAGGTTGCTATATTTGTATACTGAAGAATATAGTATCTATTTTTCTATATAAAGGATATAAAATTGATATTAGAGGTACAAACGTAGATTACCTTTCATAGTTGGATTAAAACATAAATTAATTTCCTTTAATTTCGGTTTCATGTGAGGTTGTAGGTCGATGAAATTTTTTTCCTCAAATTCAATGTCAATTGCTTTATCATTCTGATAGTTTGAACCTCATACATAGGCAAAGTTTTTTTAAACATTATATTTTATAAAAAAATGTATTTTATGCTTAATAATTTAATCAAATATTTTTGTTATCAGGTCACGGGAGTAACGTGAGTAACAGCCAGCCCGTGAATCCAGAAGGTAATTTCTTTTGTTAGATTTCGATATAATAACATTTATAACATTATTTTATCGTCCTTATTCCGTTGTTTATAATGATAGTTGGTTCTTTTGAAAAAAAAAATCAGATTAAGAATTACATAACTTTTGTTTTATATTTTAGGCCATAAGATCCCCAGGGAAAATAATTTATCACAAACTGAGGAAGATAGATTATTAAGTAATATACTTAATTAGTGAAATAAATAATAACTTTCATAAAATAGACAAAGTTTTTCATAGATTAGCATTATCCAGTAAGGAAAAAAAATGAGCAGACTTTTAAGATAAAATATCAGTGCATAAAATAAATAGAGTTTTTCAGCGAGATATAACTAATATTTTAAATAATGTGTGCTGGAGGGAGGGAGGGGGGCAGGTTTTTAACCCTTTATGTACCAAATTACGAATTCATGAAAATTTTATCTTCTAGAGCATTTTTCGTGAATTGTTTAAACTACATTAGAAGATTTACATAATCATTTAATAAATTTTAGATGGATTGAAGAATTTAGAAGGATTAATTAAATTTTAATTTGTAGGGATTTTGTGCAATATTTATAACCCCACTCAAATCTTTTATTTTAAATATTTTTCTTGGTATTTTGTAGAATTAGGAAATGCACAAATATAATGTTCTTACAATATAAATATAGAAATATTTCCGAATTAAAAAATCCGCCCCCCCCCCCCACACACACACAACGCCTGAAAAGATGCAAAGGCAAAAGAAATCATCCTTTAAAAATATTTTTGTTTTGTGTAACCCATAATGTTTTTGGAACAAGATAAAGTAATGCATCTATAACTCATCCTAAACTGTATTGAAACTAATCGATGTATTAAATGAATTTTATAACAAGTTATTTTAATGGTTCCCTACGTATCATCCCTACACAATACCGCTAGCATTGTGTAGGGATGATATATAGGGAAAAAAGGGTGCAAAAAGACGTTCGTCTGACATTATCCTAAAAATACTTTAATACTCTATTCTTTTACAATGAAAAAGTGTACCAATCATTATTTACAATCCAAGTCATTATCAGAATTTTCAAGCAACTCCTTAAAATTGCTTTCATTGATAGATCAGGATGAATATAGTCAGTATATAGTTCATCATCATCGCCATCCTCTTCAAAACTGACATCATCCTCAGTTCTATCCATCACATTATTAATGAAACATTTTTTGAAAGATCGGACTATCATTTCTTATGATAATTCAAGTCAAGCTTCTTTTTCCATTCAGAGATAGCAATGATGTGATTTTTTTTTTTTTAATCACCGACATTTACCACAGCTGCATCCGCCAATGATTTCCATCAGTCCATTTCGTACGGAGCCTGTGACTTTAAATGATTCCTTTAGAAAAATGTCCGATTGTTGAAGAATCGAAAGAAGTAAGACAACCGGAGATCTACCGAAGATCTCTTGGAGATATCAATAATTTCGGAAAGCGCATTTTTTTTTCTATTAGCTATAAAAAAAAAAAAAAAAAAAAAAAAAAAAAAAAAAAAAAAAAAAAACATTGACTTATATACGAGTTTTCGATTTTGGACGATTTTTTACTGAAAATTCGTGTACTCGGCTTATACACGAAAATATACGGTACTTAAAAATTCAAACATAAAAACAAGGGGATAAACCCGGGCTTCCCGGATTACAGAACAAAGTGAAAGCTATCATATATGCTTTTTCTGTTGTTAACATCCTTTTTTCTCTGCACATGCTAAAGGCACGGTAATGAATGAGGTATTTTTAGAAAGGTTCTTGCATACAGTAAAACACGTTGTTTGATATAAAAAAAAAAATCAATAAAATGCAGTCAATCAAAAAATAATGAAAAACGTTTCACCTAATACCAAAGATTGCGACGAGAAAGGCGCCACGTGGGTGTTTAGTTTTTTTTAACGATAACTCCAATAGGTACATGACATATATATGTAATATAAGGATGATATAAAGATAAGATCGTAGTTAATGAAAAAAGGAGTTTAATGATTCTAGGTTATAGTTTTACATATTAAATAGAAATTATATTTACAAGTACGGGAGGGTAGGGGGGTTTTCTGCGGCATACGCACTCACAGAATCGTCGGGAGATCGGCCTCTGCTCTCGTCTAGCGCGAGATATGCCTACCATCGGCCGCGTCAGAATGCAATCTGCTCTCGGTTGTTACTTGTTTCCAGGCGAAGAGTATGCAAACTGCATATCAGCAAATTCAATACATCTGCTATTCTGCGGTTACAAGTTCTCATGGAAAAGTGCTGACCATATCCTGTTGCTATGAGTAGGGTTTTATGGGAATCTAAAACCACAACTCACACTCGGCCATCTTGTCCGCTTGTCGACCTCGACAGCGCGTTAAATAAGCAACAAGATATGTCAAAAACAACAAAAAAAAACTATCTAAAAATAATTAAAATCCAAAGGGAAAAAAAACTGTCATTAAATAATTAAGAAAATTGAGCTAAATAATAATAAAAAAAATTTAATTCTAAATTTTATGTAAATTAATGCTGAGCTGCCGTGGGATATCTCCAAAAAAAAACAAACAAAAGAATAAAACAAAAAAAAAAAACTCAGGATAACATCAATTTGCGTCATGAGGCCGTCTTTCTCATGAGCCATCATCAGGGATGAAAAATATAATCTGAAAGGCCGTCTGCCCATTATATTATCATCAAGAAAACATACTAAAATCTCCCTCATCTTAGGTAGAATTTCGTAAAAAAAACATCTTTATCCTAACGTCATTCGGGAAGAAAAAATAAAAAAAAAGAGGTTTGCCTCGTCTACGCAAAAAAAAAAGGATTTTCCACCAAAAGGTTTTTTTTTTCGACAGCCAGCTCTTACTTCTGTAAAAAAAAATGCGAGGTGGGGGAAGGGGGGAGGAAACACATACATATATATAGCAATTCAATAAAAAGTTTACACATAAAATACAGTTTTAAAAATATAAATACAACAATATTCTTTTTCTTCTTGTCAAAAGTGAGTGTTCAAAAAAAAAAAAAAGTCCTGTGTAGATAGTCATTTTAAATAAAGTTGTTGTTTACGCAACAGGCAAATGAAAAAAATAAGACTCCATTTGCAGTCCGAGAGAAAGATAACTTGCCATGCGCAAAAAAATATCACCGCATGGGTTCAATAAAAAAGTTTGAGCAGATATATATCGCTCAGAGATTTAAAAAAAATGTTGAACAGAACTTCGAAAAAAAAGCACATAAATTCTGTTAATATAAGCTGAAAAAATAAAGAATCTGTTGCATATTCAACAAACTAAGAATAATTTAAAAAAAACACTGTTGATAAAAGTGCTTGGTACGCGATAACTTCTTAAAAAAAAAGCACTTGAAGTTTATCGCACTGAAGAATGGCATGACACACAAAAATACGAAGAAGAAAAAAACATTCTGTGTTGAAGATTTTCATTCATGATTGCACTCAGCCACACTTGTAAATACCTCATTTTAATGTTTCGTCCGGAAAAAAAAATCGTGGATGCTTGCTGCAATCGTAAAAAAAAAACGAAGATATTGAAATAAAGTTACTAAGAAAGTCACAGATAGTAGCAGTCTATAGTCTGTACGATATAAATGTTCTTAGGAATAAGCAGATATATGGGTGTCAAACACAGAATATATAAACACAGTTAAAAAAAATAGTAGTAATAATAAAAAACACATTTATGATAAATTCGTTGGTTGCACTAGTGACCTATATACGTGAAGCATATTTCTTTTTGGAAATTTAAATCTATGTTTTCTCTTTTTCTTTATTGATGTCCCGCAGTTTCGGCGTATAAGAAATAAACAAGAAATGATAAGGACACGCAGAATTTCGGTCCAATTAGTAACGTCACTCGAATCTGGAGATGGTTGGGACGTATGGAACGCCGAATGCTGATAAATGAGTCCGTTGGCAGACGTAAACAGTAATAAACAGATGGTCAATAAGACGAGCACAGTCATGAACAGCTTGTAGGATAAGAAATTTAAATCGAAGGAAAAGCAGTCTGGCGATAATGTTGCGAGATGTTTCAGATGTGCTGAGTCAATCACTGGGTCAACTTCGATGTCAGTAGGAATATTTTCATTCGAAAAATCTTTATTTACTCTCGGCGGTTTTAGACCTTGGGTGAAAGAATTTGAAACAAATGTTTCCGTAGTGCATCTTGCGTCGGGAAATGAAGGTACAGTCGTGGAAAAAAAAAGTAAACACCCCCTACTAACTCCCCAAAAAATTATCGTAGACAAAAGTTACTGGTACCGAACGATTGGAAATAAAGTCTACTTTTAAATGATGTATATAAAATTTTCTTAGTGGGTCATCTACATATTAAAACGAATCTAAACTTCATTTTTTTCAATAGCAATACCCAATTTAACGAGATATTTCAAATCTTCGGTTCAAACCATGCGTAGACACAAAATTTCAAGTCATTTGAATGATAAGTTTTTGAATTATAAGCATTCAAAATTTAGTGCTTCTAATGTTAAATTACATTTTCATATTTTTATTTATATCTCCTGAAATTATGCTCCTAATGTGCTAATTTTTTTTGTAGCAATAATACTAATATACCCAAACATAAATACGCTGAATTTGCAATTTTTATAATTTTATGATATGAATTATGAATTATGAAATTAATATTCGAAAAAATTATGAATTGCAACCTACAATTTTTTTGATGGATTTAGATTTATTAAGCCCTGCTTTATGGAAAAACAAAATTTCACATTTTTCTTCCAAGTAGTTTTCAAATTATGCTTAAAAAACGGCAAAATGATGGTTTAAGGGGCCGTCTATGATGGAAGTGAGTAGACATTTTGAAATTTATTCTGCAATCTAACAAGCTTCATTGACTCCCTAAGTGGCGCTTAAGGTGCCTTGATCAAGAAAGGGGCTCTCTTGGTTAACAATCGAGTACGGAACTTCAATTTGGATACAGCCCTTTAAATACGCTCGTTTTAAAATAATTAATTTCTCGGAAACTTATGATACGAATTGCATAAAAATTCGTTTTTAGGCTAATTGAAGAGTGTAGAGTTCATTTATGCTGTCAGAATTGTGTACTGCCATTGAAAAAAACAAAGTTTGGGTTCGTTTTAATATGTAGTTGGCCCCCTAAACAAATTTTATATACATCATTTAAAAGTAGACTTTATTTCCAATCGTTCGGTACCAGTAACTTTCTTCTACGATAATTTGATGAAGAGTTAGTAGGAGGTGTTTACTTTTTTTTTTCCACGACTGTACATAGGATTTATCTTGAGATTTCGTTGCAGATACATTATCAGACACAGTAATGCAGCTTATAAAAACGCTTGTGGGTGAAGATTTAGTTAAAGTTTTTGTCGCATGTGAGAGTACCCTGAAATATGACATCTGTCCCTATGAAAAGTGGCATGGGCATCTGAGAAGACTTAACTACGTAAACAGTAGTAGAAAAAGTATTATCGTCTATTTGTATATTGGTAAAAAACGATTCTATAGGTTGAATAACACGGTTACCGATGCCCGACAATTGTACAGGAGCTCCGGTGAGGGGGGGGGACCCAATTTGTTCATAAATGTCTTCTCTCAGTATCGTTAGTGAGCTTCCAGTGTCCAAGATTGAAGTTATTTGTAAATTAAAAATTTTTACAGGTTTCTGCATGCGCGGATGAGAATGACACATTTCTGCTACGTGGATTTGTTCGTCTCTGCGTGGTGACGTCTTGCGTGAAGGGGAGGTGCCTTGAGTCGAACGCTTGCGTTCTGGCGTTTGCTCTGTACACTGGCTGGAAACATGACCAAAACGTGCACATTTCATACACTTTTTTCCTTTATTTAAATGCACACAATGGGTAGATAGGTGTCCTGGGGCTAAACAATTCCAGCAAGTTAATTTTGCAGTTTTCTCCGTCTGGTTAATCTTAGGAGTGTTGGGTGTAGTCGGTGACTTTGATTGATAAAATTTAGAACTCTGTTCACAAATTCGTTCGAAAATTTGGAGCTTGTTTTTAAATTCGGCAAGCGTGGCGCACCCGAATAATATAGCTTTATTATGTGGTGTATCGTTAATCCCATTAATTATATAGTGAATTAATGATATATCATCGATGTTTCCTCTTTGTGCTATTTCTTTCATTTTCAGAAAATATTCCAATAGTTTTTCGTTTGGGCGGCAGCCTCTAGCGGCTAGTAATTGATGTATCTGGGCGGACGAAGCTGATTGTCCAAATTCGCGAAACAATGCCTCTTTGAGTGATGTATATGAAGAAATGTTATTTTCACTACGTACATACAATAATGCTAAACTTTTTAATGCCCGCTCAGCAAACACAAATTTCTGTATGCCGGACAGTTGAAATGACTGGGCCAGAGATTCAAATCTCTGAAACCACGTTTGAACTTTTTCCGTTTTATCACCACTAAACGGTGTAATTAAATGATCAATGTCATGGAAAGAAATTGTCTGTTTGGGCGCAGTTTGTGTACAGTGTACACGCGCCTGGTCTGGCTGTACTGCCAAAGGGGAAGATAAACCAATGCTTCCACTACTATTGTGGCTATCATCAAATTCTGTATCCGATTCGGAAACTACCGTAAACGTGTCTTTAAAAGCCGAAATATCTCAACTAGTGCGCTTAAAATACGTTGTCCTATATCTTCTTTTGATCCATGGATGTAAATGGATAAGATATTAGCGATAGTAATCAATTGTATCTGATCGTAATCATCCAAAATTTCTTTGAGTTTATTCTCATACTCGTCGCTTTTGTCGGTAAAAGAAAAACCTTTAAATTTCCTTAAATTCGCTCTATTCTGGCGATTTTTATCGCAACCAAATATAAATTCGTGCAATAGCTTGATTTTATTGGTCTTAGCCGATTTCAACTGGCTTTTAATAAATTCTATTTGTTGTAATTCCATATCAAAAGGCAAGAAAGGAAAAAGAAAAAAAAACTTACTTCAAAGGAGTTATCCAATTGAAAAAAAAATTCTTCGCCACGATATATTGAAGTAATCCAATTAATGATCCGTAGAAAAAAATATACTTGCAGTCGAAGATTCATTTCTTGCAAAACCACGACTATCTTGTAAAAATAAAAATAAAAGGAAGATTGAGCTTCAAACAGATGGCTCGCATCAGATGTAGATGAATCACATCAGCTGAAATGCAAGGGTTGATAACGGAACGAAAGAGTTCTCTGATTTTAAACGTAGATCGGTAAAAAAAGCCTAGGGGATTTTATTTTTTAATTCGTTTAAAGATTCAAATCGGCCTAGAGCTCACATGTAATATAAGGATGATATAAAGATAAGATCGTAGTTAATGAAAAAAGGAGTTTAATGATTCTAGGTTATAGTTTTACATATTAAATAGAAATTATATTTACAAGTACGGGAGGGTAGGGGGGTTTTCTGCGGCATACGCACTCACAGAATCGTCGGGAGATCGGCCTCTGTTCTCGTCTAGCCCGAGATATGCCTACCATCGGCCGCGTCAGAATGCAATCTGCTCTCGGTTGTTACTTGTTTCCAGGCGAAGGGAATGCAAACTGCATATCAGCAAATTCAATACATCTGCTATTCTGCGGTTACAAGTTCTCATGGAAAAGTGCTGACCATATCCTGTTGCTATGAGTAGGGTTTTATGGGAATCTAAAACCACAACTCACATATATATATACAGGGTGGTTCAAAAGGTCATCTCAAAACGGCACGTGTTGGTGTGTCAGGTCATGAGGAACAAAATTTACACAGGAACTGGGGGGTCGGAAACGCGATTGTAATCTGTAAAAAGACCTTTATTTTACGAAAAGCGTAATAGAAGTACAAAATACAAAGGTTAAATGTTACAACTCATAACTAGTGTTCAATTAGCTATGATGCATGCTTCACATCGGCGCCGCATGGAATCGCGAATACGTTCCAAACGGCCCTGTTCCGTGGCCACCGCTACTGCCGGACTTAAACCTCATGGTATAAAGAATATTTTAAAGTCATGTCAGTATTTTTGGTCCGGTCAAAATATTTTTTATTTATTGCGGCGGTGATTCTTGAAGTAGCATGAAATGCACTTTCCATTTTTAGGAAAGGTTGCATGGTCAGTTGTTCAGATGAAATACATAATCCAGTAGTTGTAGATAAGGGTTTATTCTTTACCGGTTTCGTACAAATCGAGATTTCCGACTATAGATAGCCGGTGCTGGAGAGGAGACCGTCTACATTTAGTCCTTACAGAATCAAGATCAAGAAGCCAGTTATGTTATTACAATTCTGAGAGAACTGGGTTATTGGCGAGGAGCAATTTATAAAAAAAAAAAATCAAAATAGTAGATATCTGGCGAGAATTAAGTTGAGATGAGAAACGTGTTAATCTCCGTTAATAGATTCTCTATGAGGAGAACGAAAGGTCAAAATATGAATTTTCACGCCAACAAGATAATCGGAAAAATATAGGCTGCAGAAAAGTACAAGGCCATATTTTACAGGGGGTTTGCCAAACCATGGGAATAGGCGCCGCTGAGTCGATTGAAGACATATGCAATTAAAAAATAAAAGATATTGCAGACTAAATTTATAATAAGAATTTATACGTTGGGGAAAATATGATGTAGCTGTAGAAATACAGTCAATAAATAAAGAAAGAAGGCATTAGAAAGATCCCGCCTAGAAACCAACTTAAGCGTGCTAATGTAATGGGTAAATTGTTTCTATGCGAGATAAAAATAGCATGCCTTGAGGTTTTAAGAATTATAGTGTGAAACGAGCATGTATTTATAAAGGAAATGAGCCATGGAAAACAAATTTAATTTATGATCTAAGACAGATTTAAAATATAAGAATTTAGTAAAATAACCTTATTTAAAAAAAGGCGACGGGCGAAAAGGGAAAAACTATTAAAAAGAATAATCGAAGGAAATATCCTTCACACATGGATTTCTACCTCTGGGGATACCTTAAGTCTCCGGTGTACGAGACAACCGTTCCATCGACCATGGACCTCGCGGCACGGATAGCGGAAGCGGCGGCACGTGTCTGGCAGACTTCTGGCCAATTGGAACATGTTCGCGATTCCGTGCGACGTCGATATGAAGCATGCATCACGGCTAATGGGCACATTTTGAGCACATTTTATGAGGTGTCACATTTTTAATTTGAATTTTGTACTTTGATTAAGTTTTTGGTAAAATAAACGTCTTTTTACAGACCGTTTGTTATCTTTTCTTTGCGACACGGTCACGATGTAACTGCACCGTCACGATCGCGCTTCCGACCCGCAGTTCCTATGTAATTCTTACTCCTCATGGCCTGACACACACACACGTGTCGTTTGGACATGATCCTTTGAACTACCCTGCATAAACACTATATGATCATTAATCACCGGACACTTTCAATTTTAGACATTTTGTCGACTATTTAAAGATATATTTGCCGGATTTTTCTGTAACTTCTGGATTATAAACAATATGTTCGACTTCATATTTATCAACGGCGATTAGATCAGAAGGACAATTAGGTGGCCAACAAAAACTCAGAGAAAAATAATAATGTTTGGGATCATCCTGTAAAATAAAATAAATGAAATGATCTATCGCCATAGCTTTCGAGTATATGGATATTGTACAATATAGGTATTCATTTGTGAAAGAATAGAACGTATACTCGTGAAAATATATCGATTTTTTTTTTAAAGTTAAAATTTTTTTTGCATATTTTTCTTTTATATCATGCAGGGATTTTTACGAAATTTAATGCCAGTTTCAGGAAATTTGACAAAATGTAGTAGAAATAATATAGCACAATTGGGATGTAAATATATTAAATATTTCATGAAATATAATCAGTTGTATGAAATATTTTTTATCTGCGCATGCGTGCACGATAAAAATATTTTTTATATGATTTGATAGTCAACTCTACTGAGCAACTCATAAAAAACAAGTTGGAAATTGCTCGTCAAACGTGGCAAATGAGGTGCGTTCGTACTATAACTAGTTTTATAATTATTTTTTGCACCCCATATTGTACTGAATGTATATTTTTTTGCGCTCCATAAGTGCATAGTCTGTAACATCATTAAAATGCACTTACAATAATTTTTTCCCCATTCCCCGTAATGTAACGGAAAACTTTTGACTGTCCCTGTAATTAAACTATACATTCGATTTTAATAAAATTTGAAATGGCTCGACAAAATTTTGCAGCAATTATACATTTAAAATTTCAGACCATTCGGAAGGCTGTAAAATCATTAAAATGCATTTGCAATAATTTTTTCCCATTGGCCATAATGTAACGGAAAACTTTTGGGTGTCCCTGTAATTAAACTATGCATCCAATTTTCATAAAATTGGAACTGGCTCAACAAAATTTTGCAGCAATTATATATTAAAAATTTCAGACCATTCGGAAGGCTGTAAAATCATTAAAATGCATTTGCTATAATTTTTTCCCATTGGCCATAATGTAACGGAAAAATTTGGGTGTCCCTGTAATTAAACTATACATCCGATTTTCATAAAATTGGAAATGGCTCGGCAAAATTTTGCAGCAATTATATATTAAAAATTTCAGACCATTCGGAAGTCTGTAACATCATTAAAATTTACTTGCAATAATTTTTCCCATTGGCCGTAATGTAAAGAAAAACTTTTGACTGTCCCTGTAATTAAACTATACATCCGATTTTCATAAAATTGGAAATGGCTCGACAAAATTTTGCAACAATCATATGTTTAAAATTTCAGATCATTCGGTCGGGTAGTTTTTGCTCTGTTATATGCGGACGGACAGACAGACGGACGGACAGACGGACGGACAGACGGACGGACAGACAGACGGACTGAACGACGACTATAGGTGCTACGTATTTATATAATTACGAACGCACCTAAAAAGGCCAGTCAAATATCGTGAAAATTCGTGCCAAACTGTAATGCTGCTCAATGTAATATGACAGTTTCAAAAGACAAAATGTTTTTTAGGTGCGTTCGTAATTATATAAATACGTAGCACCTATACTTATCGTCTGGTTCGTCCGCCTGTCTGTCCGCATATAACAGAGCAAAAACTACCGAACCGAATAGTTTGAAATTTACTATATAGAATCGTTACAGAATCTTTTCAAGTCAGATTTTCGGAAAATCGAATCAAAACTTAACAAATTGGAAATTGCTCATCAAACGTGGTAAAATGAGGTGCGTTCGGACAATAACTAGTTTTATAAATATTTTTTGCACCGCATATTGTACTGAATGTATATTTTAGTGCACTTCATAAGTGCATATCCATTTCATTCTGTTCGAAAGGCTGTAAGCATCATTAAAATGCAATATAATATAAAAATATTTTTTCCCATTGGCCGTCAGGTAACGGAAAACTTTTGACTGTCCCTGTCATCAAACTTGTTGGCATGATTTCAACATTTTGGATATTTAGAACTATTTTTTTTGAAGGAAAAAGATATATATATATATGAATAAGTTTACTGTCGATATCATCTATGTATATATTTATCTAAGTGATTATTTTATCTAATTGATTAATTTTTTAATTCAAGTTTTTTTTTATCTAAGTGATTATTTTATCTAATTGATTAATTTTTTAATTCAAGTTTTTTTTTTCAATGTACAGTATTATTGTTTTTATGTATGCATTTATTAGTACATTATTATTATTTTATTAAGGATGGGTACCAAGAGCATTAAGTATTTTCCCAGGCAAGTGTTTTGCTAAGGGGAAAGCTTAATTGCCAGTTACTATCTGTATGTATGATATTACGATGTAAAGTAAAGAATTGGACAGTTTTGGTACAAAAGAGGGACTTTTATGACCTCATGTTTTATGGGACAGCTGCAGGATCTTCGTGTGGGAGCCCGCGGTCTCGTGGGAAAGTGGGGTTTGAAATATCGGATGTAGGAGGGTCGAAAGGCCCCGTGCATTCCGGGGACCCACTGACCACTGGCCGACACGAAGGCGGGTCCAGGCAGCGGCGAGTGGTTGGAGATTTTAATTATGCTGAATATGTTAATTCGCATCCACCACTCAGGGCCGCACATGCAAATTTTTAACAGAGAGAGAGATTTTCTTTTTCTCGAAAAAAATAGAGAGTTACAAAAAGAGTTCCAGAGTGCGGTGGTTATTTTTTTCAAGCCCTTTTTTGGCTGATCTGCCCATGTTTACTTGCGCTGTCTAAGACGAGCAATATAGTAGTGTTAATTTTTTTTAAAAAAAAGGATTTAATCATTTTTGCTTTTGGCCCAGACCTGGGTGGAATTTAGTGTAAATAAAACTAAAATTACGGAACACGAATATGTGTGTTGTGGTTCTACAAACAAAAAAAAAGAACTTTTGGATATATATATATAACTGTCAAGTCTACAACTCTAAAAGGATCTTGTGACCCCAATGGGGAAAAAAGTACGATGTTATGGATGTTCTCTTTTCTATTGTGTACCGTTTTAATATCAAATGTTTTGAATTGGGAATAGCGTGCCCAGGAGAACTTGTCAACTTCAATTAATATCCAAATTAGTGGTTTTTTTTTTATGAGTTATTATTTTGGATGGTAAAAGTATGAATTATTTAATTGTAACTTAATATAATTTGCCTGTGGTGTAAATAAATGATGTATTATTATTAATTCCCTTCTTTGTTATTATTTGTTAAAGGTCTTGCTAATTACTTATTTTACGTATTTAGAAATTACCTGACTGCTTAATATTATTATTAGACCATATATGTAAAAGCCATAATTAAATTTATCTTGTAGGGTTGGTTTGTCTGAAAATTGGGGAGTTATGTTTAGTGGTTTTAATTATATTATATATTTCCCTTCAAACCAATTGGCCATAGGTTAGTTATCTTCTAAACATTTCACAACGCATTGTCTTATTTATTCAAGATAACCTTTTAGGTAAATGACCGTAGGTTATCTATTAACTAACTAGGCTTTTACGATCACCAGGTCCTCTATAATTAGAGGTCCCTATAAGATAGATTTTCTTTTGGATCAAGTAAGTTCGGAGAAAAGGGTGCGCCCAACACTCTTGTTAGCTTGTGTTAGGGAATTTATAGATAAATTAAGATATTCATTAACCTAATTTTTAATAGTTGTCTAGATCTTGCCAGCATGGGCTTCCCCGATACTTAGGTGGTACCGTGATCTCTTCCTTTGGGAACGTGAGGTTATTATTATTTTATCTTAATTATAATTACATTTTGGGTCAAATTAATTACATTAATAATTTTTTGTTTTTATTCAATAAACTTATACCTTTTTTATACTTTACGTATTAACATTCTAAGGATATTTAGGTCTAAATTATTATGCAGATAATTTCAATTTTTTCATCCTACATATTAAATTTTTTTTTTTGTTTTGTTCGAATGACAAAGTTCTCCTGTGGACAAAACAAAGATTGGCACAACTTTTATAACAAGGTTCAGTCATGACAAATGATAATATGAGAAAATATATTATTGAAAATTATATATTTACTTTTTATATATGTTTTTCTCAGGTTTAGGAGTTTGTTAAATATATCGAGTTGAATTATAATGAGTAATTGTATATTATACATGTGCATTAAGAAATAATAATAGAGGGGTATTATTATGATAAAAGAAAAAATAAATAAGAAAAAATAAATAAATAAAAAGAAAATAATAAAATTTTTCTATAATTTATCAGTGCAACTGATAGAAAAGGTAGAAATACATAGATGTAAAAAAAAAAAAAAAAAAAAAAAAATATATATATATATATATACAGTTATGTGTGGCTGAGATGGTGCACTTGAAGAAAGATTTATATACATTACATTAATTTTTCTTTTCCTCTATTTTTCGGAAGAATTTATTTTTTTTTGGAGTATGCGTTATATGTACTGTGATTAGTTCTCTTATTCCTAAGGGTTTTTCTTTGAATGGTGTGTTTATATTTCTTTACATTTTATATTTGATTTTTCATGGTATTTCATATTATTAATAATTTTTGCAATTGGAAATTTTACACCCAATTTATTTAAAATAATGTTAGCGCATGGGAAATAAGTCTAAAATTAAAAAGCGTACCAGTTCGGAATTTAATAATTTCATTATTGAAGCGCGTACCCGTCTTGCACAGAGTAAGTTAAAAAATTCAACGAATAAAGTAAATATGTCTAAAACGGATACCGAAAAGGCGAATACGGATAATTTATTAAATGTGATTGCACCATATGATGGGAAGAAAGAATGTAATATACATTATTTTATTCAGGAGTTCGATAGAGCTGCCGTCCAGACGAACTTTTCTAATGAAGTGAAATTAATAATTTTACGCTCAAAATTTGTCGGAACGGCACGTGAAAGGTTGCAAACGGATGTAGAACTAAATTCGGAAACCGATTATGCGAAATTTAAAGAAAAAGCGATCCAAACCTTTGACACAAAAAAAACATTCGGTGAATCACACAATGATTTTTCAAAGATTCAACAAAAACCAGCGGAGAGTATGTCGGATTATATTGTGAGATTTAATCTGGTAGCTGCGAAATTTTTTGACATTTCGGGTCTTTCTAACAAGGCAGATGCGCGGAAATTATTTGATTTGATGAAATTACACCGATTCTTAGAATCTATCAAACCGGATATTGCTTTGGAAATAAGAAAGAGAGCGATTGATCAGTATAAGGAAGCAACCGAAATTGCCCTAACAGTGGAAGAGGCGTTTTTGTCGGTTAAGTTTGAGGAATTAAATGCGATAGGTACAAGTACAACAACTGAATTTTGCGAATCATTATTAAGAAAAAATGAAAAACAAGAAAAGGAATTAAATCAGTTGAGAGCTGAATTGGAAAAATTAAAATGTAAGCCAACAGAAAAATGGCAAAATAATTCACGAAATAATACGAGGTATTGTAATATATGTAATTTAAGAAATCATGATACGGAAGAATGTCGTTATAATGTAAATAATAAAAGAGAGTATCGGAATAATGATTATCAACAGAATTTTCCAACACATGGACAAAATATGCAGGGATTTACAAGCTCTAATAATGAGTCTCGGAATTTTCAGGGGTACGGAAGTGTAGGTAATTGGAATTTTCCTCCACCCCCTCTTCCTCCTTCATTGCCAATGGGTCAAAATTATCAGTATAATTATGTCCCACAGGGACAGCCTTCAGGTTATGGTAATTATGGTGTGGGAAATATTCATCCTAATTATAACTATGGGCAGAATTTTCCGAATGGGCAGGGGTATCACCCACAAAATCAAGGTCAAATAAATCCCCAGGAAAATTATAGGAATGTGAATAATGCGAATCGCGATAATAGTACATCAAATAAAACAGAGGGACGTAAGATAACGGGAAATAAGCAACGTTCGGGAAACATATAAGGGGATCTGGGGATACTAAGAATGAGGAGCAGGAATCTGTCCTCAGATCCCAAAATACGAAGGTTATAGCGAGTGTTAGTGATAAAGAAATGGAAAATGTACCAATTATTAATTTTGATATTAAAGGAATAAAAGTTTCAGCTCTTTTAGATACGGGCGGAGCAGTGTCTTTAATTTCAGCCAGTTTATTTGAAAAAATAAAAGAAAATAATGTAAAATTTAAATATTTGGGCCATAGGATTAGAATACAATCTTTTAGCGGTACATCAATTCCATTTACACATTGTATACAATTGTCATTTAAATTACAGAATGCATTTACTTCTGGCACATTTTATGTAACAGAAAATAATTTTAAGGCATCTTATAATATGTTGTTGGGATATGATTATTTAAAAACAAATCAAATGGTGATTGACATAGAAAAAAAAATGTTGAAATTTAAAAATGCGAAAATTCCACTCAATCATAATGATAACAAATTACCAGTGCAGGACATAAATATTATAATTACTGAAGAAGTAGAAAATGTAGTTACTAAAAAGGAGAGTAAGAGAAACAAAATATGGGTAAAATCAGTGCACAAAATTTATATTGCTGCAGGGCAAGAAAAAATAGCTACTTTACTATGTCCTGATTTTATAGAAGAAAACAGTATGGTACTTTTTGAGCCAGATATTCATAATTTGGGCATTAAATGTTATAACTCGGTACACGAAATATCTCAGAACAGAATTATTAATGTAATAATTAAGAATATTTCGGATAAGAAAATTATTCTACAGAAGGGTACAAAATTTGGGAATTTAATTTTAGACATTGATTTTGGAACGGATGAAGTGCCTGAAAATATTATAGACGGTAAGGTACATGAGATTAATACTTTAAGTATTGAGGAAGTTCGTAAATTGAGGGAAACAGAAATTTCACCGGAAGATTTTGATCTTGCGCATCTTCCCAAAGAACTACAGGAAAAGATGGAGAACCTTTTGATGCAACATTTACATGCATTTTCGAAATCTTATAAATCGTTAGGTCAGACATCCTTAGTCACCCCCCAAATCAAATTGGCGCACAATCATGCTATACAGTCTAAACCTTATAAGATTCCTCATACAGTGCGAGAATATGCACAAGCAGAGATAAGAAAGTTGTTGGAGGCAAATATTATTGAGAAAAGCAAATCTTCGTATGCGTTTCCGGTATTATTTGTAAAAAAGAAGACTGCGGAGAACCAGGAGTTAAAATATCGTTTAGCTTGTGATTATAGATTACTAAATGCAATATTAGAAGGATATGCTTATCCGATACCTGATATTCGTGAATTGTTGCAGAAAATTAGCGGAAAAAAATTTTATACAGTCCTGGACCTCCACAGCGCATTTTTCCAAATAAATTTACAACCACAAGACAGGGAAAAATTAGCATTTATAACGGAATTTGGCAAGTTTCAGCCAGTGAGAATGAATTTTGGCTTGAAGGTCAGTCCAACTACTTTCGCAGAATTAATGGACTTAGTTTTAGGCGACTTCAATAAAGAGGAAGTCACATATTTTATAGACGATGTCCTTATTGCGGCGAATTCGGTGGAAAGAATGCTAACTCTAATTGCAGAGGTCTTAAAAAAATTGATTGACAACAATTTAACAATAGAGCCACGAAAGATGCAAATATGCAAACATGAAATTGAATTCTTAGGTTTTAGGGTTCATGAAAACGGTTATTCTCCTTCGAAAAAGAATATTGAAAAAATTCAAAATTTGGCAAGGCCTAAAAACAAAAAGGGTGTCAAATCTCTTTTAGGAATGGCCAATTACTTTAGATCGTTAATACATAAATATTCGGAAATCGTAGATCCATTAGTTCAAATGACCAAAGAAAAAGTAAAATTTAATTGAAACGAAGAGGCGGAAAAAGCATTTTTGGCCATTCAAGAAGCTATTTTACATAATCCAACTTTAAAAGCGCCAAATTTCAACAAGGAATTTTTTTTTAATTACGGACGCATCTAAGACAGCACTTTCTGCAATCTTAGCACAGAAACAGGGAGAGGATTATGTACCGATTGAATTTTACGGACGAAAATTAAAGGATTCTGAGAAAAAATATCCTAGTATAAAGTACGAATTACTAGCGATTCATGATGCTTGTGTTTATTTTGAAAATTTTCTTTTGGGAAAAAAATTTACAATACTCACTGATTCTAAAGCTTTGACTGATCATCTTAAGTTAGAAAAACAGAGCGATATCATAGCAAGGTGGATAATGAGGTTAGGGAATTTTGATTTTGAGATAGGATTTATTCCTGGCGAAGAGAACCCGGCAGATTTCGTCTCAAGAAATATAAATAATATAACGGCTTTAAATGAACTTCAAAATGATTTATTTAAAGTTAATTCTAATCTTTCAGAAGAAAAGATAAGAGAGGCTCAAAATGATGATCCAAAACTTAAATTAATTATTCAGAAAATTGAAAATGGTAAACCAAATCGCCAGACTAAGAAATTTGAGCTAAAGGACAACAAAGTACTAATATTGAAGCAACGGTATAAAGATAAACCACTGCTGATAGCTCCTAATAAATTAATATTTGAAATAATTCAAGAGGCTCACAAGGCACATTTTGGTTTTCCCAAAACATATGAATTAGTGAAAACAAGATTTTACTGGTTTGGGATGTATAGGGATGTAAAAAATTATTGTGCAGCTTGCATACCTTGTAACAAAAATAAGCAGCATAAAATGATTAAGATTCCCTTACAGAAAGTGGAGAAAGATCATATAATAGGCTCAGTGGTGCATACGGATATTGTGGGCAAACTACCACAGACCTTAAAAAAACACTGTTTTATCTTGACGATCATTGACGTTGCGTCAAGATTTTTACAGGCAATACCATTGCGTAATGTAGAGACACAAACGATACTAAATGCACTCACAAATTACATTAGTACATTTGGCCTCTTTCGAGAATTAATTGTGGATAACGCGAAATATTTTCGGGGAACCCTTTTTAAAGAATTTATGACAGCAATGGGGGTGAACCTCCACTTTTGCTCTACTTATAAACCTTCCTCGAATGGAATTCTTGAAGTGACTCACAAAGAGTTAAAGTCTTCGATTAGTGCAATGGCAAGAACAACAACGGAATGGGATATAAGGTTGCCGTTCTTTATTCTGTCGCATAATACTTCGATGCACAGAGCTTTAGGATACCGTCCTGATAAGCTGTTTTTCGCTAGAGAAACGGCCAACCATTTTACAGATCTAGAGGAGCCGGATATGTTATGTACACAACAGTTTGTTCAAAAACGCATTGCACATATGAAAGAAGTTTATAAAACTGCACTCGCAAACCAAGAACGAATGGCGAAAGAATATGTGGGCAAAGATTTTGAAAAAGTTGTGAAATTGGAAATTGGGGATCAAGTATACTTAAAAAATGTTGGACGCCCATTGGCGTTACATCCTAAGTTCGACGGTCCTTATGAAGTTGTAAAGGTGGCAAGACGCAATAATTATATTTTGAAACATATACTCGAACCTAATAAAAAAAAGATTCAACGCCATATTACTCACATGTGGAAGCCAAGTGCTAAAATTAAATTACCTCAAACGAACGACAACGATGAGGAAAGTACGGAAGAAGTGTAAAAATATTTTAAATTTTCTTCATTTTTATGTTTTTTTAGAAGTAGAGGTTGATCTAACTAAAGTATTACACACAAAAAAAAAAAAAAAGACGGGCGGGAGCTGAATTGTTCTGGTGTATCTACTAGTGTGTATGTTTAGTGTATATAGTGTGTTTAGTAACATAATTCAAAGTTTACTTGTTATTTTTCTGTTTATGATGATAAATATGTCACCGAATTGTTCTTTTGTATCTACTAGTGTTTAAGTTTAATGTATATAGGATATTTAGTCAGATAATTCGAAATAGGTTTCTATTTTTCGTTCTTTAGGGTGATAAACAGGCCACCGAATTGTGCTTCTGTATCTACTAGTGTTTAAGTTAGTATATGTAGTGTAGTGATTCACATGGCCTAAGAGGTGCTTTATATTTTTGAGGTTTAGGGTTATAAACTTGTTATTGAATTGTTTTTATGTATCTACTAGCGTGTAAGTTTTAGTATGTATAACAGGGTAATTAATGTAGTTTAATATTGGCGATGGAGATAAACAGGTAGTTTAACGGCTTTTATGTATCTACTAGTGTGTAAGTTTTAATATATATAGTATATTAATCTAGATAGTTTAACAGTTGCGAGGGTGATAAACATATCACTTAAAGGTTCTTATTCAAATATTAATTTTTATATCTAAGGGCATATATTGATAGAAGAAAAGTGTCTTTTCTTTGCATATTTCGGTTATTTATAGTATATTAAAGCATGTAAAATAGTAAAATAGGTAGAATATGTAGCAAAATACATATATATAAATAGTAGACAAATGCTCACAAGCATAGGATGGTGTGTTTTTTTTTTCCCCTCTTTCTCTCTCACTCTGGTACACTGTAACAGTCTGGGAGTACGTTTTGGGAGAATGGTAATTACTAGGTTCCAGTCTATTAATAATACACATAGAGCGGATTTATCACTAAGTGAAGAAAAAAAAAAGGAAGAGGGAGAACTTATAATATACATTGTTTTGCTTAGGCATACTAGGTTGTAAATAGCGATGATTTTTGATGTTCTCTGGAATTTTAGTTAGTATTTTAAACTTTTTGTAATTACGATTCCTGCGGAATATATTTTAGTTAGTTGCACCTTTAACCAAGTGGTTAAAATAGTGGCTAGATAGTTTTAGGTAAAAGGTGCAAGCAAAGAACATACTTCATTTTATTATTTTTTATTATTATTTAGTTAAGCAAATTTCTAGTAGAAATAGTTTAATGAGGAAAATGGTATAAATCCATAAATAAAGTGAAAAAAAATTATAAACATAGTAGATCTATGATTTTTGACTAATTTTTGATATATTACTGTAAAATATAAAAATTTAATATTTCACTTTTATAATATTTACAATACTTGGAATAATGGTATTATCAATGAATAATTAAAAAAAAAATAGTAATAATAAAAATTGGGAAAGTTACTGTATTATTGGGGTATAATTACTATTGTTGGGGGGGGGGTAAGTTATATGGGTGGTAAATGGATATACATGACTAAAATGTTTTTTTTTCCCAAATTGGCCATATGAAAAAAAAAAAAAAAAAATATTTTTTTTTGGTTGTGGTGGATTTTAAAGTAGGGCTCTGAACACTGGTTTTGTAACTACTAGTCATTAGACAAATGGATACATGTAAAAAGCATGTGGTACGCCTCTAAGTTAACCTTTTGCGGGCTACACACCACTGTTTTAGGTCCTAATAAAATCCGGTGGACTCTAATTTAAAAAAAAAAAGGATATTTTTTTAATATAAATGGGGGGGGGGGGTGTCTACAAGATAATAAATAGGGAACTCTACAACATTTTAACAAGAATAAATAATTATTTTTATATACACACATATATATATATTCGGAATTCAAGTTAAAACACAAAGGGAATACATAAAACAACTCTTTTTTTTTCCTATCTCTTACACAAATAAAGTAATAAATACAATTTATATAACATAAGCAAAAGTATGTGCATAGGGTCACTCCGTACGGATAAGTAAGTAAGGAATGTAATAGGTAATAACTCGCTGGCAGTTAGTTTCTGTTTACCACGCAATAAGTGCGCGCGCAGGGCAGGAAAGACATTCAGAGAAGGGATTGTTTTTCTCTCGTGGAGAACTCCCCATCCTCTTTTTGGAGCATCAGTTCACGATCTCTCTTTACAGAAACGAGAGAAGGAATTCGGGTTCAGAGAAAGGGGAGGATGAAGGGGGAGTGAATAACTACTCAATATTTTTACTTTGTGGTTCACGACAGCGGGATTTTTGGAAAAGGGGATTTTCAAAATTTCTATGGGAACTGCACACATAGATAAAAAAATGTTGCAGGATAAATTTTTGGGGATGCATAATTAAAAGGGATGTGCACTTTTTAAAGGGGGGTGGTGGTATTTAAACAACACCTAAATTAATAAGGATATTAGGATAACTGTGGAAGATGGATTAACAGCAGAGTAGGGTATATTTTATAAATAATTATTAATATAAAACTGGGCAGAGCCAAAGATAAATATGTATATACATTTTTTTTTTTGGTTTTGGCAACTTCTTTTGGGGATGTACTTTTTTTTTTTCTTCCCAAGAAAAGTAAATATATAACAAGGGTATTTACGGTTCCAGTTATTTTACAAACGATTCGAATGAAATGGATACATTATATTTATAGAAATAAAATCTTAATCAAATAAACTGATAAGCAGTAAAAACAAAAAAAAAAGGAAAATCAGTAGGTTTGGAAAAGGGCTCCCTATGCACACACATCAATATATAAGATTCAAATTCATATTGTATTTAAATACAAAACAGATAGTATTGTGCAAAAAAAAATAAATAAATAAAAAAAAAAAATAAAAATAGTAAATTAGAGACAAACATCTGCTTCACCTTGCCTGAAAGCATTTTATCACATTTCATATATATATAAAGAATTGTCATGCAGAGGCATGCGGTTTAAAATCAGATAAATAAACAGATAAAAAACTGTCATGCAGAGTACGTGCAGTAAGAAATTAAATAAATAAAAATAAATTGACCAGCAGGCATTCGGTTGGAAGTTTAAATGTTGTGGTCTCTCTAGCGGACACATAGTTTTAAACATACTGGCATCAGGAAAATTCAATTGGATTTTCCCCCCCTTTTATGAATAATAAAATAATGAATACTTTTTTTTTCTTCTAAATTTGATTTTAAATTCTGGTGTCAGTTTTGCATTTCATCTTTTCGGAATACAGATTGCTTGACACCGAAAAGAAATAATTTAAGATTTAAGTGTGCGAAAAAAAAAAAAAAAAAAAATAATAATAATGAATAAATAATTAAGATTAATACTATTTATACCTTATGTATATATATATATATATTCTACTAGTATAAATAGAAAAACAATTCATATTGTCCTAAGTAAGTATTTTTATTAATAAATGCTAGTTATGGTGTGTAGAAGGTAGCGGTTACACCCCAAGGGCAATGTTTACTACAGGTCACGAAAAGTTAAAGGGTCAAATGTAAATAAACAGTCGCCTAGCGCCATCTATGTGCATTTCAGAGAAACATGCAAAATGTATTCAAAGACAGGCATGCAGAAATGGTAATTTTATCTTACCGGTTTTCGCTCTCTGTAGAAATCCTGGATTCAGTCAGGAGGGTTCGCCACATTGCGACCGCCAGATGTAATTTTTTAACCAGGAGCAACAATTTTTTTTTTCTTCTTCTTGTTCACTGAAATAACCCGCTTAGTATTAGCATAGTACATAAAAAGACATTACGTATAGATGTATAGGACATTTAAACGGTATTGGGTTAGAAAATATCTTTAACAAAGTAAGATAAAATAAATTAAAGTAGAGGATAATTTTTTTTTTTTCTCGTCTTTTCGTTAGTCAAAATTTACATTTTTAAAAAAGGAAGGACTATTATCAGATTTAAACAATTTAATCCCGTCAAGTGTGGTGCATACTGGATGGTAAAAAATTCATTAACGAATGTAGGTTGCAATTAAATTAATAAGAATTTTTATCTATTGGTATATCTTTTTTTTATTTTTTTGGTATGTATTAAATTTGAAATAATACAAATTAATTAAATAAATCTAACAAAATAAATTTCATAATACAAGTAAATACGCAAAAAGAAAAACAAAATTAATTATTATTATTTTCTTTTTCTCTCTCTACGGACTCTTTTGGTATATATATTTTTTTTAGTTACGAGGTAATACAGCTTTTTTTTTGTTTTTTTTTAAGTAACATAAAAAATCTACACGTAAGAGAAAATATAGAGTACATAAAAGGGTTTACCAGGGGTATCAGAACTGGGAGAGCTAGGTTAAAATGAAAAGAAAATGTATTATTGAACACTGTAGGTTAAAAAAGAAAAAAAAAAAAATCTATTTATAATTTTTGTTTTCTCTTGTGGAATAATAATTAAATCATTATTTAAATTAATTTTTACTTACATTTTTGTGTGGAGAGCAGAAAGAGGGCTGATCAGCTTCCAGGCATTGATATTCTCTGCAGGCGGAGAATTATTTGTAGCCGGCCGGCATTGTGTGGAGGAGGATCATGTCTTTCTTCAGGGTTCCCCTGTAAAAATATAGATTGGGTGCAGGTATTAGGGTATTGTATTTAAAAAAATAAGGGTTTCCACATACAACAACAAAAAAAAAAAAAAAGAAAGAAAGAAAGAAAAAGCATTCGTGGTTTTAATTCAATTTTAAGAGTATCAGTTGAAAACGATATTTATATATTTTAGATAAGAGTATTCGTGGTGTTATTATTGATAATTTTTTTTCCTTGTTTTCTTTTTTTTTCTCTCGGGGTGAATACAAAATTAATTGTTTAGGATATTTTAATATAAAGTATACAGAACCCGTTTATTCTGCAATATACTGTAAATTCGAAGGCGCGGTTCAACTTTATTAGTTACGAATTAAGTTTCGTCTTATACAGGTGTCAGTAAAAGTGAGGGATTCCAATGAACAGGAATAACATTTTTGGATGTTATATTTTAAGAAAGTATATCGAGTTTTTCTTAGCACTTTTCATAGGTCTAAATGGAACTAACATTTATAGGGGAGACAGTAATCAAATAAGGATATCAGATGCTGTTTGTAAGAAAACAGGCTACAGTTCCGTACGGGAGGAAGTGAAACTGGTTTCGTGGAATGTCATTGATGCAGCAAAATGGCTACTAGGCTTCCGTATTTGCATTACAAACACTTGTATTATAGTTAATTATTATAGTAAAAAGTACGAAAAGAAAGTGTTTTTGTTGCGTAGGCGGTGTATAGGGTGCAGATTAAGGAATACGGAGAAGTAATGTAAAGATAATAC
The DNA here is from genome assembly GCA_963932465.1 of Maratus speciosus. Taxonomy (NCBI): domain Eukaryota; kingdom Metazoa; phylum Arthropoda; class Arachnida; order Araneae; family Salticidae; genus Maratus; species Maratus speciosus. The sequence goes on from OZ010799.1 coordinate 244,951,914, forward strand.
ATGTATTACAGGGATTAATAGAAGTAATTGTTACTTACTTTGCAAACGGAATATCCACGCCTCTATCTTAAGGGTCACTCCAGCACCAGCTCGTACTAGACTTGGCTTGGCATTAAGGGGTGACCTTCGGCCGCTCTGGAATTATCACTTTCCAGCCTGTTTCGATACATTATAATGGGCGATTCTAAGTGTTATCGATGGCAGGTAACGGGTAGCTGGAAAAGTGGATATTTATTTATTTTTTTTTCTTCTTTCTCCTCTTTTGTTGACGCTATTAGAAATTGTAATTTTACGATAGCTTGTATTGCACTGTTTGCTAGGGTGTTTAAAGTACCTATTGAAGAAAAGGGAGTAGTGAAGCGGTGAATGAGTGGAAACAATTCACTTATTTATATGAAAGAAAAGAATAAATAGAAGAAGAGTGTTTGAGTAATTTATTTAAAATAAAGTAACATGATAGTACTTACACTCATAATTTGTAATTTCAGATAAAGGATTCAGTCACAAAATAATATGAAATACTGTTTTTTTTTTTCTTTTCTGCTTTCTTTTGTTTTTAAATTTCTACTATCTCTATCTCCTTCTCTGGGTGGAAGTGCTGTTTTTGTTTTGTTTTTTTTTGTTTTTTTTAAGTCTGAGACTGAGTTTCTTATATTTGAGTGAATATTAATAGTTATTTGGTTAACTTTTAATTAGAGGGTACGTTTAGAGAAGCACGTAATTTACTGAATGAAAGTATCGAATTTACTATATGAGAATCAATTTTAGATATTGTGGTTGCATAGTTTTAAAAATATATGTGTGTTGTAAACTATAAAGGTAGTGAAATAATTGTAAAAAAAAGTATTTGAAAAATGTAAGAATATGTATTGATATATTTGCTTGTTTGGTAGTTAAATGATTATTCGGTGTAAAAAGTTATGTTGGTAAATATGTTTCATTGTGTGTTATAAACCTTTCTTAATATGCATATTTAAATGTTGTACTTATGTAGTCATGAACTGAATACTTGCTTTGTGTAAAAAAGTGTGCTAAACTTTGTGGATCAGTATTTAAACTCTTTGGCATAATTAATTAGGTTCCTAATTTTGGGATTTTATCTTTTATGATTAACTTTTTGTTTTCTCTTCTAAATTGGTACACATATATACAATTTTTGGGAACATTCAGGGACTGTACCTTCATCACAGAGAGACAGAACTCATGCAGTATGCGGCTGTGATGGTTATGGGGAACACTGCTTTAGGGACCGTATACAAATCTGCATAAAACCGTGGACAGAATAAGAAGGAATATTCATCTTATGTACAATGTACAATTTAGGGTACAGGCATATTTTAATGAACTATACAGATAACATCAGCGTGTATTTGATAATGAACATTCCTATCTCTGCACGGACTTCACAGAGTTTTGAACACTACGGAAGAGGTGAATCAGGGAGCATAGAGGAGATGCCCCAGTGCCTTACAGATCTGCAACGTCCAGCCGTTGGAGAGGCTTTCGGTGTTTGATAAGGACATCGGTCCACTTGAAAGATGTTATAGTTCCTGTACATGGACTTTCAAGTGCTTTGTGTTGGGGGGGGAGTAATGTTGGCATGATTTCAACATTTTGGATATTTAGAACTATTTTTTTTGAAGGAAAAAGATATATATATATATGAATAAGTTTACTGTCGATATCATCTATGTATATATTTATCTAAGTGATTATTTTATCTAATTGATTAATTTTTTAATTCAAGTTTTTTTTTATCTAAGTGATTATTTTATCTAATTGATTAATTTTTTAATTCAAGTTTTTTTTTTTCAATGTACAGTATTATTGTTTTTATGTATGCATTTATTAGTACATTATTATTATTTTATTAAGGATGGGTACCAAGAGCATTAAGTATTTTCCCAGGCAAGTGTTTTGCTAAGGGGAAAGCTTAATTGCCAGTTACTATCTGTATGTATGATATTACGATGTAAAGTAAAGAATTGGACAGTTTTGGTACAAAAGAGGGACTTTTATGACCTCATGTTTTATGGGACAGCTGCAGGATCTTCGTGTGGGAGCCCGCGGTCTCGTGGGAAAGTGGGGTTTGAAATATCGGATGTAGGAGGGTCGAAAGGCCCCGTGCATTCCGGGGACCCACTGACCACTGGCCGACACGAAGGCGGGTCCAGGCAGCGGCGAGTGGTTGGAGATTTTAATTATGCTGAATATGTTAATTCGCATCCACCACTCAGGGCCGCACATGCAAATTTTTAACAGAGAGAGAGATTTTCTTTTTCTCGAAAAAAATAGAGAGTTACAAAAAGAGTTCCAGAGTGCGGTGGTTATTTTTTTCAAGCCCTTTTTTGGCTGATCTGCCCATGTTTACTTGCGCTGTCTAAGACGAGCAATATAGTAGTGTTAATTTTTTAAAAAAAAAAGGATTTAATCATTTTTGCTTTTGGCCCAGACCTGGGTGGAATTTAGTGTAAATAAAACTAAAATTACGGAACACGAATATGTGTGTTGTGGTTCTACAAACAAAAAAAAAGAACTTTTGGATATATATATATAACTGTCAAGTCTACAACTCTAAAAGGATCTTGTGACCCCAATGGGGAAAAAGGTACGATGTTATGGATGTTCTCTTTTCTATTGTGTACCGTTTTAATATCAAATGTTTTGAATTGGGAATAGCGTGCCCAGGAGAACTTGTCAACTTCAATTAATATCCAAATTAGTGGTTTTTTTTTATGAGTTATTATTTTGGATGGTAAAAGTATGAATTATTTAATTGTAACTTAATATAATTTGCCTGTGGTGTAAATAAATGATGTATTATTATTAATTCCCTTCTTTGTTATTATTTGTTAAAGGTCTTGCTAATTACTTATTTTACGTATTTAGAAATTACCTGACTGCTTAATATTATTATTAGACCATATATGTAAAAGCCATAATTAAATTTATCTTGTAGGGTTGGTTTGTCTGAAAATTGGGGAGTTATGTTTAGTGGTTTTAATTATATTATATATTTCCCTTCAAACCAATTGGCCATAGGTTAGTTATCTTCTAAACATTTCACAACGCATTGTCTTATTTATTCAAGATAACCTTTTAGGTAAATGACCGTAGGTTATCTATTAACTAACTAGGCTTTTACGATCACCAGGTCCTCTATAATTAGAGGCCCCTATAAGATAGATTTTCTTTTGGATCAAGTAAGTTCGGAGAAAAGGGTGCGCCCAACACTCTTGTTAGCTTGTGTTAGGGAATTTATAGATAAATTAAGATATTCATTAACCTAATTTTTAATAGTTGTCTAGATCTTGCCAGCAAAACTATATATCCGATTTTCATACAATTGGAAATGACTCGACAAAATTTTGCAACAATTATATATTTAAAATTTCGGCCCATTCGGAAGTCTGTAGCATCATTAAAATGCACTTGCAATAATTTTTCCCACTGGCCGTCATGTAAAGAAAAACTTTTGACTGTACTTGTAATTAAACTATACATCCGATCTTCATAAAATTTGAAATGACTCGACAAAATTTTGCAATATGTATAGAATCGTAATAAATTTTGTCTTAATGCATATTTGCATAAGAGCGCAACAAGTATTGCATCAAGATCTGATATATTTATAAAACTAGTTATAATACGAACACACCTCATTTGCCACGTTTGACGTACAATTTCCGACTTGTTGGTCTTTTCAACGTCGAAACAGAATGGATTTTAAAAGATGAATAAATTTCAATCCATTTTTATCCGTTATTTTCAGCGTTCAAACAGTTTGAATCGGTGCAGCGTCTCCTATCGTGATATTTAAAACTGAAAAATGGAATTTCACTGCAGGGTTGCCAATTTGGTCAGTTCTTTTATTCAGAAATTCCGAATTGATATCGGAAAAGGAATTTCTACTTTATACAATAATGAAATGGCTGTCATTAAATAATTAAAAAATTACTATTTTGAATTTCCGAATAAAAAAAAAAAAGAAAATTTGAAAACCCTACTTCATAAAACAATCTAAATGCAGGAATAACTTCAATATCTGTCACCATGTACTTTTTACAAAATTTGTAAACCAGCTTTACCAGTTTTGAACACCATGTACAATCGTGGAAAACAAAAGTACACACCACTGCTAACTCTGCAACAAATTATTGTAGAAGAAAGTTACTGGTATCAAACGATTGGAAATAAAGTCTACTTTTAATTGACGTGTATAAATTTTGCCTAGGAGGCCATCTACAAATCAAAACAAACCAAAGCTTGTTTTTTCAATAGCAATACCCAAGTTTTACAGCATAAATAAATCCCACATCCTTCAATTAGCCTAATCACAAATTTTCAAGAAATTTGTACGATTAGTTTCAGAAAAATAAATTATTTTATAATGAGCTTATTTTAGGGGCTGTATCCAAAGTGAAGTTTGGTACTCGATTGTTGAAATGCTGCAGAATAACTATGTCACTTCTATCAATGTCTTATGTCCTGCTAATAGGACCATTTAACTCCCTTAATATGTTTCGACTATTCCGAGCTCAAATGTTTCGATAAAATAAGTAAAATACAGTAAAACCTCCCTGTGCGACCACCTCCATTAAGCGACCACCACCATTAAGCGGCCACCTTCCTGAACGATCATTTTTTTCATGGAACGAAATTTCTTCCCATAGGCTCAATACTAATTTTACCTCCATTCAGAGACCATCCCATTTGGACTCCCTCCATGAGCAATCCATTTCTTTGAAGAAAATGAAACAAATTCCGTTTTTTTCTGGTCGCTTGAAGAAGGTTTTATTAGAAAAATAATTCCGGAAAGCGCATTATTCATCAAGCTTCTAAACTAAGTTTAGATTTTTTTTTTATTCCAGTAACTTTTAAGTGTTTAAACCCCTTTGTGCCGTTTTAGGCAACGAATTTAACTCTGATGACAAACTAAGATTGACGGTCAATAAACTCCCCTTCCCTATTCTGTCGGGAAACTCTCAAAGAAATAGATAAATCAATGAAATCGTCTTTATTTGTTCCCGTCAAAAAAAAAAAAAAAAAAAAGGCACTTATTTATTGAACTTCGAAAGGACTTGGAAATAAAAATTATAATAAATAAAACCGTAAAATCATAGCAAACGTCAATGTATTTATTTTATAAGCTCTATAGTAATTAACTTTTGTTTTCATACTTAAATTTTTATATTTTTTCCTAATGTGATAAATAAATTTTAGTAACTTTAATTGTTACCGTTTTTTCAACAATTAAAATCTAGATATAAACATGACCTCCATTAAGAGACCACCTCTCGGAGCGACCCATTTTTATTGGAACGGAACGTGGTCGCTTTAGAGAGTTTTACTGTATATATATTTCAGATTATGCTTTTCTGCACATAATAGACAGCCCCTTAAACCATAATTTTGATGCGTTTTAGTCATAATTCGAAAATTACTTTCAAGAAAAGTTTGAAATTAAGAATTCGCATAAAGCGGGACATAATAAATATAAATCTATCAAAAAACGTAGGTTGCAATTCATATTATTTAGAATATTAATTTCATAATTCATAAAATAAATTTTTTTTAACTACAGATTCTATGTATTCACGTTTAAGTTTTTAGTATTATGACCACACAAAAAGTTATCACATTAGGATTATAACTTCAGGAGATATTAATAAAAATATGAAATTGTAATTTAAAATTAGAAGCTCCAAATTGTGAATGTTTATAATCCAAACACTCATCATCGTAATGGATTGAACTTTTGTTTCTAGGCATAGTTTGACAGAAAATTTAAAATATATTGTCAAAAATGGGTGTTGCCATTGATAAAGAAGCAAATTTTGGTCTGATTTTGATTTGTAGATGGCCCCTAAGCAAATTTTATATACATCATTTAAAAGTGGGCTTTATTTCCAATTGTTTGGTACCAGTAACGTTCTTCTATTATAATTAGTTGCAGAGTTAGTAGGGAATGTTCACTTTTTATTCCACGGCTGTACATTTTCGGTTCGACAAAAGCGATTATTTCTTTACAAAACGACTAAAGAGTTTTAAGAATGAAGCTTATTTACATTTTTTTCTTATCTTTAAAGTGACTGGCGAAGGCGGTATAATTGGTGGAGGCGGAATAGTTTATAATGGTGAGTTTTGTTTTCCAGATCAATTATCTTCGTATTCTATCAAACAGTGTTTTTCTTTATAAATGAAAACTTTGATATAATAGTTACAAAACAAGAAAAGAATTTTACGAATGAAACTTATGTAACTTTTTTTGTAATTGGCGAAGGAAGTAAAATTAGTGGAAATAGAATAGCTACTAATGTTGAGTTTAGTTTGCCAGATAAATTACTTTGTTGTTCTATCAAACAGTATTTTTATTTGTTAATGAAAATTTCGAGTTATAATAGGTTATATTTACGACTATTAGTAAAACTGATAGAAAAAGGATGATAACAAATGAGGAATTTTGTCTCTTAGATAAATTTTCTATTCATTCTATCAAACAGTATTTTTATTTATAAATAAAAATATTGAGATATAATAGTTACAAAACACGAAATATTTTTTGTAGAATTAAACATGTATAATCTTTCTTTTTTAAGCAACTGGCAAAGGTGATAAAATTAGTGGTGGTGAAATAGTTAATAATGGTATGTTTTGTTTCTAAGATAAATTGCTTTCTTTTTGAAACAGTATTAGGTAGATTTTGTAAGAAATTCTATCTATTTCATTCTCTTCTATGTTGGAATTTTTTTAAAATTTTTTGCAGATCTACGCCGATCATGACCCCTAGAACCCAAAACGACCCCCCAGTTCAAAACTTTATCTATCTATATACATATATCACTTTTTTACGGTCACGATAACTTCCATAATTCTACACAAATCACTTGTAAACTAATACATAAAATCAAGGGGTAGAAAATCTCGGTCAAGTGCATTAATGGGAGGAATGGACCAAGGGGGTGGAAATAGGGAGGGGTTTTCTGAAAAAAAAACTCTATTATACGGACTTAATAAATGACGGAGTGAGCTCAATTTCCTCCCTCGATTCGAGAGCAGGAATAAGGGTATCATAAGACTGGGGTAGGGAGCACAGTAATAATTCACAAATGTGGTTATCATGTATAGTTTCTCCTATGGCTGCTAACTTATCTACTTTCCATTATTTTTGTGATATGATTAACAAAGTTGCCACCTTCCGCTAATTAATGCCATAATGTTTTCTGAGAACATACTGTTTACTAGAGAAATTATGTCGCTCATGAATTTTATGCAATGCTTGCAAGGTTTATTTGCAAATTTTTTACATGAGTAATCTGATTATCACCAATTGTTAATAAATCGATGAGTGCTCGAGCTTTTTTATCCCCTTTGGACCATGCATCCGTAATTGGATTTGGCGGGTCATCTATGATTTCATGAAATAAATCTTCTTTAGTTAATAACATCTATCTTAAACTTACAGACATAGTAATTTGTAGCGGAAAATTTTTCAATTGTTAAGTTATCTTTAGAAGTTGCCATTTTCTTAACTTTTAATTACAGTCGGACCTCGTTATCCCGATACCCGGTTTTCACGTCACTCTACTTATTACGTCAGTTTTTCAAAGTCCCGATTTGCTGTATATGATTTTAATGTAAATAAACTCCGGATTTTACGTCGTTGAATAATTTTCAACCCCGGATATTCCGACGGTTTAGCAAAATTGTATATTTTTCATAATACATCTTATAAGCTTGGAAATTAAGTGCTAAGAAATGTCTTAGCTAAATTTTTCACAAAAGTGTCTAAAATACACATTGAGATAAATGAGAAATTTTACATCAGTCCTTTATCTGAATATATAAACCCACACACTATGAATGACCCACTTAAGCTCCACATAGACGTATTAGTGTACTCGTGGTCTTTTTTTCTGGTCAGGTGGCGCTTTCTTGTGGTTACACGGCGTTTTTCATCCGACTAAAACCGAAGCATTGCATTGCTTTGCATTGGAGCGATCAGAAATTATCTAACATCCATTTCTGAAACAACGAATATTGATTACAATTCATTGTATGATATTGAAAAAAGAGTTGTAAGAAGCACACCTAAGGATGGGCAAACCTTAAGGCTAATGTCAGACGAATGTCTTTTTGCACACTTTTCCCCCTATACCTCATCCCTACATAATGCTCGCGGCATTGTATAGGGATTAGCCTAATTCATCAATATTTCATGTAACAATAAAAAAACAAGTCGTCATAAATCTGATTTTCATTCTTTTCATTTTTTTAAAATCATTTTATTCCTAATAGGCATTAGCCTAATTCATCAATATTTCATGGTAACAGTAAAAAAACAAGTCGTCATAAATCTGATTTCATTCTTTCCAATTTTGTTTTTTTTGTTGTTTGTTTTTGTTTTTTAATCATTTTATGCCTAATAGGCATTAGTCTAATTCATCAATATTTCATGTAACAATAAAAAAACAAGTCGTCATAAATCTGATTTTCAATCTTTTCAACTTTTTTTTTTGTGTATTTTGTTTAATAATAATGTTTTATTGCTTAAAACTGCAAGAAGAGTTATGAATTTAAACTTGTCTTAAATTAATTAAAAATACCACTTTTTATAAACATACTAGCAGGCTGAGCCCGCTGCGCTGGTCCATTTTCAAATAAACCTTCAATCAAACGAAATGGAGAATTCGACCCTGTATTTTAAATTAATATGGACATTCACCTGGAAAGTCCTTCCGCATTTTCTGAATACGCATCGGAGGCCATTGCGCTATTATATTACCTGATGCGTTAGACGAAATTCGGGCAATTCAGAATCAACTTTTTAGTTGGGAGAGAAGTGCGGCCATTACGATCATCAGAAATTAAAATGTTCTCTAATCACCACACTACTAAAAAAGAGAGAATTACAATGATTGCAGAGATGACCATTTAACTTAAAGAATGTTCGGGTTATTCACTTTGGTTTGTTAGTTCTTTTACTCCGGACTTCTCAGCTTGGTGCTATGTGTGGATCTGATAACATAAATACAATCTCTCTCTACATTACATTATATTTGGTAATATACGTCTTCTTTTGGCAGGTTTTCTACAGTTTCTTATCTTCGAATTCCAGTAGAGTAAATACAGTCAAAACAGTATTTAACTTTTATAATTTAAAAATTGTGAATCATGTAAAAGTGGATATTTAAAGCTGAATTGTGTGAATAAAATTAAAACAATGTCATTTTAACTGCCGTTTTTTTTTATATACCAGTTTTAATCATGCTACTATTAACTTAGGAAAATAACCTCGATAACTGATTCAAATAGAAAAGTAAACCTCTAGTTTTCATTCAGTAAAATCTTCCCAATCATCCGTAATCGGATCCACAACCAAGTTTGATGTGAAACATTACAAATGTTCGCAACGGTATAGCTACAAATGTACCAGAGTTAGCTACAAAACAGAGTTAATTACGCGCCAAAACAATGGGGTCCTTTATACATGTCTGTGTTATATGCTTATCTCTAAACATAGTCATAAAAAGTTTTTTTATTCATCATTTGTAAATACATTTACTGTTTTTTTTCAACAAAAATTTCTCCTACAATTTATCTTTAAAGACAGTATTCTGCATTGGTATAATAAAATAGCAGAGTTTTACTTTTATTTTTAAAAATACATTCTTCTTAAAATCGTTCACGTTCTAAAAAAATTACTAATTGGTTAGTTCTGTAGAAAACTAAAGGTTCATTTAAGAACACAAGTCTTTATAAGTACATAAAATTCCAATAAAAGACATAGTATTTACTCTGGTTCATGGAATGATGCGAATGGAAAGTACATTCCATTAAATAATTTCAAATTGCGGTTCATTGAATTTTAGATCTTTTACTATCAAAACTTTTTGCGAATGATAAATAAAGTTAATTATGCAAAATTTTTAGTGATGATCTTTTTGGCAAACCAAAGATTTTTTTTGCATTTCTCTCGCGTAATAAGACGGAGAAATAAACATGCTTGTTATTTTCAAGACGTAATTTTTCATCAGTCTGTAGCCTAAATAAAACTAAAAACGTTAATTTGTGACTACGATCAGCTGCTCGGGCTGTGCATCAGCCAAAATTGCTTTATAATGATTGAAATTTTATTTGAATCTGAGGTACTTTTTTTTAAAAACCTAGGCTAAATGAGCAGATATTGTTCCATTGGCGCATTTGAAAGTTTTTTTTTTTTGTACATTCAAAGTGATGCTTTTTTAGTGATAGTAAAATAACTGCAGATGAAAAGTATATAATAGTAAACATTCTTTTATCCGTTTGATCCATAATAAAAAAACATAAATTTACTAATAGCTAAATATAAATTTCGCGTAATGTTCTGAAATCGGAGTTACCGTCGACGGTTCCTTTCAAATATAAACGAATCTTCCAGCATTATATAGTAAATTCGCCAATTGTAGGGTGGTTGATTATGGAAGATTCATCCAATATCTTTTAATACATTTCTAAAAGAAGGGGGGCACGGTAAAAGATGACGAATTAAATGGAATATCGAAAAGTGATTTTTATTGCAGCAGAAAGCAATTTTGCAAAATGTTTTCTTTCGTGATAGTAATAACGCATAATTGCTTAAATTTTCTTAAGAATAATCTTTACTACTTAACATTGCAAGCATTGAACGTTTCTGTAAGGGAAATTGGAGATATGTTTTTTATTAAAAAAAGAGTGGACAATATTAGCTAATCTGGCTTCGAGGTTATAAATGTCACAAATTTGGGTAAAACAAACCGACATGTTTTCGCAGTAAAGTATGGTGAGAAATTTTTTAAATGTCTGAAATTAAATTATTTTACAATATTTTTTGCGTGTGTTGGAGACATTTATACTAAAATTAAAATATTTGACTCTATTTTTAAAATATTAATTGCTATTTATATATTGTACTTTGAATTAAAAAAAAATACTCTAAAAATGCTTTCGTACACTTACAAAATCGCCTTTATTGTCAACATCGCTTGAACCTGTGTCAGGCTTAAGTCTTTTTGGCTTAAAATCAAATTGTTTGGCGACAAAAGTGAACTCAAGATCATAAATAAACATATAACAAGTAAATCATAAGTACCATAATTTTTTCAGTTACATCTGCTAGTTTCGTCTGTAAGTCACATGAGGGAGGAGTTAGAAATAAAAAAGAACAAATCGAAAACAAAATTATTACTCACAAGGAAGGTCTCTTTAAAGAGCATACTCAAATTATTTTGAAAAAAAAAATAATGCTTTTAAAACTACTCATGTATGTAGTAAAACATCAGTGAAATTTGGCGGCGGAATCTCAGTATAAATCTGAAAAAAGAAAAAATATATATTCGAGTATTTGGCGCAGAAAAGATAAACGTTCCACGCTATTTGGCTAGCCAACAGATTTCCTTCCCAAATGCAAGATATTTAAATGCATTTGGAAATTGCTTGTTAAATAAGTGTTTAAATGCCTAAAACTCAATGAATTTAAATCTAAACGGAGGATTAGAGTATTATTTTTTTTATCTCTAAGCGTATATAATACTAGCTAACACCGCGGCTTTGCTCGCGTAATGGTTAAAATATGCCAAGTGATATTTGCATGGCTATTTTTTATTAGAAGAACACTTTTTGAAATAATTCACAAATTACAAATTAAGCCACAGTTTGACTAAATTTCATTATAAAAGTGCAATAGACAGAAATGACATTTTTATTAATAAAAACTAAAATTAATTCCAATTAAATGATAATTTAGAAAGTATTTTGAGACTTTTACGCTCATTTCATACGCTCATTTCAGTATTCATTTGAAATTTTGATTTTTTTTAGAAACCATCTTAACACATTTACATCTTAAAATTAACCATCATGTCAATTTCCAAGCTTCTTGTCTAACAGTCTACCACCTCTCTTGTGTTAGTGGCACAAACATAAAATGCCGAAACAGAGTTGAAATAGAATGTTTCGAGAAACGTTGAAACAGAGACTCTCACAATTAATTTGCCAACGTTAACCTTCAAATCGGTTGGTACTTCCTAATATTCGATAGAAAACGGAATTTAGATGTTTTTAAAGGCTTTCTTGTTGTTCCTGCCAACCAGGTGGTAGTGACACCGACATAAAATATTGCACGTATAGGATCAGGGGCTATCACTTGATTCGCAACCAATAACTTCTGTAATCGGTTTATTATTTCCTGAGATTCCATAGAAATCGTAATTTAGGGCTCTTTTAGAATGCTTTTCGCTCTTTCACTTCGCTTCACTTCTTTTTACTTTCGAATTTATTTTCGGCTGTTCTTAGAGGACATTTACATTTTTTAACTACCGTCGTATATTTAAAGTTTTTAGCCTCTTCAGTATCGCAGAAATCGCAATTTAGAAAGTTTTTTGCTCCTGCAACCCTCGACATAAAATACAGCTTATGTTTGAGCAGGTTCTATCGCCATCAATTTTCAACCATTATGTTTGAAATCGGTTTCGTATTTCATACGATTGCATAAAAATCGTAATTTGGAACGCTTATAAAACGCTTTTCGCTCACTTCATCCTTTTAAATTTGGAATTTTCTTTCGACAATTCTTAGAAAGCATTTGTACCTTTGAAGTAATTACCAGTAAAAAATTTAAAATGTTAGATCCGCCCTCAGTAACACAAAAAACGCAATTTAGAACATTTTTTGCTCCTGTAATCCCCATGTGGTAGTGACAACAACGTAAAATATAGGCTATGTTGGAGCGGGGACTGTCACCATCAATTTGAAACCATTACTTCTGAAATCGGTTTATATTTCCTGAGATTGCGTAGAAATCGTTATTTAGAACGTTTTCGTTCATTTTCACCCCTTTTTAATTTCAATTTTTTCAAGGAACTCTTCTCAGAGAGTATTTATATCTCATAAGTAATTACCATGCCAAATTTCAAGTTGCTAGCGCCTTCACGCAAAAATCACAATTTAGAATGTTTTTTAAAATGCAACCGCAAGGTGGTAGTGACGCCGACATGAAATAGATCTTATATTGAAGCAAGGGCTGTCATCATCAATTTCCAACCATTACTTTTGAAATCGGTTGGGTACTTTCTTAAATTGCGTAGAAATCGCAATTTAGAACGTTTTTTAAAACATTTTTCGTCCATTTTCACTCTTTTTAAATTTCGAATTATTTAGGAAATGTTCTTAGAGATCATTTATATCTTATAAACAACGACCATGCCTAGTTTCAAGTTGCTAGTCCCTGCAGTATTACAAAAAATGTAATTTATATCGTTTTTTGCTCCTTCACCCCCTTTGGGGTAGTGGCACCCACATGAAATAAAGCTTATGTTGGAGCTAGGGCTGTCACCATCGTTTTCACACAATTATTTTTTAAATCGATTCGGTACTTCCTGAGATTACGTAGAAATCGCAATTTAGAAAGTTTTTTTAGAACGCTTGTCGTTTATTTTCACCCTTTTAAATTTCGATTTTTTAGGAAAAGTACTTAGAGTACTTAGAGTACTTTGTACCTTATAAATAACTGCCCTACCTAATTTCAGGATTCTAGACCCTTCAGTAACACAAAAATCGCAATTTAGAACGTTTTTTGCTTCTGCAACCCCTAGGTGGTAGTGACACCGACATGAAATAAAGCCTATGTTGGAGCAAGGGCTGCCATCGTCAATTTCTAACCATTACTTTTGAAATAGGTTGGGTACTTTCTGAGATTGCGTAGAAATCACCATTTAGAACATTTTTCTTAGAACTATTTTCGCGCATTTTCACCCCTTTAAAATTTTGAATTTTTTTAAGAAATGTTCTTAGAGATCATTTATATCTTATGAGTAACTACCATTCCAAATTCCGTGTATCTGGGCCCTTCAGTAACACAAAAATCGCAATTTCGAACTTTTTTTTTCTGCACCTCCCTTTAGGGGTAGTGTCACCGACATAAAATGTAGCCTATATTGGAACAAGGGTTGTCGTCCTCATTTTGACACCATTATTTTTTAAATCGGTTTGGTACTTCTTGAGATTGCGTAAAAATTGCCATTTAGAACGTTTTTTAGAACTATTTTCGCGCACTTTCACCCCTTTAAAATTTCGAATTTTTTTAAGAAATGTTCTTAGAGATAATTTATATCTAATAAATAACTACCATGCCAAATTCCATGTATCTGGACCCTTCAGTAACACAAAAAATCACAATTTCGAACGTTTTTTTCCTCCTTCACCCCCCTTTAGGGTTAGTTGCACCGACATAAAATGTAGCCTATGTTGGAGCAAGTGTTGTCACCATCATTTCGACACCATTATTTTTGAAATCGGTTTGATACTTCCTGAAATTGCGTAAAAATCGCCATTTAGAACGTTTTTTAGAACGCTTTTCGCGCATTTTCACCCCTTTTTAATTTCGATTTTTTTATGAAATGTCCTTAGAGATCATCAGTATCTTATAAGTAACTACCATTCCAAATTTCATGTTTCTATGCCCTTCAGTAATACAAAATCGCATTTTTAGAACGGTTTTTGCTCCTGCACCCCCTTTTGGCCAGTGGCATGGACATAAGATATAGCCTATGTTCTAAGTTGGACTAACACCATCATTTTGATACCATTACTTTTGGAATCGGTTCGGTAGTTCCAGAGTTTACCTCCTACAAATAAACAATTTTTACCTCTTTATAATATTAGTATAGAAGTATAGATTTTCCTCCAACTCCAGTTACCGCGACACTCCGCTTATGGCGACACTTTTTTCTGGTCATTAGAGTGTCGGGATAACGAGGTTCGACTGTATTTACTTATTACCGTAAAAATTCTTTCAACTTTTCTTTTTTTTTGAAAGTTTATTTAATTTTATTTATCAAATATCGGATATTTCAGATGTCAGTGGATACAATTTTATTCATTTATTTCTAATCAGTCTTCATTATCTTGATAGAATTTTGAATCCCCTTAAATGGGCGTGAGTTCGGTGATTTATTTATGCGATAAATATTAACTTTATTTAATCATAAATATATTTCTCTTTATAAGGTAAATCAGGGCTCGAAATGTACCGAAGCAAGCCGGAACGATGTTCCGGTTCGTGAAGTTGTGACAAATAGTGTTCCGGTTCGTGAAAGTATGGAAAATATTGTTCCGGTTCGTGGAATTATTAAAAAAATATTATTACAGTTTTATACATATAGCTTATTATGCTTTCTGTAACGTTTTTTTCTATGTAATTATTTATAATCTTGAATGCATTTTTTAAAATTGGTTTTTCTACGGTTAAATATAAATTTGCTATACAGTAAAGTCCGTATTATCCGAGTTAATATGGACCAAGATCACCTCCGATAAGGAAAAAATTCGTATAAACCGGATATACACAAATCGTCACCCACTAAAGGGATGAAATGTAAATTTTTACTTAATTCGCTCATTTTTATGGTACTAGTAACATTTCTTTGATGTACATTTCCGTTATTTTTAAGAAATACCGAGAATGAAATTGTTTTTTTTCAATCGAACTTATGCTTCTGGAATGGATCATTTTCTTCTGATGGACTGGTGGCTTCCATTATTATGAAACAGCCATTATAAATGAAATGTTAGGTGAAGATAAAAGAGCAGTCGTAAAAAGTTGATTTTCTGGCCAGAATGGGGGGAAAGAAAATGGCCATATTTTTTTTTTTAAATTATGGCCATTTTTTCACAACCACGTGCTTTCGCAAAAATAGAAGAAAACTTTTAATAATATAATTTTTAATTCATAACACAATGAAATACTACTTTAGAATGTTTAAATATAAGCAGATCATTTTCATTTAGAGAAAAAAATGCACGGGTGATGTCAAAGAATTCGGTGCCTGTTTTGTTGCGGTCGAATGAGGGCATTTAAATTTGAGCGATAATGCACATCATATTGCAAATCGTTTTTACGGCATCTCCATCTATCTCTTTCCTCCATCGTTACGCATAGAATTGAACCAAGTTTTTTGCGAATGTTTTTGGCTATGGTCAGCAGATCCTCCTTGAATATGGAAATATTCCGCCAGAAAAGGCGCTGTAATAGCGATTTTTGTGCTATTTTCATTACTGTACCATCGAAAAGTGTATGAAGTTATGCATAAAATTTAACCAAATTTCATATACATATGTTTTTGGCTATGGCCCGCAGTCCTCCTTGAATTTGGAACTATTCCAATGAAAGGGGATGCTATAATAGTGATTTTTGTGCCATTTTCACGATTGTATAATCGAAAAGTGTATGAAGTTACGCATAGAATTGAAGCAAATTTAATGTATATAATTTTGGCTATGGCCAGTAGGTCCCACGTGAATTAGAATAATACGCTGAAAGGAGGTGCTGTAATAGTGATTTTTCTTGATTTATGTGTAGTTCTGTTGTACATCAGTTGCTCATGCAGCGACGAGCAATTCACGTCCAGCTAAGCCGACGATTTTTAAGAAGTTAATGTACTACAGAATAACGTAAAATATTGAATTTATTAAATATTATGATCGAGATTAACTCGTTTTTACGTCGATTAATAAAATGAGGCAGAAACTTCAGATTCAAATCAAAGTTGGTGTAGTATCGAAGTAATAACACTGAAGTGATAACACACATGTGTAACAACTGTTTGAAATATTAACATGTCTGAGAAAGAAGAAAGTTTTGGAATTTGCACACCCGAGTAGTTAAGATATAATATGACAAAAAAGTCAATTGTTTCACTTTTCGACGTTTTAAGAGTTCCAAGTCCCCTGAATGCCCCAACCAAAACGAAATTATCGTCCAGCTTTGTATCGTTCCATAGTTCCTGTGAAGTATTGAATCATTGTAAATTTTAACATGTGTAACGGCTGTTTGAAATATTAACATATCTGAGAAAGAAGAAAGTTCTGGAATTGGCACACCCGACTAATTAAGGTATAATAAGACAAAAATAGTTATTTTTTTCATTTTTCGACATTTTAAGAGTTCCAAGTCCCCTTAATGCCTCAACCAGAACGAAATTATCGCCCAGCTTTGTATCTTTCCATGGTTCCTGTGAAGTATTGAATCATTGTAAATTTTAACATGTGTAACAGCTGTTTCAAATATTAACATATCTGAGAAAGAAGAAAGTTCTGGAATTGGCATAGCCGACTAATTAAGGTATAATGTGACAAAAATATTCATTTTTTTCATTTTTCGACATTTTAAGAGTTCCAAGTTCCCCTAATGCCTCAACCAAAACGAAATTATCGCCCAGATTTGCATCTTTCCATGGTTCATGTGAAGTATTGAATATCATTATAAATTTTAACATGTGTAACAGATGTTTGAAATATTAACATGTTTGAGAAAGAAGAAAGTTTTGGAATTGGCACACACGAATAGTTAAGATATAAAATGACAAAAATAATCAATTTTTTCACTTTCCGACATTTTAAGAGTTCGAAGTCCCCTTAATGACCTAATCAAAATGAAATTATCGTCCAGCTTTGTATCTTTCCATGGTTCATGTGATGTACTGAATCATTGTAAAAATTTTTTTACCATTTTGTGATTGCATTTGCATCTGTAACACCAAAATTTGGTTCGACCTATAATGAAATTTCTTACAGTGCATATGTCGAAAAGCACTTTCCTAATAATAACACAGTGCAATAAAGGTGCTTTAAAAAAAAGAATGATACTTCATCAAAAACATGATTGTATAAATATTTTTTATTTTCGAAAACTTTTCCCATATGATAAAAAAATATATATTTATCAATGTTATTAATGAATCATTATTTTGTTAATTAGTTTCAGTCTAATAAATCCCTAATATATTTAGTAGTGTTTTAACGATGATTGACTCTAGATTTTTTAAAGTATATTTTTTACAGGTCACTCCATTACGAAACGTCAAGTGAATAATTCTCCTGAGTCTCTCAGTGAAATCAAAGGTAAGTTAATCTGACTTTTTATTAATTTACCCCGTAGAAAATATATGTCTTTAAGTAATAATAAAACATTTTTGGAATTGCGAAACCATTGCGAAACATTGCGAAAACATTTTTGGTACTTCTTTGTTAGAGCGGTCCCCCCGACGATGAATCGCCAAGCTACCAAGATATATCTCCAAGATATAAGATATATCGGCCATTATAATCACGTGTGACACATATAATATTTCATGACGTATACGTCCAAGTTATGTTCATATGTGACGTATATACGTATATTATATAGCACTACAAGATGTATATGGCATAAATATGACATATTACGCGCAAATATTGTATAGATATTGACCTATGACGCAGTGACGTATATATTAACGTATTGGAGCAAATGAAAGCGTTAGGAGTATATATACAGTGGGTGATCGGTTAACGAACTTAATCGTTCCAAAACAGTGTTCGCTAACCGAATTGTTCGTTAACCGACCATAGATTTTGTATTGATTTGTATGGGAATCCAATTAATTCGTTCTTAAAAGCTATATAATGTACAAAAAATAACATAAATCTTCTGTTTATAATAGGATTAATATACGTCCTTATTTAATATGGATAGATCGCATTTTGATGGCTTTGCCTGCGTCATACCCTATAAAAAAAATAAATGTCATGCACTTTGCAAAAACTTTTAGGTTGGTTGATTGTGTTTATGACGGCCAATTATCAACACAAGGGATATAGGCCCTAAGGGGGGGGGGTGCCTCCGTGGGGGTAAGCGAACTTAACCCGTATTTACGTAAGGAAATCCAAGGTTCGAAGAAAACCACGGAAAACCCCGAACGATTAGACCGACGGGCGCGATTGGGTTCGAACCCAGCACCTCCCGTCTACCAGCTTCGAGAGCAGAACCTTTCGGCCACTGGCTTAGAATTACATTCATTGGCTATGGCATTGAATCATTAGTTCTCTAAAAGATCGTGTTTACTGATGGACCCGAAAAAGCTTAAGTGAAGCCTAGAGCATGTTAATAATTTGTGAACTAAATGTCAATAAAATAACTAATTAGCAATTAAAAATATTTCTTTATAAAGGGACACAAAATATAAAAAATTAATCTTCGAGAGCAGAATATAAAAGTTAATCTTCGAGAGCAGAACCTCTCGGCCACTGGTTTAGAATTACATTCATTGACTATGGCATTAAATCATTAGTTCTCTAAAAGATCGTGTTTACTGATGGACCCGAAAAAGCTGAAGTGAAGCCTAGAGCATGTTAATAATTTGTGAACTAAATGTCAATAAAATAACTAATTAGCAATTTAAAATATTTCTTTATAAAGGGACACAAAATATAAAAAATTAATCTTCGAGAGCAGAACCTCTCGGCCACTGGTTTAGAATTACATTCATTGACTATGGCATTAAATCATTAGTTCTCTAAAAGATCGTGTTTACTGATGGACCCGAAAAAGCTGAAGTGAAGCCTAGAGCATGTTAATAATTTGTGAACTAAATGTCAATAAAATAACTAATTAGCAATTAAAAATATTTCTTTATAAAGGGACACAAAATATAAAAAATTAATCTTCGAGAGCAGAATATGAAAATTAATCTTCGAGAGCAGAATATAAAAATTAATCTTCGAGAGCAGAACCTCTCGGCCACTGGTTTAGAATTACATTCATTGACTATGGCATTAAATCATTAGTTTTCTAAAAGATCGTGTTTACTCATGGACCCGAAAAAGCTGAAGTGAAGCCTAGAGCATGTTAATAATTTGTGAACTAAATGTCAATAAAATAACTAATTAGCAATTAAAAATATTTCTTTATAAAGGGACACAAAATATAAAAAATTAATCTTCGGGAGCAGAATATAAAAATTAATCTTCGAGAGCAGAACCTCTAGGCCACTGGTTTAGAATTACATTCATTGACTATAGCATTAAATCATTAGTTCTCTAAAAGATTGTGTTTACTGATGGACTCGAAAAAGCTGAAGTGAAGCCTAGAGCATGTTAATAATTTGTGAACTAAATGTCAATAAAATAACTAATTAGCAATTAAAAATATTTCTTTATAAAGGGACACAAAATATAAAAAATTAATCTTCGAGAGCAGAATATAAAAATTAATCTTCGAGAGCAGAACCTCTCGGCCACTGGTTTAGAATTACATTCATTGACTATGGCATTAAATCATTAGTTCTCTAAAAGATCGTGTTTACTGATGGACCCGAAAAAGCTGAAGTGAAGCCTAGAGCATGTTAATAATTTGTGAACTAAATGTCAATAAAATAACTAATTAGCAATTTAAAATATTTCTTTATAAAGGGACACAAAATATAAAAAATTAATCTTCGAGAGCAGAACCTCTCGGCCACTGGTTTAGAATTACATTCATTGACTATGGCATTAAATCATTAGTTCTCTAAAAGATCGTGTTTACTGATGGACCCGAAAAAGCTGAAGTGAAGCCTAGAGCATGTTAATAATTTGTGAACTAAATGTCAATAAAATAACTAATTAGCAATTAAAAATATTTCTTTATAAAGGGACACAAAATATAAAAAATTAATCTTCGAGAGCAGAATATGAAAATTAATCTTCGAGAGCAGAATATAAAAATTAATCTTCGAGAGCAGAACCTCTCGGCCACTGGTTTAGAATTACATTCATTGACTATGGCATTAAATCATTAGTTTTCTAAAAGATCGTGTTTACTCATGGACCCGAAAAAGCTGAAGTGAAGCCTAGAGCATGTTAATAATTTGTGAACTAAATGTCAATAAAATAACTAATTAGCAATTAAAAATATTTCTTTATAAAGGGACACAAAATATAAAAAATTAATCTTCGGGAGCAGAATATAAAAATTAATCTTCGAGAGCAGAACCTCTAGGCCACTGGTTTAGAATTACATTCATTGACTATAGCATTAAATCATTAGTTCTCTAAAAGATTGTGTTTACTGATGGACTCGAAAAAGCTGAAGTGAAGCCTAGAGCATGTTAATAATTTGTGAACTAAATGTCAATAAAATAACTAATTAGCAATTAAAAATATTTCTTTATAAAGGGACACAAAATATAAAAAATTAATCTTCGAGAGCAGAATCTCTCGGCCACTGGTTTAGAATTACATTCATTGACTATGGCATTAAATCATTAGTTCTCTAAAAGATCGTGTTTACTGATGGACCCGAAAAAGCTGAAGTGAAGCCTAGAGCATGTTAATAATTTGTGAACTGAATGTCAATAAAATAACTAATTAGCAATTAAAAATATTTCTTTATAAAGGGACACAAAATATAAAAAATTAATCTTCGAGAGCAGAATATGAAAATTAATCTTCGAGAGCAGAATATAAAAATTAATTTTCGAGAGCAGAACCTCTCGGCCACTGGTTTAGAATTACATTCATTGACTATGGCATTAAATCATTAGTTCTTTAAAAGATCGTGTTTACTGATGGACCCGAAAAAGCTGAAGTGAAGGAAGTGAAGCCTAGAGCATGTTAATAATTTGTGAACTAAATGTCAATAAAATAACTAATTAGCAATTAAAAATATTTCTTTATAAAGGACACAAAATATAAAAAATTAATCTTAGGGAGCAGAATATAAAAATTAATCTTCGAGAGCAGAACCTCTAGGCCACAGGTTTAGAATTACATTCATTGACTATGGCATTAAATCATTAGTTCTCTAAAAGATCGTGTTTACTGATGGACCCGAAAAAGCTGAAGTGAAGCCTAGAGCATGTTAATAATTTGTGAACTAAATGTCAATAAAATAACTAATTAGCAATTAAAAATATTTCTTTATAAAGGGACACAAAATATAAAAATATAATCTTCGAGAGCAGAATATAAAAGTTAATCTTCGAGAGCAGAACCTCTCGGCCACTGGTTTAGAATTACATTCATTGACTATGGCATTAAATCATTAGTTCTCTAAAAGATCGTGTTTACTGATGGACCCGAAAAAGCTGAAGTGAAGCCTAGATCATGTTAATAATTTGTGAACTAAATGTCAATAAAATAACTAATTAGCAATTAAAAATATTTCTTTATAAAGGGACACAAAATATAAAAAATTGATCTTTCTGATCTGTTCATTTCTAATTTGAGGGGCCGTAAAATGTAGGACCTAAACTCCCGGTTGCCCATGAATTAATTAGGCCATACTGATACAACTGTTAAAATGTTCACTAACTCGACAATACAGACGTGTGAAAATTATTAGAATAATTGTGAAATTTACATTAAAATCTAGTTATAGTAAAGACATAATACATTTAAAAATACTGACCCATTTAATATTTAGTGTACAACCCCTTGTTTTTAGGTGCGTTCGTAATTATATAAATACGTAGCACCTGTAGTCGTCGTTCAGTCCGTCTGTCCGTCCGCATATAACAGACCAACAACTTCAAAATATCATTGTTGCAAAATTTTGTCGAGCCATTTCAAATTTTATGAAAATCGGATGTATAGTTTAATTACAGGGACAGTCAAAAGTTTTTCTTTACATTATGGCCAATGGGGAAAATAATTGCAAGTGCATTTTAATGATGTTACAGCCTTCCGAATGGTCTGAACTTTTAAATATATAATCGATGCAAAATTTTGTCGAGCCATTTCAAATTTTATGAAAATAGGATGCATAGTTTAATTACAGGGACAGTCAAAAGTTTTTCGTTACATTACGGGGAATGGGAAAAAAATTATTGCAAGTGCCTTTTAATGATGTTACAGACTATGCATTTATAAAGTGCAAAAAAAATATACATTCAGTACAATATGGGGTGCAAAAAATAATTATAAAACTAGTTATAGTACGAACGCACCTCATTTGCCACGTTTGATGAGCAATTTCCAACTTGTTTATTAAAGATTCGATACGTCTTGGCATATTTTGTTTGATTTTTCCAATTAATTTGTATTTTGTTCTCATGACACCAAATTTGGATGAGTTTTTCTATCAGAACATTCTTGTTCTGATAGAAAACTGATCTGTGTCTGATAGAATATTCCTGTTTCTTTAATTTAATTAAAGGAAACATTTATATAGCCTGGAAACAGTCCAGATATGAACCCCATAGAGAACCTTTGGGCTTTTGTAAAGAAAAAATTAAAGAAATACAACTTCACAAACAAGACTAGTCTGATAGAAAGACTCATCCAAATTTGGCATCATGAGAACGAAATACAAATTAATTGCCAAAAACTCATATAAAGTATGCCAAGACAAGTATACTATCATTTCTTTAATAAAAAATAAGGGGAAGCACACTAAATATTAAATGTATAAATATTTCTTTAATATAACAAGTTTTTATTGTAAATTTCACAATTATTCTAATAATTTTCACATGTCTGTATATGCAATTAAATACAGCAAATCTGGAACACAACATAGCTTCTTCTTGGCTTTGGTTTGTGAGGTGTTCGTTATCCGAACATAAAAATCTCTCGCGAAAGTGTTCGTAAATCGATCTCTTCTTAAACCGAACTGTACGTTAACTAACCACCCGCTGTATATGTATATATGATACATACATAAGATTAGTAATAACCTTGGTGAAATCGCAACCGCAACCTTAGTATAATCGTAATTGTGGGGGTCGCTGTAACAAAGAAGTATCGAATTTTATTTGCAAAATATCTATAAGTCGAACATTTCTAGATGTACGATGACTTATGAATGTTGGCGCAGTTTAATTTTCACACTTACAAATTAAATAAACTTAAATGCCGTAAGTGTATAAAATAGAATCATTTATTAAAATGATCGTTTAATTTCCCAGATTTCAGGAGCTTTACTCTTATCTTCGAAAAACTATTGAAAAAGGTCCAGTCATAACTATTAGAAAAAGTAGATTTCGGTTAAATCTCCAAAATCTACTTTTGTTACGTAGATTTCGTTACGTACTTTGTTAGGTACATACATGTAGGTAAACTTTGTAAGTAGAGTTTGTTACGTCCGTTCATGTGTACGCACGTAAGCATGATTGCGTACATGTTTTTGAAACAAAGAGCTCCTTTGATGTCCATAAGTTTCGAAAATGTGGTTTCTGGTTATTTCGAAAACTTTTTAGTGTCATGCATTGGCTCAGATTTAACTGAACTCAGAGGTCGGGTTGGAGCTATTTTTTTTTCGTTGCGGCTCATGTTCGAGTCGGGTTCATTCGAATTCCGAATTAGGATCAGTTTTGAATCTGTGTCTGAGTTGTTTAGGTAGCTGAGTTGGCAGAGAGTTCGTACGGTAGTCGAAAGCTAACTATTCTTTAATAGTTCGATTCCCGTCTTGAAATCTTTTTCACGCAGTTCGGAAATTTTCCACTCGTATGATTTCATTATCAATCAATTTGACTGAGCTAAAATAATAATGTAAATAAAAGTAAACCAAGGTTAAACTTGCACTGATACTCCTAAGTACTCTTCTGATTAACAACTGACTGTGTAAACAAATGTCTGACCGCTTATTGGGGTATAATATCCACTGATTTACTTCGTAAAATATTGAAGATAGCGAATTGGGATGTTGGGAATTTTTTTTAACTTTAAATGTGGTTTCTAAATACAGGGCGGTCATAAAAAAAAAACTTTGCCAATATATAGATCACTAGCGGCCGGTCCGTTCATCCGATCGAGATGAGATTTCAGATTTAGTTATTCAGAGGTATGAGCTCGGGATTCTGTAAACGGCAACAAATTGGCGCTTACGGTTACGGTCATAGATACAGAAACTCGAAATTTTCGAATGGCAACGCCCATTTTTTCCTGTCGTAAAATGTTCAGCGTATGCACAAACCATAAAGAACGTTGGGATGGTACGTATATCACAAAAACGGACACATTATACACGCACAAAAAACCGCTCTGCGAACGGTTAAAAAAAAAAAAAAAAAAAAAAAAAAAAAAAAAAAAAAAAAAAACACGATCGAGGCGCACAGAGGAAATTTGCATAGGCAAGACCTTAATCTCTGATGACAACACAGATCGGAGAAAAGAAAACTTCTATTTGGATTACATATTTTTTACAATGGTGCCATAACATACAATTACGCATTGCATGCGGGAGATTTGGGAAAATACAGCCGAACGTAACATAGCATGACTGATGTTTGCAATCTCACGTTTGATAGAGTCTTTCAAATCCGGCAAAGTTTGTGAATTGTATACGCTAGATTTAAGATATACTCAGAACCAGAAATTCATAGGAGTGAGGTCGAGGAATCGCGGAGGTCACGGAACTGGAAAATGACGTGAGATGACGTGGCCACGAAAATGCTGTTCCAGGACCCTGCGAACAGACTTCGCTACATGTCGAAATGCGCCATCTTGCATCCAAATGATGTCATTCAGTGCATTTCTCTGCGGCAATTCTGGTATGACATAATTTTGCATCGTGGCTATATAGCGAGAGCCTGTCACACAGCACGTTACAAATCTCGTTGGTGCCGCTCCTTCAAAGAAGTACGGACCAAGAACAATTGTGCCTGCAATCCGCACCATACAGTAACTTTGGCTTCGTATAAAGGTACTGGTGCCACAGCGTGCGGATTCGTGCTTACCCTGTACACACAATTTTTGGTTTTGACGTTGCCAGTTAAGGTGAACTGTGCCTCGTTCGTCCATAATATGCGAAGAGGCGAGTCGTTATCGCCATCATATCGGATAAGAAATTCATTTGCAAAGTTCGTAAGTTGTTGATGGTCCCCGCGTCCAATATATGGGCGCTCTGGTACCGGTATGGAAATATTTCGATTAATGAGCGCAGTAGCTTTAGAGCCGTTGTTTTCGGTGTATCCAAATGCACCTATTGCACGTTACATGTGTTCTGGAGTCACTATGTGATGCACTTCCATAACAGCGTCCTCAGGAACAGTTGATCATCCGGATCGTGGTCTATCAGAGATTTACAGGTGCAGCCAGTTTCTTAGAAATTCGTTGCTAAATCGCAGAGCTTGCGGCGTACATGGGCCACGTATTTGGCGATGGTTTCGACGGTAAACACGCAAGGCTTCCGTGGCATTTATCCCATTTTGATAATAGAGTTTTACCAATTTACTGGTAATTAACTTTCGCTGGCAGAGTTATTTCGTTGGCATGTGCGAGCTCCCGACTGAAGAAACAACATTCCCATCCCGCTTTTTATCCCTTTTCTACGCTGAATATCTGGCGAACGGCGTTCTGTGATGGTGTGTTGCCTCTGTCATATGCAAATTTCTTCCGTGCACCCCGATCGTGTGTTTTTGGCTGTTCGCTGAGTTGTTTTTTGTGCGTGCTTAACGCGTTTTTTTTTTTTTTTTTTTTTTTTTTTGTAATACATGTACCGTTCCAATGCTGTTTAGGGTTTTCGCATGCGCTGAGTATTTTGCGACGGGAAAAAATGGGCGTTGCGATTTGAAAATTTCGAGTTTCTGTACCTGTAACCGTAACCGTGAGCGCCACTTTGTTACCGTTCTCAGGTTCCCGAACTTACCTAAAATTGAAAAATATTTCTCAATTTTTAAAATTGGAAAATAAAAGTGAGAGTTATTAAACCTTATATTAGTTGCACACCTTGAATTACACTTTTTTATTCCCTTATCGAGCATGTAAGCACATTTCAATTTAAATAACCTTAAATTGTGGTCTGAGGTGTCGATTTACTGAGAGATTAAGACCAATGTCAGACGGGCGTCTTTTTTGCTGCTTTATTGCTTAAGTATTATCCATTCACAATGCTAAGTGCATTGTGAATGGATAATACTTAAGCAAAAAAGACGCCCGTCTGACATTGGTCTTAAGCAAAGCATTATGTATGGAGTTAGTTCCTGGAAAGTTTTCTCACTAGTATTGTGAGAAACAAATAAGGTTCCAAGTACTTCAATTCAGCCCAATGTGTCTTTGAAAGGTGGAATAACTTCTTCACTTTCTTCTTTTTCTTCGCTATTATATATATTGCTAGCAGAAAAGAAGAACGACCCAGGGAAAAAGAATTCTGAGAAGTTGATTACTACATGAAAGGAACGACGTATAACCGAAGTTATGAGTCGTATAAATGAAAAAATATAACATTAAAATACATAGAGATGCATCGGAACCACTCTGAAACGACGTATAAATGAGAAACGTATAAACGGTGCTTTACTGTATTTAGATGTTAGATAAAGAATACTTTTCGGAATCATGGATAACTCAGAAGAGGCTATTGCATGTTTTCATACTGTTTATATTATATTTACGTAAAACGTTTGTCTTTTTAACACTTTCCAACAAAGTTGAAAAGTGTTTATGCATTAGGTTTGTGTGTCCGTCTGTCCACGCTCTAACTCCCGTAAATATACTCCGGTTTTCATGCAATTGATAAAGGTTACTTAGGGTTACTAAAGCATGTTTGGTATTGCGTATGAAGCATGTAGGATTAATCGTTCATTTAGAGGGGCACTCAAAAGAATTCCATTACGTTATAGTCAATGGGGAAAAATCGTTTGCAGAGTATTTTAATGACATTACGCTATTTCGAATGTATTGAAACTGATACAAATCACTGAATTTAATCACGATCATGTTAGAACAGGACATTCATAGCATTTTTTAGCCATTTACAAGGGCACACAAAAGAAATCGATTACAGTACTGCCTTTGAGTCATAATTGCTGATGCGAACGTTTTAACGTTCAGTATGAGCTTTGAAATTTAACTAACTTTTTGCATGTTATTCGTCATATATAAATTCTATACCTCATATACAGGGCTGCACAAAAGTATTCACGTACCATTCTCCTTATCAGAGGAAATTACTGAAGGGGAATTTTCAACTGAAGTATATGTATTTCTTAAGTAAACTAAATTTTGGAATTCATGTAGTTTATAGATACAAATCTTATATCATATACAGGGCTGCTCAAAGAATTTGGATCATATTCCGATTGTAGATGGGAACAGTTGAAATTGGGTATTCAAACGTGTTATGCAATTCCATATGGTTGAATTAGGCATAATATTTTAACTTATTAAACGGTGCAGTTTTATTACATTATTCTGAATGTGTTGGAAAGTGTTTAATAATCTATGCTTGACGCATGATTTTTCTTTCTTGTTGGACCTGTATTTAGCACTTTTATGACGCCTTAAACTCTTTTGCAATTAATTTTTCTATGTAAAATAATCTGTCTTTTAGAAAATCATAGTTACTGAATCTTTTTAATTAATACACCAGAATGTATTTAAAAATATACTTTTATTTTAGAAAGTATCTGCATAACATCCTAATAAAATATGCTTGCTTATACATTTTTAACACTTTCCAACAAAGTTGAAAAGTGTTTATGCATTAGGTTTGTGTGTCCGTCTGTCCACGCTCTAACTCCCGTAAATATACTCGAATTTTCATGCAATTGATAAATGTTATTTAGCGTCACAAAGGCATGTTTGTTATTGTATATGAAGTATGTGGGATTAAGAATTCATTTACAGGGGTACTCAAATGATTCCGTTACATTATAGTCAATGGGAAAAAATCGTTTGCAGTGTATTTTAATGACATTACGTTACTTCAAATGTATTGAAATTGATATAAATCGCTGAATTTCACTTCAAGATGTTTACTATACAATATTGCAATACAATATATACAAGACTGATCAAAGAATTCGGATAATTTCCTGATTGTAGATGGGAACAGCTGAAATTTGGTTTTCAAACGTATTATGCATTTCCACATTATTGAATTAAACATAATATTTTAACTTATTAAACGGTGCAGTTTTGCATCATTATTCTGAATGTGTTGGAAAGTGTTTCATAATCTATGCTTGGCGCTTAATTTTTTTTCTTTCTTTTTTATTTTCAGATCGGTTGTATACAGAATTTAGTAAAACTTTATCATTGGGTGATAGCTATTCATCTGACGATCTTATTAAATTGTACATCCATACGTTGTTACATCCTAACGAATACAAGAATCCTAAAATGTATTCAGAATATATAGCGTGGCTTATTGCTCTAAAATATGACGTCAAAGTCCACCCGTCTACAGTTCTTCAAGAGTATCCTCAATTTGCCTCTGTGGAAAAAATTGATATTATGAAAAATCCACCAAAGCCTGATTCACTTAGTAAGTAGCTTATGCATGCTTAATTGTGTTTGTCATGTTGCTTGTTTCGAAAGAGGTTCTAATCTCAACGAAGACATCTAGACACACGGCAGTGTGTCAGCCAAGTTCGCCTGACATAACCGTGTGCGTTATTTACACGAACCATTTCGAGCTGTTTTCGTCAAATTTCAATACTCTACTACTGAAAATCAATGAGACCTACGTACTTGTTATATGAAATGTGTAGTAAGGCCACCCTAATTACCTAAAATCCAAAATTTTATAAATAACGCATAATTAGTTTCCGAGATAATGACATTAGAAAATGTCTGAAAATCGATAATTTTACCACTGACTGACTGACTGACTGACTCACTCATCAAAAAGATCTCGTATATCTACTGCAGCTACAGACATCAAATTTGGTGCGAAGTTTGTTTACACTATAAAACTAAGGAAAAAAATAAAAAAATTGTGAAAATCGATGAATTACCCATCTGGGGGTGCCCATTTTAGGTTGCTTTCATTACAAAAAGCTACCTATTGCAGCCGTTCGGAGGAAAGCGATTTCAAAAAATTTTGGTATATTTTCATCGATCATGACCCCCAGACCCCGAAACCACCCTCCGTTCAAAAGTTGATATATATATATATATATATATATATATATATCCATATATATATATATATATATATATCTGATCTTTGTCATACTGTAACTCTCGAATTTATGAACCGATTTGGATGTAATCCGGTATGTACATAGTATATACCAATGTCTCGACCGAGTTCGTTGGCCAGCTTCATCCGCCATTTTGTTTCAAAATGGCGGCCATTTAAAATTTTCTTAAAAATTTTAAATTTCAAATGTGGCACCAAAGAATTGAAAATGTAAAAATATTTTTTTCTTATGTATTTGACCTTTATACAAAGATTCCGGAGCAGTTTTTGTTTCGTCTATATCTTAAAAAATGGCTGAGTTATAGCATTTTGAACTTCTAGCGTGGCTGACATTTTGAAACGTCCTGAAATTTGTCACGTGATAAAAGGCGTATTTATGAACCGATTTGGATGTAACTTCGTTTGTACATAGTACATACCAATGTCTCGACCGAGTTCGTTGGCCAGCTTCATCCGCCATCTTGTTTAAAAATGGCAGCCATTTAAATTTTTAAGAAAAATTTAAATTTGAAATGTGGTACCAAAAAATTGAAAATTGAAAGAATATTTTTTTTTTATGTATTTGACCTTGATACAAAGATTCGGAAGCAGTTTTTGTTTCGTCTATATCTCAAAAATGGCTGAGTTATAGCATTTTGAATTTCTAGCGTGGCTGACATTTTGAAACGTCCTGATATTTGTCACGTGATAACAGGCGTATTTATGAACCGATTTGGATGTACCTTGGTGTGTACATAGTACATACAAATATCTCGACCGAGTTCGTTGGCCAGCTTCATCCGCCATCTTGTTTCAAAATGGCGGCCATTTAAAAAAATTTAAAAAATTTAAAATTTAAAATGAGATAACAAAATATTAGAAAATGAAAAAGATTTTTTTGTATGTGTTTGACCTTAATACAAAGATCCCGGAACAGTGGAACAGTTTTTGTTTTGTCTATATCTAAAAAAATGGCTGAGTTATAGCGTTTTGAATTTCTATTGTGGCTGACATTTTAAAACGACCTGATTTTTGTCACGCGATAACAAGCGTATTTATGAACCGATTTGGATGTTACTTGGTCTGTACATAGTACATACCAATGTCTCGACCGAGTTCGTTGGCCAGCTTTATTCGCCATCTTGTTTCAAAAGGGTTGCCATTTAAAAAAAAATTAAATTTAAAATTTAAAATGAGGTATTAAAAAATTGGAAAATGAAAAAGATTTTTTTATGTGTTTGGCCTTGATACAAAGATTCCGGAGCAGATTTTGTTTCTGAAAATTTGTTCTTTTGTTTATATCTTAAAAAATGGTTGAATTATAGCACTTTGAATTTCTAGTATGGCTAACATTTTGAAACGATCTTGTATTTGTCACGCGATAACACACGTATTCGCCTATTTCCATGTGAGAAAGCATGTGGATAGTACACATCAACATCTCAGCCAAATATAAGTTACTTTAAATAAAAGCAGCTTGGATAAAGCTGACTAATTTCGTGAAATTCTCATTCATAATGATTTAGTATTGATAAAAATTAGTATTGAATCTCCTATATTCGGTTTCCACTAAATTGAGCTTCGTGTGTTTAAATAATATAAGTTGGCTTTTTTAAAATAAGGTATTTGAAAGCTACCTCTTCCTCCCGGCACTGGCCGGAAGGACTTTTTACTTTAACATTACGTCTATTAGGCGAAATTTTAATTTGCCATAGAAGGGGACTTTATTCTGTCGCCAAACACCGCCAAGTTTCTCGCCAACATGGCGATATATCGCCAAATTTGGCGACCAAAATTAGTCGCCAAAAATGACGCCACCTTGGCGATATCTCTAATATTTCGCCAAATTCCCATAGACTTCTATTGTAAACCTATCTACTTACTGGGGGTTTATCTGGGTTTACTTGCTTACAGAAAATCAACAAATTGAGATATTCTGTCCGTCACAGAGCCCGTTCTCAGAAACTATACATCTTGGATATTTGAAATTTTGCACATTTATAGCTGAACACCACACATCATACGACAAATAATAAAAATTTGAGAAAGTCGTACATTTAACCCTTTGGCTGCCACATGTGTATTTTAAACAATTCTTTCTAAGTGAGCGCCTAATTAGGTTGGAGGCGTGAAATTTCACAACCTTATAGGTGAACACCTCACATCAAACGACAAATCATAAAATTTTGAAAAAGTCGTACATTTAACCCTTTGGGCTCCCACATGTGTATTTAAAAAAATACTTTCTAAGAGAGCCCTAATTAGGTTGGAGGCATGAAATTTTGCATACTTATAGTTGAACACCTCACATCAAATGACAAATCATAAAATTTTGAAAAAGTTGTAAATTTAACCCCTTGGGGTCTCACATGTGCATTTTAAACAATCCTTTCTAAGTGAGCCCCTAATTAGGTTGGAGGCGTAAAATTGTACATACTTATAGCTGAACACCTCACACCAAACGAGAAATCATAAAATTTTGAAAAAGTCGTACACTTAACCCTTTGGGCTCCCACATGTGTATTTTAAACAATTCTTTCTAAGTGAGCCCCTAATTAGGTTGGAGGAGTGAAATTTTGCATACTTATAGCTGAACACCTCACATCAAACGACAAATCATACAATTTTGAAAAAGTCGTACATTTAACCCTTTGCGCTCCCACATGTGTATTTTAAACAATTCTTTCTAAGTGAGCCCTAATTAGGTTGGAGGCGTGAAATTTCGCATACTTATAGCTGAACACCTCACATCAAACGAGAAATCATAAAATTTTGAAAAAGTTGTACATTTAACCTTTTGGGCTCCCCCATGTCTATTTTAAACAATTCTTTCAAAGTGAGCCTCTAATTATGTTGGAGGCATGAAATTTTGTATACTTATAGCTGAACACCTCACATCAAACGAGAAATCATAAAATTTTGAAAAAGTCGTACATTTAACCCATTGGGCTCTCACATGTGTATTTTAAACAATATTTTCTAAGTGAGCCCCTAATTATGTTGGAGGAGTGAAAATTTGCATACTTATAGCTGAACACCTCACATCAAACGACAAATCATACAATTTTGAAAAAGTCGTACATTTAACCCTTTGAGCGTATTTTAAACAATTCTTTCTAACTGAGCCCCTTATTAAATTGCAGATTTGAAATTTTGCATACTTATAGCAGAACACCTGAGGCCAGGTGACAAATCAAAATCTTGAAAAATGTCTTACGTTTAACCCTTTGAGCTACCACATATGTATTTTAAGCAATTCTTTCTAAGGGAGCCCTAATTAAGTTGGAGACATGACTTTTTGCATAAGTATAGCTGAATACCACAGACCACACGGCAAATCATAAAATTTTCAAAAAGTCTCATATTATTTACCCCTCCTGGCTCTAACTTGTTTATTTTAAGCAATTTTTCTAACCTCCGCCCTTTTCACCCGGGGAGCACTTTTCCAACTTTTGCCGACACCCCTTTGACCATTCTTTAATATTATGCACCGTAGCCTTACATGTTTTAGTTTCACTTTTTACCGCCAGGGGGCGCCTACTTATCTCGGGTGCTATGGGCTCAATCCCCTCGACTAATATATCTACGGATAGTATGTAAAACGGAGTTTCGTTCGGATAGAGGTTTGTTTAGAATAGAGTGCGCCCCTGGTTGCGAAATGTCGAATTAACCGATTTTTCAAAAGGATAAAGTGTTTTGAAAGGAATATTAAACGAAACCCTCTGTGCGATCTGTGATCACACTTACTCACTTGTTATTTTCAAAATCATCAGAGAAAAGGATATTTAATTAGTTAAATTTGAAAATCCAGGGAGAGGCAATATCCTTCCTCTGCACTGCCTCTTTGCCGGCTCCCATGGATGAATGATACATAGTGTGGCATAAGCACATAACTTTATTTTTCACTTTCAGTACAAAAAAGCAGGCCTAGCTATAGGATATTTAATTGGAAAATTTAATAGGAAAATTTAATATAGGAATTTAATAGGAATTGTTGTTTCAGAAACAATAAAAATTTCGAATCAATACATTTCGTTTCAAAACATGCATTCAATGTAGCAGTATTAAAATATAGATTTCAGCCGCAAATTGACAGCCAAATAGTTTGTTGTAGGAAATTTAAATTAAAAGTGAATGTTGCTTGGTGAATAAAATAGTCACATGTAAACACATTAAAAAGCATTAAGTAAAGTGTCTAAATATATTGTAACTTTAGAAAAAGTAATGATATCTAACAAAAACATAGCTGTGAAAAAAGTGAGCCAAGTTCTGTAAAGACAATGGCAAGAAAAGAAGTGATATCTAAGTGGGTGCCAAGTTCAAATAAAATTCATTCAAACTTACCTACAGAAGTATTATAGCATTTTTTAAATTGTTTAGAAATAAAAATTATTGATAGCACATTAATAATAAATCTAGAACTTGGCAAGTTTTTGATAAATGTTATGCCTATCAATTTCATGTCTTAATAAAATGATGATGTTAATATTAACAACAATGTGATTATAAAAAAATTAATATAGTTATTATAAACAAATGACTCATGTTAAAGATTTGATAAACCAATAAATACACAGATACACTCCCGCTCGTCTTTGGTTATCACTCTAGCACCCACCCTCCAGAAACCTCAATGCAAACAGACTAAAAGGCCTGAGAAAGAGACAGATACCCTTACGCTTGTTCTTGGTCATCCCTCTAGAGACTGCACCCCTTTAACCCTTCAGGGGCAAAGAGCTTTTATTCGTGACATGCTGAAATGATTGAATCACACCAGAATTTAAAAACAAATTTATTTCAAAATGGGTAAAAGCTTCTTTTCACGTATTTAATAAAATTAAACTTTTTAGTCCTGAATTCTAGTGTCAATGTGGCATTTTGCAGTTAAAATTAGGTGATATATATTTTATCCCACCACCCTTCAAGGGAAAGGAGCTCACTCAAATGAAGGCTTCCAAACATGAAATAACAAGTTTTGATATAATAATGTCATTAATAAAAATAAATGACTCGTAGGTAAAAACTTGCCAAGTTCTAGATTTATTATTAATATGCTATCAATAATTTTTATTTGTAAACAATTTAAAAAATGCTATAATACTTCTGTAGGTAAGTTTGAGTGAATTTTATTTGAACTTGGCACACACTTAGATATCACTTCTTTTCTTGCCATTGTCTTTACAGAACTTGGCTCCCTTTTTTCACAGCTATGTTTTTGTTAGATATTATATACTCGAGATATTCTCACATAATTTTGATTTTAAGTCCCTGGATAATAATTTTTATTTTAGTACATATTATTGTTTTTTTATTTTATTTATTATATTGGAAAACATTCCATTACATGATTGTATAACAATGTGAACCAGATAAATAGGCTTTGGACGATGTTTGGGGTTCAAATATACCACGAAATTTTTTACCGTCCTATGTCCTTGATGCCAATTTTTAAGTTTGGAGCTGTCTGTATAAAATTGTTTCAATGAAAGTTATTGATATAATTTTTTTCCCGAAACTGGGACTATTGTTTTATATGAATATATAGCAAAAAAATTTTTTTTGTGTTATTATTTTTTTAACTTAGTTCCTAGATTTTAGACCGCACCTCTCGCTAAAATTATACAGAAAATCCCTTCAGATGCAGCCACAGAATTTTTTCATTTTATTTCTCATGCAAAAGTACGCTAGGTAAAGAAAGGCTAAAATTCTTTGACAGGAAATTTACTGCAGAATTTAAATGAGCATTTAAATATCAATTGTGACATAATATCAATAATGCATTGTGGCTTTATTGGTAGTCTTACCGTCCCCAAGGTTTATTCCTGCACTTTTTGAGGTAAATTATTATTATTTTTTTCATTTAATCCAGTGCAATAACTGTTGCTAAAAATCAATGAACATTTTGTCTGTCACTTAGTTTTACCATGATTTGCCTAAAAATAGGAAGTAATTTCCATTACCGTCCTTCCCCCCCCCCCACCCCCTACAATGCGTTTTTTTCCTTACCGTCCCTTTCATAACATCCCTTTAAGACAATGTTACACCAAATTTTTGTACTAAAAATACTACATTGCTATTATTTCTTATTTAAATGTTCTATGGGTACTATGCAAATTCATTATAAGTAAAAATTTAGAAGAAAATAAAAAGTTAGAGAGGTAAAATATCAAGGGGACGGTAAGGAAAATTAAACACTAAAGTTTAACTTAGACCTCAGTTAAATAAAAAAAAATCGTCGCTGCTAACCATTTTTTCTTTATTTTGAATCATTAAGGCATTCGTCTGAAAGTTTAAAATGTTATTTTATTATGTTTAATTTGACCAGATTTTTAATCCTGAACGTTAAAATTTTGTGAGAATGCCTCACTCATCTATACAGGGTGTTTCAAAATTCGACCGACAAATTAAGAGGGGTTGATAGAAGGCGTCAAGAGGGTGAAAAATTACCATAGAACATCCGATCGCAAGCCACGTATTTAGTCACAAATGCAGTGTATTTCATCCTGACTGAACTTGCGTTGATGGTAATCATTTTGAGAAAAATCAAAACATTACATTGAAAATGCAACGATATGTATCTTAAATATCTAATACGTAATTTATTCCATTAGTAACTAAGCGTAAAACCAACAGAGTTGAAAAATGTCCAAGCCGGGAATCGACCCCGGAACCCTTGGAATAGCGCTCCAAGTGCTCTACCATTTAAGCCACGAGGACGATACCAGTTTAGCATCGCTCAGTCATGCATGTTGGTAAGATATTAAGCTGGGTATCGCCCTCGCAATTTAATGGTACAGCACTTGGAGCGCTATTCCAAGGGTTCCGGGTTCGATTCCCGGCTTGGACATTTTTCACTCTGTTGGTTTTACGCTTTGTTAGTCATGTGATAAAACATGTATTAAATAATCAATAATTTCAAGCGTAATTTCACTGCTGAAAATTAATTAAAAAATAATGAAAATTATGTAGATATGTATCTTATTTTATGTGAAATGTGATAACATCAAGAAAAGTTCTGGAAGAGACAGGATGCTTAAGCAATCGACGATATCGTATGAACTGGCAATCGCAGTCCAAAATGTGCAGCGTCCAGTAGATACTGCTGGCGTACATAATGGAAACTTCTTCCACTTTTTTCGATATTATCACATTTACAGTAAAAGTGAGAATGTCTATTAAAAGTTTTATTATAAAATACTTCAATTTTCTGAAGGTTATAGCCGTGAACACAAACTGAATTAGGGCTGAACCCTCTGTAATTTTACCCGACTGCCAAGAAGCGTTATGTGTTTCACGCGTCTCTGGGTATGTGAATTTCTTTATACCCTCGAAACATCCCGACGGCTGGATGGATTTTAATGAATGAGGTCTCTATCGATTCTTCTTAACTGTGCGATGGTTATAGGCTAGGTTTTGTTTTTTATAAATTCAAAATGGCGGTAGACACGAAAAAATTTTTTTTACTCACCCTATTGAGTGGCATATCATTGGATAGGTCTTTCAAAAGGAAGACCATGTTTCATTGACTATTTTACAGTCAGAAGTTCTGTTTACATATTACACAACCTGGAAGTTGTGTAGGTTAGGATCTCTAGATTTACTGCAACTCTAAACATCATAGACATCTATAGGCCTCATCAAAACTTTGTTTATAGATAGGAACTAACAATTAAACAAAATTTAAAAGTCACCAATACAAGTAAATAAAAAGACAGGTAAGTAATATAAAAAATAGTTTAACATAGATGAGAAATAATTAATTAGTTCGCTTTTTACGCAGTCGGGTTTTTTTTAATTAATTTTTATTAATTACATAAGTGGTTTGCGAGTTGCGACCTATGTCCTACAGTACTTTTTCATCCTCTTGAGAACTTCTATCACCCCTCTTAATTTGTCGGTCGAATTTTGAACACTCTGTATACTCAACGAGAACACAGGTAAAATACACTGGTTATCAAAAATTAAGGAAAAGTCACAAAATGCTAATTTTCAAATACGCGAACACTCAAAAGAAATAATATAATTCGAGTAAATACTATCTCTACAACACAGCTAGCCCATATAACATCTCATTCATGTCACACATGGTCACAAGTGTCACAGTCACTACGGTGAAGCAAAAAAATAGGAAATTCCATACATCTCATTATGAGTCTCAAATGATCACTATATGTGACTCCACTGAGAAGTCAATGTGACTGCTGCTTTATGACGAGTCAACAGGTGACTTTACAATGTAGTTAAATTGTGACTCTCGTGTGACTGTCATTTTTAGACTCAATTTCATAGTCATCATGAACCTTGCATTATGATAAGTCACAAAATAATATCATATTATAGTCACATGGAGACTTTTCCCAAAAGAGTACAACGGTGACTTTACAGTCTGACTCTCTGTCACCTGAAAGTCACCATGTGACTTTAATGTGACATTATTTGGTAACTTGTCACAATGCAGCATTCACGATGACTTTAAAATTCAGTCTACAAATGACAGTCACACGAGAGTCACATTGTAAAGTCACATGGTGACTCGTCACAAAGCAGCAGTCACAGTGACGTCTCAGTGGAGTCACATATAGTGATCATTTGAGACTCATAATGAGATGTAAGGAATTTCCTATTTTTTTGCTTCACAGTAGTGACTGTGACACTTGTGACCATGTGCGACATGAATGAGATGTTATATGGACTAGCTGTGTTGTAGAGATAGTAATTACTCGAATTATATTATTTCCTTTTGAGTGTTCGCGTATTTGAAAATTAGCATTTTGTGACTTTTCCTTAATTTTTGATAACCAGTATAGTGTTCTATAGTAGCAACTGGTGGCCATTCATGAAAATTTGGCAAGAACCTCGTTTTTGTAATAGAAATGAAGATCTGATGAGTGCTCTAAAATTAAAGTTGTTTTAATATGGTTTGGAATGGCGTGGGGTGGGGTAGGGAAAGGGGCATTTTAGCTCAACTGGGAAGAACTCTACTTATTTTAAATAAGTGGAATGGAGTATTGTTTACCAGGTATTTTTTAATTCTTAAGGGTGTATTCGAAAAAATAATTTTCCGCCCTCAACAGCTCGAAATTTTCTGAGACATTTCCAGACTCATTTTTAAAAGTAAAAACATGAAACTTGCTGAGGTGATTTTTGAAGAAATGTATAAGAGGCCTTGTGATTTCATGTTTCGCTCAATTAATTAGAATTTGATTTTTAAACAATTATTTTCTCAGTATGACCATTTTTTTCATTCCCAGATCTCCCGCTTCGGAAAATTCGGTTCAAAACGCCAACTTTGACACCATTTTTTGGAATATTTTCTGCATTTATCAAAAATTCGACAAGCACGGCACATTATGTAATTTCTAAATAAGAGAATTTCCCAGTTGGATGCGTTTGAGAGCAAGAGTGAATTTAAAAATAAATAAGAAAATAAGAAGTTTGGATTAGAATACACCCTTAATTGAATGACACCACTCGAAAATCGATACAACTAGTTGTTACAAATTTACGACTGGTTTTATAAATAAAAAGTCTAGAATTATGCTTTATTACGATGTAAGTCACCGTCTTGATGTTCCCATCTCCACTGTATGGGTTTCAATTAAGGATCGACCGAAAGAGGTTTTCAAGGCCGAAACCGAATTTCGGTGATCTTCCTATTTTCGGTCGAAAACGAAAATGAAAATGTTGAATTTTTTTTAAGTAATTAAATTGTATGTATTAAAGTAATTAATACATACATAAATATACATAATTATTAATTAATTATACGTATTTATTAAATATGTATAATTATTAATTAATTATGCGTATTTATTAAATATACATAATTATTAATTAATTATACGCCTAGCCGAAATTGGCTCTTTGTGCTTTAGACAAAAAACTTTTTGTTTTCATATAAAATGAAACGTTAATTAATTCATCAACGACACAGAAAGATTTTCTAAATACACACCTCGATTTATCTCTTATAATGATTTCTGTAAATGATCATCTGTTATACTAGGACTTTCTCAAAGAGTATTCGAAACACTTTTAAGGTTTCAAACTGAAAAATTTCTATTATTGTTATGTCTGCAGCTTTTAATGAGAACGCGAAAAAGTTTAGTTATATATGCATTGCTTGCTTTATAATTTGCATTCACGTCTTGAGGCAGTCATGACTGATAATTATAAACAACGAAGTTCATAGTAATAAATAGTCTCATTTGAGCCGATACAGCTCAAATCGGCCAGTTATGTTGAAAATGTCCGAAGGAAGAAACGAGATTTTTGGAATACTGATACTTTCGGTCCTGCCGAATTTTCAGCCGCATTTTCGCCGAAAACGCAGAAACGAATTTTCGGCGAAACTCAGATTTTGGCCCAGAAACGAAAATGAAACCGAATTTTCGTTTCTTTAGTTTCAATTTATTTCGAAGCCACTGTAGGATTTGATTGCAGCCCCTTTAATTTATGTTGGGCAGCATTAGCAGAAATAGGGGGCGGACAGTGATTTCAATTTATATTCGTTCCTTTACAAAGACTTTTGGAACTGAGTGTAGCAAAGTGCATCGATTGTGAGGTTAACGCGCCTATTCCGATCAAACGCCCGCAAAATTGTGAAAGCTATTCCGCAAAAGGGAGGGTTTACGAGAGAAGGGGGAAAAGAACTGAAAGTCGCTATTCCAAACAAACATCTTTCACCTTCCGCAACTGCTGATGTCACGTACGATTTAAGAATAAGAGAATCGATTTTTAATCGAATATTAGCATGTATTAACCAATGAGAGTGCACCAACAACTTTTAAAGGGACAGAATATAATGTTTTGAATAATAGCTGACCAGTTGAAGAATATTTCTTTTAAATGTTAAATTTAAAAATACTTAATATCCGAGTATTATTTTAATAACAAGCTCATATTACGTATTAATATTTTTATTGCTCTAGCTTATTCCCATGAATGTATCACCTATTTTCCTATCAAATTAAAATTTATTAATTTAAAATTATGGACTATGTTAACCTTTTACTTTAGCTTTAAAGCCTCAGCTTTTCTATGATAGTATTTTTTCTCACAATTAAATACATTTAAGAAAAATAAAGAACAGATTGATGCATTACAGTAAGAATAGATTTATAGATTGGAACTTCCAAAAAAGCAATCAGGAGCAGGGGTGTAAAATGACTTAAATTGGTTCTGGATGCAGGATGCATGAATGTCATTCACGCTAGATAAGCATATACTTTGCTAAATAAAATATTAAAAAAAGTATTATACGAATTAAAAATCGAGGTACCACATATAGGCGCCATAATAGCTGCAGTTTTAAAGTATATGTTGGTGTATATATATATCAATGCAAAAACCCTTGACGGGTTAAAAGTTTCTGACGCAGCAATTTATCTTATGCTCTAAGAATTTTAAATATGGAACTTAAAAATACTGATATCAAATTTTGAGTGACGTTATGCTATTTCTTAAAAAATATATTTGTATTTATTTCATCATTTTATTTTTGTTTTATTTATAATCGCATGTGCAAAAGTTATGTTCAACATGAAAAGCTGCATAAAATTTTATTCGCTGTTGCTTTATCATTTACATCTCTCATAAATTCAAAATATGAGTTTTAAAAGATATGATATAAAATTTAAGTGACGCCTTGATGTGACTTTAAAAGGTTTGTTTTAAAATTCAATTTAAATTATTTTTGACTTGGTTAAAATATTTTTTTACATCTATACAATACTTTTAATTTTCCAATTCACTGTTAAATATATCACTTTCATTGAATCTATACTATGCATTGAAATGTATTTATTTCAATAAATTGATTTATCTTTTGTGTCACGCTATTCAAAATTGTGAGTAAGATTTATGTAAATGGTTTATTTGCGTCAAACTATCCTTTTTCATACATTTCATGTAGTTTGGACACAATGACGCAAAGAGAGTTTCTGAGTGGTTTCTGAGTTATGGAAGCTGGACCCATAAGGCGCCATAGAGGGGCGAAGCAAACTAGTGTCTATCATAATTATATCTGCCATGTGGACTAATTGGGATATTTAATCAAAATAGTCCCCCCCCCCTCATCCCCGGAAATATAACAAATACAAAAGTGTCTTTATAAACCTATCGTCAAATAGGTTTTTATTTCTTTTTCCCTAAAAAAAAAAAAACATGATTTTTATATCTGTAACGTAAATAGCGGACGAAGCCCGTAGTTCCTATCATAATATATATTTTTAATAATTTTATATAGTCTATAATAAAAATCAGACTTAAAATAGTCTAGTTCCATGAGTACTTGTAGTGTCAGTTACATGCTACGATTTTTGGATACCAGTATTTTAGAACGGGAAAATGTGACTTATTTTATCGGAGATATCTCATTAATTGAATAAGGTGAAGCAAACTTTTTGAAAAAAAGGTGGCCAACAAGCATGGCAGTTATCAGCTATGTGACTTTGTGCTAAAGTCCATTAATTTGATCTGCTTTAAAAAGATTACGGAAGATTGAATTATAGTAGAACCTGGATTAACCGAGCTTCGATTAATCGAGGTTTCTGTTAACCGAGCCGATAACAAAGTCTGATTTTTTTCCCCCTTTTGAATGAGCCTTAAAAATAACCACACTCTTTAGCTCACTGTCCATGCTATACAGGCCCTTCTGCCCCCAAAAGCACTCAACTCCAAAGAAACACTGGACCCTGAGAAGTCAATAGCGAACAATGCTTTGTTTCCAGTGACTGTGTGAACTTTCGTAAATTTTTCAATTTGCATTTTAAAATTTACTACTGGTAGTTGATTTTCTTTTTAAATTTGTTAAGCTGTGAAACAGAACTTTACATATATTTATTTTTATTATTTAAAAAACGTTCTATATATTTTTTTAAAAGAGATGTTAAATTCGCAAGCACAGCGAGTTTTTACACACAGTTTCTATTAACCGAGATTTCCGATTCCGATTTACTAACAGTCCCAATTAGCTCGGATAATCAAGGCTGCTCTGTATAATTAAAAAATCAATGGCGATCTTACTGTAAACGGGTTTCCCTTTTACTGAGGGATTTCAAGACCGAATCAGCTGATGTTAGTTGCTGTTTCCGTGCTTGATTAAATAAGATTAGTTAAACATTTGAAAATTACCAAATATAAAAGGAACTAAGTCAACAGAGTGTTTGCTTTATGGTATTTTTTAACAACGCTATAAGAAAATGATTTTAAATAAGAGATTTTAAATGTAACGTTTTAAATCTGACATAATTTTCACCAAACTTTCCTTTCTCTTTGTAACATTCAACTGAAAATATTTTTATTATTAGAAAGATAATATTATTATTTGCGCTACCTTAAAATTGGCAACTATAGTTAAAAATATCATCTCGAAATTTGAAATAAATCTCTCATATTAATATATTTTTTAATTTAAACTGTTTTGCAATATTATTATTTGGCCACTTTGGCCAATATGACGTAATTTCCTCCATTTACGACTTTTAACACATATCAATGAATTTATTATTTAAAAATTTTCTTTTTCTTTTAATATTCACGTGTAAAAACAATTTTTATGACGTAATGTTTAATATTTTCCTGCTTTTAACACGCTATCATTTAATTCTAATTTAAAAGGATTTTTTTCTGTTTATAATAGTCACGTGTGAATAAATTTTTAATTTAAAGGATATATTATTCTTTGCGCTGTTTTAACAATTGGCAACAATTTAAAATAACCTTTTCTAAAATATGTAAAAAATATCTCTGGAAATTCTGAAAATTTTAATTTAAAATTGAAATAAACCGTCAAAAAATTAGGCAAGTTAAAAATAATAAATGCACTCTGCAAACTTCGAGTTTCTATTGAATGATTAAATTGAATGAAAATGATTAAATTCCCATGTATATATTTTTTTTCCTATGAGACTTTTTTAATGAGACAATTTTATCCAGATTTAACATTAAATATCTCTTAAAATAATTCTTCGATTTAAAAACTGTCTACTTCAACGTTTTTATCAAACATTTATCTATAATACTACCCATTTTAATATTTTTGTATGCATTAATTTTCT
Organism: Maratus speciosus; assembly: GCA_963932465.1. Lineage (NCBI taxonomy): Eukaryota > Metazoa > Arthropoda > Arachnida > Araneae > Salticidae > Maratus > Maratus speciosus. The sequence continues at coordinate 244,995,633 of OZ010799.1, forward strand.
TAATATTTGCGAAATAGACCTCTAGTCACAAGAGATTCTTTCAAAGCGGTGAAAAGCGTTAGTTTTTTCTTTTTTTTTCCGAATAAGAGACAAAATGTAGTACGCAATGGAGAATTTGCACGTTTTCTAACTTTATCACGAAACAATAGTACATGAAAAAATAAGAAGGATACCCTGCATATGTTTTTTATTTTGAGCTTTTATTACTGATTTATGATTGTTTTAATATCGCACTATTTACCGTATCCCGAAAACGCTCCATAATACTAATACATCTGACGTCACAGTTCATGACAACAAACGACTGTTATTCTTTACGGGTGTCGCTTTTCAACTTGTTCATTTTAAATATTGCTGTTTCTAAAATTATTATGACTGAGAGCACAAAGTCATATTATAAATACAGTGAAACCTCTCTGTGCGACTACCTACATTAAGCGATCACCTCCATTAAGCGACCCTCTCCCTGAACGATCAGTTTTTCATTGAACGAAATTTATTCCCATAGGCTCAATACTAATTTTACTTCCGTTCAGAGACCATCCCAGCTGACCTCTCTCCATGAGCGACCAATTTCTTTGAAGAAAAGGAAACAAATTCCGTTTTTTCCTGTCACTTGAAGAAGGTTTTATTAGAAAAATAATTCCGAGGGGCTTTAAACTTCTAAATAAGTTTAGATTTTTTTTTTTTTTTTTTTTTTTTTATTCCGGTAACTTTTAAGTGCTTAAACCCCTTTATGCCTTTTTAGACAATGAAGTTAACTCTGATGACGAATTAAGAATGACGATCAATAAACTCCCCTACCCTATTCAGTTAGGAAACTCTCAAAGAAATAGATAAATTAATGAAAATATCTTTATTTGTTCCCGTCCAAAAAAAAAAAAAAAAAAAAAAAAAAAAAAAAAAAAAAAATTGTATTTATTTACTGAATTTTGAAAGGACTTGGAAATAAATGTTATGAAAGATAAAACCGTAAAACCAAAGCAATCGTCAATATATTCATTTTTAAACACTGCAGTAATTAACTTATATAATTAACTTTTATTTTGATACTTAAATTTTTATATTTTTTCCTAATGTGAAAAATAAATTCTAGTAACATTATTTCTACTTTTTTTCAACAATTAAAATCTAGATTTAAACATGACCTCCATTATGAGGCCACCTCTTGAAACGATCAATTTTTATTAGAATGAAACATGGTCGCTTTAAGGAGGTTTTACTGTACTGTATTGTACCACTCTGCACTAATACAACCAGTAACTTCTAGCGAAAAGTTGTTTTTCAGTGTGCCAAAAGACCCTGCCATTAGAAAATCATGGACTAAAGCTATGAAGAGAGATGACAAGAAAAATCCTAATTTATCTAATGCATCATCTATTTGATCTTGTGAAGATCATTTTTCAGTAACTTTATGTTTGATTTTGTTTAAATATTACTATTTTAGAACATTAATTGATTGGATAAATAGTTACTCAAGAGAAAAAAAAAGGCATTCATATTTATGATGTACTCATTCGTATTTAAAAACAAACAAAACACTCTGTAGTAGATTTCATACGTATATTGTATCTGTAAAGATTAATAAGCAATAACCCTGTTTTATTGATGATTAAATAGGTAAAACGTAGAAACGTCTAAGATATGACACACAAAAATATGTTAGTTTTTATTTAGGAAGTAAATAAAAATTTTATTGCGTAAGTGTACATTTTTATTAAGTTAGGGACTAGGTTTAAAAAATAAAGGATTTATTTCGAAACAATATTTTGTCATGTCTTAATAGATATTATAAAACGTAAAAATATTGAAACTACTCAAAAAAATTTTAATATTAAATTTTTACTTTTCAACATAAAAATACTTTAGGTCCCGCTGCCTATGACACCGTGTAGCAGGCGTGCTTCGACAATACTGCATAATCTTAAAAAAAAAAAAAAAAAAAAAAAAAAAAAAATCATCTGGAAAAAAAACCGCGAACCACATCCCCGCTGTCTGCGGCATCGTATAGCACCACGTGCTGCGCACGCACTGCAAATTCTTGTAAAAAACCTAAAAATTTACAAAAGTGCCCCCAGGGGACGAAGTGTGTGTGGGGGGGGGGGGCACCGGATGTGCATAATATGAATAAGTTTTCATACACCTTTCTAACGATATGTCACATGAGGCGCGTACTCAAAATTTAGAAAATAGCTCCTCCCCGGATGACCCTTCCCTCCCTCTGCATTTCCCACTCTTTCAAATATCTAATGTTAAAAAATAATATTTATTTGCGTGTTAAATGAAAAATCGCATTTAAAACGCAATAAATAGTTGATCTGAAGGAAAAAAGAGAAAACGCACCCCCCCCCCCCCCCCACACACACACACACACACCACCACCACCAAAAATCAACTCATCTTAAATTTATAAAATCTTTATTATGCGTTAAAACAACGTCAAAGTTTAAAAGCGATCAGTTCTTTATTTTTCCTAATTTTAACAATATCCCGTCAACTTTCTCTATGTGAAAAGACTTTTAATGAGTTTAAAAATCGATTTTTTCATAAACTTAGAGTTCATTTTTTTTCAAATAGACATTTTATAAATCAACGTACAAAATAACATCCAGATGCGAAAGAACCAAATTTGTAAAATCAGTAGTTTAAAAATTTCGAACCTTTATTTCCAAAGCTTAGTAACTCTTTTCTTTCCGTCCCGCTTGCCTGTCGTGAACTGTGACGTCATAGTAAGTCAAGCCCCGATTTGAAGCGACGTGATTTTAGCTTACTTTTAGGACTAATTATTTAATAGTATAGATATTTTTTTCGCGTTTTCGAGAACATTTTTGAAAACTGAGGATGTGGAACTATCAGAAAAATATATAAATGATCAAATCCCCCATGTGTGCAAATTCCCCATTGCGTCAAAAGATGGCGACACCAAAATTCTGGTATGCTTATTATGTAAAACTTCATTGTTATTTATAAATAAAACATTTCAACTAAATTATTTATTATAAAATAATTATTACATCACAATAGTTTTTATGCAAGGAAAATAATAATTATAATAATAATAATATTATGGATGTCAGTGATTATATATTGATTGACCGTCATAATAATAAAAAATGATATTATAAAAAGAAGAGCTGAAATGTATTATTTTTTTACGTTTCTGATCGTGTGATTTATATTCAAATAATAATTATTAATGTATATTTTTTGTAAAGTGATTGAAATTAAATATATTTATAAAATTTATGGTAATATTTTTATTGTTGAAAAATTGCCAAGAAATAATCATCATCAAATTGGCGTCATTATAATTGTAATTTTATTTAACTTAATAGCAATTAAAAAATTACAAAGGAACTGAGAATAATGGTCAACTAACAGACTTAAAAAAAAAAAAAAAAAAAAAAAAAACTTCACACGCACCCGAGTATCGAACTGCCTATGTTAAGATCAGTAGACGATGGCCCTCAACCACTCAGCCGTGGGAAGACAAAATTTTTCTCCCCAAAAGTGGTTAAAAAGAAAGCATGTGTATGAATACAGTGTCATGCATTTTCGGTGAAATTTCCATAGAATGGCGAAGAAATATAGTCCGATTTTTCATGCGCATTATAAAACGAACAAGAGTCTTGCTGGAAACAAGTAAATTGTTATTTGGTTCATCTGAAACATATTTATTTGATTTTTAAAAAATCGCCCGTGTCATTTTCGAGAGAAAAAAAAATCGAATTATTTAACGAACGAGAGTTTTCCCAGAAAAAAGAAAAGTGTTATTCACCTCGCCTTAATCACATTTATATTATGTATCAATTTAAAAATAATCGTTAGAACCGTTTTCGAGATTTTCAAATTAGGAACTTCCTCGATATTATACCAACGTTTTCACTTTAAAAATGACTATTTAGATCTCAAAATATACTGCACGTAGAAATGTAAAAATTTCAGTATACGATTAGACTGCAGATATAAGACTGTTCTAGAAAATTCAGAACAATAAGACGTATATCTGCTGAGTTATTAAAAGGCGGCTTTTCGCATTTTCTTTGATGTCGAGTTAGCTGTATATATGAGTTCCGCCATCTACGAATTCTATGATACGATACGATACGATTTTAACGATACGATACGATACGATTCTAGGCTTAAGGCTGCGTCACTCGAAATACTACCGTCTTCCATGATATATATATATATACTATATTATAGCCAGTTTTATATATATTTGCATTTACAAGTTCCTATGATTAACTTTTGTATTTTTTTTCCCTTTGATTTTTAGACATTCGATTTCATTTTAAGTATATATATGTATACTGGCTAACTGATGGAGGGGGGAAGGGGGCATTAAGAGTTTAAAAACCAGAGAGAGCACTTAAAAACTAATGACATACATATGAAATTATTTTTGTTACGATAAATACGTGATATTTAAAAATCAACGCAAAGAAAAGCTGAAATATTTCGAGAAATTTTTTGTTGCATTTATTTTAAAGCTTCCTTCTTTAGTGCCAAAAGAATGATACAGAAAATGGGAAATAATAGTAGCAGAGTGTGTTATTGTTATTCCTGTTTTCTCTCTTTTTTTATTTTAATTTTATCACTATAGAAGGGGCGGGCTCCTTTTGCAAAGTTTTGAAGCAGCTCAATGTTAAATTTATTTTGGTTGCTTGTTCTTTTCATTCAGCTTATTTATACTAGACTATTTTTACAATTAGCTGTATCACAAAAGTTCTTTTATACTAATTAATTATTATTATTAATTTATACTTCTTAAATTGAATTTTATAACAAGAATAATGTATATAGGCTCAAACCGAAACAACATCTACTTCTATGCAATTGTATTCTTTCACAAGAGCCCCCCCCCCCCCCCAATTTAAATCAATTTAACATTTTTGTCACTTTTAAAAATCACTTATTACTTGGGCTAACTGTACATATATTTTTATATAACTGAAAATTAAAATACAAAATATTATTGAAATTGTTATTTTTATTTATGTTACACAATTTCATTTCATATTATTTATAATGATTAAATACAAACGAAGGGTGAAAAAATGTACGTTTATGCTACGTGTAGAGTTTTTAAACATCAAATTTCATGATAACATGTTTATCAATGTCTCTTAATTAGTGTCTTTTCCAATATATTTAGCAATCTTGAAAAGCTCAGAGCTTTAAACAAACTGTTTAGACACTGTTTAGAGTGAAAAAGTTAGAAAACTCTTAAAAGCATTATACCCATACTTAATATAGCAAGCTTTTGCTATAGACCTATCAATACTTCATTTGCACTGACGAAATTTATACTAAATTAAAAGTTGATAATTTATTGTGTAAATTAATATAGGGTAGATGTGCTAGTAATAGACACCCTTCAATGTTTTGGTTTATAAAAAAAAAATAACCAATAAAAATTTAGCTTTTACTATTTGTTTCATAACTTCCTCTTGCATATCCTCTTGCATTATTATTAGTCATTTTCCAGTAATGGACACCCCGTGTAGACATTGCTAAAAATGCAATTTCAGTAATGTTTATATTACATAAAATATTGACTTAACTGAAGACCTAAATAATAAATTTAATTTTTAAATTACACTTACCAAAATGTAATAACACCAAAACTTTTATAAATAGCTGCTTTTAAGTTATTTTACATGGTTAATAAAATGTCAATAATTTATTCTTTTTTTTTTTTAATGTATATAATAACTCTGACTTTCACTTTTTATAATATGGCAATCAAACCAGTCAAGAAGCAAAAAATATAATTTAAGGGGATAGTCAAACAGGGGCTCATAGAGCTTAACCCTCCCCATTTAAATAAAAACAATTAAGTTACAGAAATTGTTAAAAATCTGTCTTAAATGTTCCCTTATTCATCTCTGAAAAAAAAAATATATATATTACTGTAATGTTAATTAAAGTTATAGTAATCATGAAACTAGTAAATCTGCAGATCAGTGGCCTCAAACATCAATTCTACAGTTTTATTTTGAGAATTATTTTATTTAGTGTTTAAAATATCCAACTCACAGTATCATTTTTTTCATATTTGTAATATTAATTATTACAAGTAATATATCAAGTAGTCTCTGGAAGCTGTTAAAAATAGTGAGACAAAGCTATTGCTATACACTAATACTCAAAAACTTTTTTTTTTTAAATTATTATTAACTTTTAAATCTCCCACTGTCTCAATAATCTGACAGCTGTAATTGCTTGATATTTAGTATTTTAAACTATCCATCTAAAATAATTAAAATATCTATCTTCTGATAATTACAATAATTGATGCAAACAGTGAATGATTATCACAAATATTTTATTAAATACTGGCATCCTAATTGCTAAATTTATTTGAAAATCAGTGTTTTGTTTCATTAGTATGCTTTCATCAAATTCTGGTTCTAAATAGTCATAAAAACAATTATATCTGTTACTTTTTGTGGGATGTCTATTACTGAAACAGAGAGTGTCCATTACTGGACTTTTGGGGTGTTTTGATATATTACTGTTATTTAAAATTGAGTTTTTATTCATATTCGGAAATGAAACTATCAGAATGGTTAAATATTGTTGACAGATTAATATAATATTGAAAAAACTGGAATATAATGATTATAATTTATTAATAAAAAATAATTTTAAAAGAAATTTCTTAAGGGTGTCTATTACTGGCACATCTACCCTATTTGAGAAATGTACTATACAGCAGGATTTTCTTTTCTTTTTTTTTTAAGCCAACAAGTACTAGAGAAATAAATACCAATTAAGATGTTAATCTTAATTCAAAATGTTGAAGTCATTTAACTTAAAAACTTAAATTTGTTAATGAACATCATTAAATTATAACTTTCAGCTAATTAGATTTTTTCAGTTTGAAAATAATACAGACATTTGTTATCTGCAAACTGACTTTCTGAAATCTGAAAACTGTATTTATTATCATCTTTACTATTAATATTATTTTGTCTTAGATGTAATGCAGATAGAGTAGTTTAACCCCCCCCCCCCCCCTTAAACTGAATAAGTCATAATATTTGATCTCTGTGAATTAAATACTTTCACATAATAAATACTCAATCATACATCCTTACATACTCTCAACCAGTCACAATGTGAAATGTTTTCAGTGTTTTATTATTATTAACATGTTGTATTATACTGAAGAGTAAAAACAATTTTCAAGATAAGACATATTTATAAATGTCACAATATAGTTTCAAGAATTATGATTTAATCATTTTTTAATAATTCATACTATGTAATCATATATATTTTTACTTCTTCATTGCACGATTACAGATAAGCTTTAAAAATGAAAATCTCGATGATAAACAGTATTTAACTAATAAAAGTATCTTTACAAATTTATATTTTATCAATTTTATTTCTTACGTGTGCATTTAAAATTTATTTCAAATTAACATAAAATGCTGAACAAATTAATACGTTACAGTTATCGAAAATAACTTATCCACAAGTCATGGAAATTGTCTGTTGCTTACTGCAGAAAAATAAGAAATTAAACTTATTGTTTAAATACAGCAGTTCATGTGTCAGCTTTATTATTATTATTATTTTTATAATAATTATAAATCATCAAATCTAATTCTTAGGGATTAATAACAAAAACTTCATTACTAAATTATTAGAAACTAAATAAATATCATAATTTTACAAAAAGTAAACAAATATTTTTTTAATGGATACGATAGTATTTCGCTTTCACGAGATAAAAGTCAAAACTGTCAATACCAAGATTCTAATGATATATGACTTATCTTGGTAATAACTAAGAAAAAAAGTAAAGGTTTTATAGTAGTAAAAAAAAAGCTATCTTTCACGATAATACAACGTATCAAAAGGTACCGTAACACTGAAAAAAACATTTCACATACCTGTATTTTAAATGAGTATTCCCCTTATGTTTTGTTTTGATGTTAGCTCCTATCTATAACAAGTGATTTTTAAAATCTGTGTTATTTATTTGCAGCACAAAATTTACTATAACAGCATTTTGCAAGCGTCACATGGTTCTTTGCACGCTATGCTACCAAAAGTCCGCCATCTTTTTTTACTACTTACGAGTCTTTTGTACCTCCCGCAAATAGTTATCACGTGACAACCTCATTTGCGATTGCTCTGCGAGAGTGAAACCGTCCGCACGTTTGATCTGTTTCGTGATTTTAGACGCGCCTCGCAAATCCACAAGGAAAGGGGAGTTACAGGAGAAAAGCGTTTGATCGGAATAGGCGCGTAAAAGTCCTTTAGCTCCGTAGAGATAAAGGAGTCTCATCTGCTTTCTTCAACTCATTACCCGTGGCTTTCGTTCTATTGAAAGTGTCAACACATCCTATTTGTCTACGATCAGAGAACTTAAAAAAAAAATACAATATTAAATAGAGATATTTTTAAGCGGTACATCCCACACTTTCTTCAGCATGTCTGGTGTGACTCTTTCAATGGCTGCAGTGTCCTAAGTTAGTCAACGTGTCAGTTGGTAGCGGTGGAACAAACACCTGATCTTTAATGAGGCCCCAAGGGAAAAAAAAATGCTGAGAAAAGTGTGGGATGAGTTATCGTACCACCCTGATATCGTTCGTGTTTTTGGAGGGGTCACATTGAACACTTACATCTGTGTTCAATTTAAACTTTCAAGTGTTATTTTTGTTTTCCGATAAACAACAAGGTTGTATATTTTCTTTTAATAGCCCTATATCCCTATATGGTTGGGATATTCATTTATGTACAGTACACCCAGGCCCGTACAGAGAAAGGAATGGAACCGGTTCCAATTACCAGGGTCAGACACTTCTGGGGAGCCGAGCTCTGTTCCTGGTTACAAAAAAATTACCAGAAAAGTAGACTCTTACTTTTTTTACGTCAAAATTTTAAATTAATATAGCTAACAAATAACAAAATTCAAAGGTCAGTATTTTCTAGGATGTCTTTATGGACCGGGATCAGAATTCGTACTCCACTCTTGTGTATGTATCAAATATTTGAAAGTGCATTTGATATCAAGAATGTTTTAAAATAAATTTCCTGTTTAATGATGTGACTAATTTCAGACGTGCGAACAAGAGTCAGGTGGAAAGTTGGGTAAAGTCACAGGTTATGGTTTTGAATTTTATTTCTTTCATACTTTAAACTTTTTTTTATTTAAAATTAAATGTTATAAATATAATAAAATTGTGAGCAAATACTATATAGATTTTAAAAAAAAGGTTCTATCCAGCAAATTTATTTTCTAATAGAGTAAAGCCTGTTTATAACGGAATCCTGCAGTAAGCGGGAAAAAATCCTGGTCCCCCCCCCCCCCCCCAAAAAAAAAAATGCAATTATACCTTTTAAAACGAAAATAACTTGTATAAAATGGAATTTTTCACTAGACTTTGCCTTTCCGTCTAAGCAGGTTTTGTTGTATCACACTTATGGTGGGGCCCGTACTGGAATTATTACCAGGGCCCGAGGTCTCTTAGCGCGGCTCTGTGTACACCCTGTATTACTACAAACAATTGTAAAACCTGTTTTCTTTTAGAAATTTATTTGATATTTGTTCTCAGTGATAAAAAATTCGTAATTTAAGTAATTAATTTTGTTATATCTATTGCAGGTTTGGGACCACTTGGTGGAAATAACTTGAAACCAGGTAATTAAATATCTTGATAATTTTTGAAATATTGAATTCATTGATAATGTGTTGTAGGACTGTTTTAAACGATTTCGTGACAAAAGAAATGTGTTGTAATTTGTAAGAAGTTCCTGAATGATGAAGTAGCGTATTAGTAAACTCTCTTTTAGTACATCGGTGCATAACTGTCAAATTGATGACTCAAAAATTGTATTATTCTAAACTGTTAAAATTTTCTGTAAAAACACAGAAAATAAACAGAGACTCTCTGTAAGTTTACACTAGCTCTCAGTTAAATGCATTTGATTGAGTTTCTGGGTCAGCATTTTACAGGCATTTTCCTTATTAGGTAGATTTCGTATGAAATACTACCTATTGGCGTCGTTCCTATGTTGGAATTTCGGATAAATTTTTGCAGATCTACACCGATCATGACCCCCCTAGAACCCAAAACCACCCTCAGTAAAAAACTTTATCTATCTATCTATCTATCTATATATATATATCACTTTCTACTGGACACGATAACTTCCACAATTCTGCACGAATCTTTTCCAAACTGATACATAAAATCAAGGGGCATAAAATTTCGGTCATGTTCGTTAATGGGCAAAATCGGACAGAGGGGATGGAAATAGGGAGGTATTTTGTGAAAACCGAAAAAAACCCCATAACTTCTTAATTTTTGTACACATCAAATCAGTTTAAAGTTTTTATTACTTCTAAAAATAGGGCCAAAAATTTATATATCACAGATTTTTGATAAAAATAGGGTTTTAAAAATGGGCTCAAGGGGCGCAAAAATAGGGTTTTGGGAGAAAAAAATTCATAACTTCGTGAATTCTAAATATATCAAATCCAATTAATTTTATTATAAATTTCCTTAATATTATCTACAACTTTTATATTCACAAGTTTTTGATAGGATCAATTCGTACCGCCAAAAAAAAAAAAAAAAAAAAAAAAAAAAAATTAAAAACGGAAACAAAAAGGGGGAGTTGAAGAAAAAAAAATTCCATAACTCCGTCAATTCACAAGATATAAAATCCCCATGAATTTATCGTATATCTTCTTAATATTGTCTACAAGATTTATATAGACAAGTTTTTGATAGGACCAATTCTTACAGCAAAAACAAATAAAAAATACATAGCGGTTGAAGAAAAAAAAATCATCTTATTAAGAGTGTATCCAAATCCAAACTGCTTATTTTCTTACTCATTTTCAAATTCATTTTTGCTCTCATACGCATCCAATTGGTAGATTCTCTTATTCAGAAACTATATAATGTACCGTAATGATCGATTTTTTAATAGAAGCAGAATATCTTTCAAAAAATGATGCCAAAGTGGGCATTTTGAACAGAATTTCCCGAAGCGATTTTGTTAGAAACGAAAAATATTGTCCTACTGAGAAAATAATTGTTTATAAATCAAGTTTCAATTAATTGAACGAAAAATAAAAACACAGGTCGCTTATAAATCTCTTCAAAAATCGCGTCAGCAAGTTTCATATTTTTTCTATTAAAAATTAATCTGAAAATGTGCCAGAAAATTGCGAGTGGTTGAGCATAGAAAAGTATTTTTTCGAATACCGCCTTAATATGATTCTGATAAAACCAGATATTATATAAAAATGAAATAAAAACTTGTCAAAAGCTGCCAGATAAAATTGTTAAAGTGGGTTTATCTCTAATTATTATTTAGTTTTTGTTGGTGAATTAGTATACTTAACTTCGAAATCTACTTCCGCCTGTAGGCCGGGCCGGAAGGGATTTTTTCTTATAACAAATTCTCTGTAGGGATTTCCATGTATTTATGTACAGTTATTTTTATCTTTGTTATAAGCTTTAATTTAAGAGGTCTGAGGACTCTTAAAGCTTCAAAATTTTCGAAATTTTAATTTTTTTAGATGCTAAACTTCTATCTTTTGTAAACGTTTTGATATGATTGTTTCCTTAAAATTCCCATTAGAACAGAAGTTATGGCTATTAGAATTATACTAGCTCAATAGCTGAAGCGGCGTTTCCGAAACTTAGAAGTCATTTTTCTCCAAATGACTTTTTGGGGCATAACGCGTATGCTATCTCAAAAACTTCTGAATATTTTTTCATGAAATCTTCAAAGCAAATGTTTTATGTTAGTCTGTGTAAACGGAACCTAAAACTTAATTTTTATTCTTAAAAAAATATTTTTTTAGGTGATTACACTGTTGAAATTTTCAAAATTTTGTGTTAGCTGAATACAACTTTGTATTAGAAATATAAAACTGTTTTAAATACAAATTTATTTAGGTTCAGGGTAATTATCACAAACTGAAGTATAATTAGGCACAAAAATGTTCATTCTAGTTCCATTTTTTTTTTTTTTTTGTAATGCTGCACGTAAGCTGTTATACCAATTTTATGCTCGACAAATGTCTGACAGTTTGGAGCCCCCTATAAATACTAATACTGCACCTTGTAATTTTTTAAATACATGACATCAAAGAAAAAACTTATATCTTTCATCCCAATAAAAGTGGTGTTTCTAAATCGTATACATTTTAAGATATTATATGTAAAAAATGGTCCTTTTTTTTTTCATTTTTTCCAATTTTAAGAGTCCTCAGACCCCCTTAAAAGTAAATTAAAAGTATTTCCCCACTGAATCATAAAAAATATTCTTTGTATACAGTAGTAACAGCTCCTATAGCCCACTCAGTAAGGTGATTGTCTCCAACCCAGAGGACTCGAGATCATCAAAGGCGGGGAAAAAAAAAAAAAAAAAAAAAAATATATATATATATATATATTGTAAAAATTAAATGATACAATAGTTTAAATGCACTCGAAAAATTCTAATTTTTCAAAGTTAAAAAATTCACTAATGTCGAAAAGTAAATTAAATTATTATCATTAAGAATAAATAAATGAATAAATTTACCGAATAATTTCTCTGTAATTTACCAGAATTTCTCTTATTTCAACCTCTGTAATTTTCCATCACACTTAAAGATAATGGTTTACCAGTAGGTTTTCTGTAATTTCACAGAAAAAGTTTTAACAATATAGAATATAGTTATATATTATGTAGTTCTGACTCTTCTGCTCTGAATAATGACACTAATTATATCAAATCTCTAGCCTTTTCTCATGGTTGTAATCCTTCTTTGATTGAATAAGCTCTGAATAAATTTAATAGTCCTAAACTGACTGACCTTTCTGACTCAAATAATGTTTCTAATTTTAACTCTATCATTCTACCATTTTATTTTCCTCTCTGTTTGAAAATTTCTAAAATCCTTTCTCGTTTAAATTTTAAAGTTATCTTCAAACATATCAATAAAATTAAATTTTTTTCTCTCAAAGATCTTATTTCTACTGAGAACCGGTGGGGCGTTTATTTTATTCCTAGCTCTTATAATTTTGGTTATATTGGTCAAACTAAGAGAGCTTTAAAGTTCAGACTAAGCGAGCACCAGAGGTATATATCAAATTAAGAAATTTCAAAATCTTCGATTGTCTCTCACTGTTGGACTTCAAGTCACTGTTTTAATTCCCCCATGGCCAGAATAATTTCTTCTCCTGTCTGTCCCACTCACTTGGATTTTCACGAAGCTCATTTTATTTTTAAAAATTCTGATAAACTTGTCAATGATCGCTTATCATTTCCTTACATCTCTTCAGCTTGAAAATTACTTTTGTATTTCTTTCACTCTTTTCTTCTTTTATGACTTAAAAAAAAGTTTCTTTTGTTTCCCTCTTTCTTTTATTATTATTATTTATTTTTCTGTATTTTACTATTATTATTTTTATTATTTATTTTTGTATTTACTTCTTTATTTATTTTAATTTTGTTTATTTCCTTTTCTCTTTTGTAAATGTTTTCTATCATTGTAGAAACTTTTTCTTATTCTGCATCTGATCCTCTGTGATTGGTTTTTACCTTAATGCTAGCGCCATCTGTCGGACTCTTTGTAATCTCTCCTCCTTTCCCTTTCTGTTCATTTATGACCTTGTTCCCTTACGGACACGTGTTTAAAGTAGCTGATGACTTGCTGTAAATTTTCAAGCTCGAAACGCGTCCTATGCATTGTTTTGATTAGATGGGGATTTTTATAAAGTCTTGTTTTTTTAATTGTGAGTTATTGCTAGTTTTCGGTGCTCTTTCTACTGTAGAATATATTTTATTATAACACTTCTTGTAGATTTGGAAAATTTTACTTTACATCGATATATGCATTTTCAAGATGGGAAATTGACGGAATTCGACAAACAGTTTCTACCATGGTATATTTTTTTCTGTTTGAGAAATTGCTCTTCTCATAGATTAAATGTAACCTTCACTGTAAAAAAAGATAGATGTTTCTAAATCTACTGAAATATAATATAACAATGAAAGAAAATATACAATAACCACTTCCGAGGTACTCATGATTCCAAAAAGCGCTCTTTATCTTTAGAAACCTCAGAAACCAATATATTTTTGAACCCTTTACCGTCGTATGTCTGCTCCCAGCTTCCACAGCTCAGGGTTACCAGTTTGGTCTCCATTTTTATTTCTAAATTTCAAATTCATACTTGAATTTTTGAAAGAGAAATATTTACTTCGTATAATCACAAAATTTCTGTCATTGAATAAAGGAAAAAAATACTATTTTTAATTTCTGGCACGAATTTCTGAATCAAAAACAGGTCAAACTGGCAACCTTGCCACAGCTTTTTTACCGTTCCAGTCGTATGTCTGCTCTCAGCCGCCACAGCAAAGAACGTCTGTGATCTTATATTATATTAAGTCATAAAGTATCCGAAAATCTTTTAATCCAAGCTGAGAAAACTAATTTATACAGTATAAAGAGTACTGGGAAACGTTTCTGAAAATCTGTGGCAGTGTGAGAAACTTTGTTTTTATAAATGCTTTTTTTTTAAATATGGAAAATACGAAACTCCACTAGCAATACTCCTTTTTTGTCCCAAAAAACTGTGCACATGATTTTCTGGGCAGAAATTGTTTGCTTAAACTTCACTTTTTTGGGTGATGATGAATGTCGCCATTCCATGGATTGTTGTTTCGATTCTGGTGTGACGTAGGCCACCCATGTTTCGTCACCAGTAACAATTTGGTCTAAAAAATCTTCACCTTCATTGTGGTACCGCTCAAGGAAAGTCAATGCACTGCCTAAACGTTGGGTTTTGTGCAAATCCGTCAACATTTTTGGAACCCAACGTGAACACAATTTCCGGTAATTCAAGTTCTCGGTCACAATGCGATACAAAACACTACGAGAATATTGAGGAAAGCAGTCGCACAGTGATGAAATTGTAAAGCGTCTGTTTTCTCTCACCTTTTCGTCCACTTTCTGCACCAAATCTTCATTAACGACCGAAGGACGCCCACTCCGTTCTTCATCATGCACATTTGTGCGGCCATCTTTAAATGCTCTCACCCATTTCCTTACCATTCCATCACTCATAATGTTTTGTCCGTAAACTTCACAGATCTCACGGTGAATATCGATCGGTTTTACGCCTTTAGCACTAAGAAATCGTATAACAGCCCGTACTTCACAATCAGCGGGACTCACGATTGTCGGAGGCATCTTAAACACTCAGTAAACAACGTATACAATGAAGAATCAGACTGTAATGGCGTCAGTGCGTAGACAAGAGATGTAGGTAACCAGCGCGCATGCGCTGAACGTCGACCGTAGCGCTGCGGCGGCGGAATCGCAAAACGGTACTTACTTAAAAAACATGCCTCGTATATTAGTTTCTGAGGTTTCTATACATAAAGAAAGCTTTTCGGGATTCGCGCGTAGCTAAGAAGGAGGTTATTGTACGTTCCCGTTTCTGGTTTTATAAGTTTCATAGATTAAGCAACATTTGACATTTCTTACAATTTGGATATCGAATTAATTTTTACATAATAATGTACATTGTGCATCTAAAAAATTCAGTGATAGGTTCGCAATTTGAACGACAAAATTAGCCCGTCACTCGCGCATGTGTATCCGCTTCCACAGACATGTGCAGAAGCACTGTTTACCAGTGAAAATACAATCAGCAAATTGAAATCTTTATGACCTGTGAAGAACAGCCAATGTGAAAGTTCATGTGACTATGCAATAGATCGGGAGGCGGCAGCACAGTCAATCATCTCGTCGAGTTGGGGGCTGGAATTCTAGAATGAGTTAAAACTCGACTAGCATATTATAACGCAATTGATCTGCCAAGTCATATCTTGGTGGAAAACACGATTCTGGCTGAAAATTTGATTTTAGCGGTTGACTTACATGGTGACGAAAGGAGTGAAAGTGGAAGTTAATTTATAGATCCGGAAACATTGGGATGTATAAATTAACTTCCACTTTCACTCCTTTCGTCACCATCTACGTGGATTTTGAGAATTAGGCGTCAATAACTGTTGTATTTCTTATATTACTCTGAAGAAGACTATGTTTTTATAGTTGAAAGTACTAAGGTATTAAAATAATTTAACATTTTTTAAATACTGTGTTATTTTTTAAGTAATTTTGTACATAGTGTAAGTTTAAGTTTAACTTTTAAAGATGAATTAAGCATTTCTATTTATTTATTTTCTGATCGAAATTGTGTATACGACTAGTTAAAATGTTTTTGAGACTGCTGAAATCTATTATTTGTAAGTAAAGTCACATGACAATATTTAAATTATTTTTTCATAAGATAAACTCTTGAACAATAGACATTTTTTCCTGACTCCATGTATTTATTTTTTTTTTGGTTCAGACGAAAAACGTGAGATGTTCGACGAGGATATTGATGTTGTTATTATGGTTTGGGGATGTGGATTCGTAGTTGCTGTAATGTGATTGTCTAAATAAATGTTTTGTGTGTTTTTTAAAGAAGTTATGTTTATAGTAAAATAATTATCATTATTTTAACTAAAATGTTAGAAAATAGATAACAATTTGGTAGCAGAGCGTGGTTTTAAAGCGAATTTTATATTTTGAGTGTACAAGTAAGAAGAGTAAATAAATATGAATTGTATGAACTAGGCCTAATACAAGTTAAGAATTTGTTCCATTGGACTAACCGCCAATAGAAAAAATTTAAGAGGTAAGAATTTTATATGCATTTAAAAATAGTTTGGAAGATAAAGTATTTTAATTATGTGTGAATCCAATATGTTTGGAATTCCTAGAATAGAGCCGTTAACAAGTAAGAATTATACATTATGGAGTATGCGAGTTGAAGCTTTGATTAAATCAAAACATTTATTTGATGTTATCGAAAATGATGAACCGGTAAAAAATGAAGGGGATCCCGATAGTTTGAAAGCGCATAAAACATGGTTAGAAAAGAATGATGAAGTTTACGGTATAATTATATTGACGTTGTCCGCAGAACAAATGATGGCTGTTAGAGGGATTAAAAAAGCTAAGGATTTATGGCAATTACTGAAAAAGCGTTATGCGGGAATTGAAAATCAGAGAAGAATTCAGTTAAAAATTAATCTTGCGAGAATAGAGAAAAACGAAAGAGAAACAATAGAAGAATATTTGATAAGAGCTCAAGGGATAGCTAATGAAATATTAGAATTGGGTACAGAAATTGATGAATGCGAATTAATAGGATTTATTATAGAAGGTCTCCCAAAGAAATATAGCGAAGTAACAACTGCGATATCATCAAACCCAAATATAACTTATGAAGTAATGCGAGAAACGTTGTTGAGATATGAAAGAAAATATGATAAATTTCGAGAAAACGAGTCTAAAGCATTTAGGGCTAATGAAAAGAAAAAGGTTTTATGTTTTGCTTGCGGAAAGCCAAATCATATAGCGCGGAATTGTTATAGTAAATCGAATATGACACACTCGCGAAATGATAGGGAGTATTCACCAAAGAAAAATTTTCAAAATTATTATAGTAATAAAGTTCAAGATGTAAGAGAATACTCACGCAATAATAAGAATTATAATAAGAATAATAATGTTTCAAACAAGAAGGCAAAAGAATATACATGTTTTACAAATGAACATGCATTGCAGTCAAATGAATTCAATAGAAATGAGTGTAAAGAATCTGAAAATAATAGGGAAATAACCTGGATGTTAGATTCAGCTTGCACTTCGCATATGACGCATAAAGAAGATATTATTGTAGAAAGAAAACCTGAAGATGTAGAAATTGCAACTGCTGACAGCGAGCGAACAATACAAGCGAAATATCGTGGAAATGTTCATGTTACGTCTTACGATAAGAAAAATGGCGAAACAAAAATAAAACTTACAGAAGTTCTTTGCGTACCTAATTTAAGAGAAAATTTAATGTCAGTTCCAAGTTTAGTCAGAAAAGGAAAATATGTGATATTTGATAATGAAGGAGCAGCCATTTATGAAAAAAATACAGGCGAATTAATAGCTAAAGGAACATTCGAAGATAATACATTTAAAATAAACTTAGCTGTACGAGAAACAGATGAAGACAGAAATGAATCTTGTTTACAGACAAATGAATCAAAGAAAGAATTATGGCATAGAAGACTTGGGCATATAAATTATGTATACTTACAAAGAATGTCGAGAGAAAATCTTGTAAGGGGATTAGAAAAGATGAATGGTGAAGAAACAAAATGTGAAATATGTATTCAAGGGAAATTAACAAGAACACCATTTAATCATGTGATAGAAAGAACAACACGCATTTTAGAAAGATTACATGTTGATTTATGTGGACCAATGAAAGTACACTCATTGGGAGGGAGTAAGTACATGCTAATGGTAGTAGATGAATATAGTAGAAGATATTTTGTAGATTTTTTAAGAAGTAAAGATGAAGCAAAAGAAAGAATTATAAATATAATAGAGAGAAGAGAAAATGAAACCGGCAAGAAAGTAAAAGCGGTTAGATCAGATAATGGTGGTGAATTTACTAATGAAGAGCTCGTGAATTATTACAAAAGGAAGGGCATACAGAATGAAAGAACCACAATTCATAGTCCACAAAGTAACGGGATTGCAGAAAGGGCTAATCGGACTGTTATTAATACTGCAAGAACATTGCTGATAGAAGCAAAACTACCTTTATCCTTTTGGGCCGAAGCAGTATCAACAGCTGCTTATATACATAATGTTACTCCAACAGCTACGAGAAAGAAAACGCCATTAGAATTATGGTCAAATAATAAACCAACAGTAAAGCATATGAGAGTATTTGGATGTAAAGTTTTTTATCGCAACGATGATATCAATAAAAAGAAATTTGATGTAAGAGCAAAACCAGCAGTGTTTATCGGATATTCAAGAGATCGGCGAGCATACAGATTGTATGATTTAAAAGAAAAGAGAATACGTGAAAGCAGAGATGTAGTATTTATAGAAGAAAAAATGGGATATGAAGATATAGCTAACAAGGAAGAAATGACTGATGAATTTGAATACATCAACATTACCAATAATAAAAATGCAATAGATGAACAAGAAGATAATAATTCCGATGAAAATGAAGAAGAGTTAAATCAGAAAAAGGAAGCAATTGCGTTGTCAGATGATTTGAATGATTCTGCGACAGAAGAATCTGAAGTAAATCATATAATTGATGAAAACAAGGAACAGCAAGAAAAAGAAACTAATGAGAATAAGTTGTTTGAAGAACCTAGAAGATCATCACGAATTAGGAAACCCAATCCAAAGTATTTAGCGAATCTAGTGCACGAGGAAGTTCCAAAGAATTACAAAGATGTATTAAATTCTAGAGATAAGGATAAATGGATAGAAGCAATCAAAAAGGAATTACACTCATTAGAAGAACACAAAACGTGGAAAATCGTTGACAAACCAAAAGATGTGAAGGCACTGAGAAGCAAATGGATTTTTACTGTAAAAGAAGACGGTGAAGATGTAAAATATAAAGCAAGATTAGTAGCCGACGGATCAAGACTTAAATTTGGAACAAATTATCAAGAATCGTATAGTCCTGTAATGAAAACTGAATCATTTAGAACTTTATTGGCAGTCGCAGCGATGAAAGGTTACAAAACTAGATTTTTCGACGTAGAAACAGCATATCTGAATGCAGATCTAGAAACTGCAATTTATATGAATCCGCCTGAAGGTCTACAAATTGAAGGAGGGAAAATATTATTGGTAACAGGAAATTTATATGGGTTGCCAGAAGCAGGAAGATGCTGGTATGAAAAATTAGTTAATATATTTGATAAAATTGGGTTACAGCCCTGCAAAGCAGATCCATGTGTGTTTTTTAATAAAAATGATAATAAATTTATTGCAGTTGGATTATATGTCGATGATGGAATAATCGTTAGTGAATCCGAAGAATTAATAAATAAATTGATACAAAAATTGAATAAAGAAGCAAAAATTAAAGAGTTGAAGAAAAACATTAAATTCCTTGGTATTGATATTGAAGAAAATAATGGAGAATTTTTGCTAGGGCAAGCTAAGTATGCAGAAAAAATCTTAGAAAGATTTGATATGGAAAATTGTAAAAGTGTGAAAACCCCTGGTGTTTCTGGAATAAAATTAGATGAATATGAAAATGAAAATAAAATTGATGAAACACTATATCTAGAAATGCTTGGAAGTATAGGATACCTAGTAAGAGGAACAAGGCCAGATTTAGCTTTCACTTTAAGTAATTTGTCTCAATATGCAAAAGATCCTAGAGAAATTCATTTACAGGCAGTGAAGAGAGTTTTGCGGTACATTCAAGGCACTAAAAACTACAAACTTCGAATTAAAAATAAAAAGGTCCAATTATCACTTTGTTCTGATGCTAGCTGGTGTACTACACGGGATTCAAAATCATTTGGTGGATATATCGTAAAGATAGGAGAATCACTGATTGAATGGAAAAGTAATAAACAGAAACTGGTTGCGCTTTCTACAATGGAATCTGAACTTTTAAGTTTATGTGATGCTGTTTGTGAAGGAAAATGGTTAATGGGTCTCTTGGAAGAGTTAAGCCAGGAAGAAATGGTGAAGCGTCCAATAGAAATCAGTACTGATAGTCAATCTGTAATTGATTGGATTAAAAACCCAAGAGTGAATAATCGCAACAAACATATAGGTAGAAAATATCATTTTGTAAAAGATGAAAGAGCGAAAGGAGAAATTGAAACAAAATATGTAAATTCGTCTGAACTGGAAGCAGATATAATGACTAAGAATTTGAGTTATGATGTCATGAAAAAACATATTACAAGTCTCGGAATTACTGAGGATTATTGACATGCGAAAGGAGGGATTTGTAAGTAAAGTCACATGACAATATTTAAATTATTTTTTCATAAGATAAACTCTTGAACAATAGACATTTTTTCCTGACTCCATGTATTTATTTTTTTTTTGGTTCAGACGAAAAACGTGAGATGTTCGACGAGGATATTGATGTTGTTATTATGGTTTGGGGATGTGGATTCGTAGTTGCTGTAATGTGATTGTCTAAATAAATGTTTTGTGTGTTTTTTAAAGAAGTTATGTTTATAGTAAAATAATTATCATTATTTTAACTAAAATGTTAGAAAATAGATAACATTATAAACCTTTGTTCTGATTTGCCATCGACGCCACCATATTCCCCTGATCTTGCATTTGTCAAATACCGTTTTCGTCCTGAAGTTCGGATGTTGAAAATCCCAAAGTTTACAAACGTTTCATATATCTAACTATGCATTACAAAGATTTTGTGATCAATTTCTAAAGAGTTTTTTTCAGCCTAACTTTAGGACCTTTATAACAGTATACAGAATTATGTACAAATGGGGATTTTCTTCTGGTCAATGAAAACAATTTTTTTTGCATTTTCCGAAATAAAAATTTGTTTGTTGATGGTAGGTAAAGAGTTCTAAAATTCGTGAAAGGCATGCTGCTGATACGAAAGTACCGAGAAAGAAGTAAAATATTTCGTAATACAAATTTATTTTATGTGTTATGTATTGTCGGATATTCAAATAATAATATACAATGCCATAAATCTGCAAATGGGGAAATTGTTGATCAGATAACTGATTTTTGTTTAGTAGTTATTTAAGACTTCATATTTATGCAACAGTTAAAGAATGCAGTGCAAATGTTAAATACATGTGAGAATTTTGAAATGATTTTTCATTCGCATTCGCATATTTTTGGTTTTTTTTCTTTTTGCACATGATATTTGAGATCAAAATGAATGTGTTCTTTGAGTAACAATTCGATTTTTCATGTTGTTTGATTATGATACTACTTACAATTTTGGAGTGATTAAAAAGGTAAGTACTGCGTCATTCATAGATTTTAAGAATCTATTCATGAAAGATTCTGAAAATTTATATAAAGCGTAAAATAGCTCAAAACTTGAACTTTAGAGATGATTTTTTCGTAATAGAATATTAGTGGCGTAGCTGGGATTCCCATCTTCAAGGGGTTTGGAACCAAAGTTATTCATAAAATGAAAATTTCGTAGTGTTCAATGTCCTCAAGGGAGTGTTTAGTAAATTACTTGACGCATAAAATCCAATGTAATGAAAAGTACAAACTACCATAATAAAATTAGCATTTACATGTTTAAATATTTCATAAAAGAGCATCTTTTTAGGATTCCGTACTTAAAAAATAAAAACGGAACCTTTATAAGATCAGTCTTGCGTCTGTCTGTACTCGTAAACTTTAGAACGTAGAAAGTTCAAATTGGGGGAAATAATAAAGGCTATGAACCCCCATATTTACAGATTGTTAAACATTCACAAACATGTTTAGGAAAAATGTAGAGGAACTAATTAAGTTACTTGAAATAAAAAATCTTTTCTTTGTATATCCTGTGGGGTATCGTGTGAAAACATGCGTAACGCTGAACTCAAAAAATACATTTCTTTTAATTTTACGTATTATATTTCCAGAGATATCGTCGAAAATGTAGGGTAAAAATATGTTCCCCAGCTTCTATTTCCGAATCTACTGAAACTAAAATTATGAAAAATTTAGAGGTAGTAGACATAATTTAAACTTTGCAGGAAAACTATAAAGATTACCCTAGGTAACATAGTTTTTGAGAAAAGCACATTTTTCCGTAACACACAAATTTCGATTTTCAGGCATTTAGTAAAGGAATTGAGGAGCGCTGGAGGTTCCTTTCGTAGCAAAAGTATAAAAACATTGTTGATAATGATTTTCGAAAAAAAAAAATCGTCGACAATTTGCTGAGATATTAACTCTTAAAGAGACGGACAGTTTGGACATACAAAATGGCAGAAGCGGCGCACTCTATGTACCATCGGCTTTTAAAGGCTAGATTACAACTTTTAATGATATATTTGAGTAATGTAATGCCAACTAGCACTATAAAAGAAATAAACGTCAAATTGTTAAAAAGAGACTAATTTAATACGAATTGATCGCGTAAATACTATGGGATTCGCGACTAGTTTGCATTGAGTGGATCTCTCAATACGCCTCCCGTGTCTTTAAAAAATTAAAAACCTATCTCGAAAATACGCACGGACCAAGGCGGCGTTGCAACTTTGCGACCCCTTTCCGAAGCGCGCTTAGCACAATGCCAAGTTTAAACTTTGAACAAGGATTTTGTTTTAGCTACACTGTAAAAAGAAATTATTATTACTAAGCTGAATTTAGTTTTATGAAATGTCAAATGAAGTTTAAATCTGCCCTACTTTTATTGTCAGTACCGATTTACGTTCACCATAAACAGATTAGGATACGATTTAAAAAAAAGTTATACAGAATAGTAATATTTGATACTATTTAGTTTTCATTTCTTTCTGAACTTTCATGGTACATTCATTTATACTTTTCTAGTATATGCAGCTACACCCAACCCTACGTTGTATAGTTTTTTACAAAGTCTTATTATTCTATTAGCAACGATTTTTTTTTGTAATAATACAATTACTAATTAAAATATTTACTGTACGGAACTCCCTGTACGTGAGTAATACTCGCACTTGATCGTTTATTCAGAGAGGTAAAAAAAAAGGAGAGTGGGAGAAAGAGCAGTAATTAGTAACATGCATATATTATTTTGCTGCTATTGCTCCTGACTTTTCCTTTTATTAGTTTTGCATTGAAATAGAGGCTCCTTTTACGAAACCTCGAATCAGTTGAATGATAAAAGTTTACGCTGTTATGTTTTCTTTTTTTTTTTTGTTGACGCATCACTTTTTTATCTTAATACACACAGAAAAAAATTCTGATACTGGCATCTAGAAAATAAATTATCCCTCTAGAAAAAAAATAGTTCCATGTCATCCTCATTAATTCTAGTTCCCTTTGCTAGAGAGTTCTAGTTATCCCTATTAAAATTCAAGGGCGTTTTACTATATTATCGTGGTCAAACTTATTTAAAAATCTTTGCAAATGAATGCGAACACAAGAAGATTGTTTTAGTACCTATAATTCTAGCTTATCAATTAATTCTAGAAATCAAGTGATAATGTCTCGCAGTTCAAACGATTCATAATATAATGTATCATTTCATCACCTAGAAAACTATGGACTAGAAATTCTCGATCATTTCGTCTATTCAGTTTATTTGTTTACCTTATTCGCATAACTTAGAAATCTATATTTCTAGTTTAGAGATTTAGAAAATGATAACTGTTCGTTCTAGATGAAGGCGGTATAATTTTTCTTTCAGTGCAAGGATTTTGTATGCATCTTATCCGTTCAAAATTTTGCCAAAATTTTCATTCTAGTTGCAATATTTGTTTTGTAATCATTGACGTAAGCTGTTATAGCAATTTTCTGCTCGTCAAATATCTAACAGTTTGGAGCCGCCTGTAAATGCTAATTCTGCATCTTGCAACTTTTTAAATGCATGAAATGAAAGAACATACTCATATCTTTCATACCAATAAAAATTGTGTTTTAAAATGACATACATTTTAAAATATTAAATGTTGAATATGGTCTCTTTTTTTCTTTTTTTTTTTTTCATTTTTTCCAATTTTAAGAGTCCTGAGACCTCTTAAGAAATGTAGCACAAATAGGATTGAATTTAAGTTGAATTTTAACACCCTTGTATTTTAATAGGAATAACTAGAACTCTCTAGCAAAGGGAACTAGAATTTATGAGAATGACATGGAACTATTTTTTCTAGAGGGACAATTTATCTTCTAGATGCCAGTATCAGAATTTTTATCTTTCTGTGTGTATTAGGGAAAAAAAAAGTGATGCGTAGAAAAAAAAAAATAACAGCATAAACTTTTATCATTCAACTGATTCGAGTTTTCGTAAAAGGAGCCTCTATTCCAATGCAAAACTAATAAAAGGAAAAGTCAGGAGCAATAGCAGCAAAGTAGTATATGCATGCTTCTAATTACTGCTCTTTCTCCCACTCTCCTTTTTTTTTTTACCTCTTTGAATATTAAATAAACGATTAAGTGCGAGTATTACTCGCGTATAGAGAGTTCCGTACAATAATATATTAATTAGTAACTGTATTATTACAAAAAAAAAATCGTTGCTAATAGAATAATAAGACTTTGTAAAAAGCTACACAACGTGGGATTGGATATAGCCGCATATACTAGAAAAGTATAAATGAATATACCATGAAACTTCAGAGAGAAATGAAAACTAAATAGTATCAAATATTACTATTCTGTATAACCTTTAAAAAAAAATCTTATCCTAATATGTTTATGACTAACGTAATTCGGTGCTGACAATAAAAGGAGGGCAGATTTAAATTTCATTTGACATTTCATAAAAATCATTCCTCTTTACAGTGTAACTAAAACAAAATCCCTGTTCAAAGTTTAAGCTTGGCATTGTGCTAAGGGCGTTTCGAAAAGAGGTCGCAAAGTTGCAACGCCGCCCTGGTCCATGCCGTATTTTTCCAGATAGGTTTTTAATTAACTTTGAAAGACACGGGAGACGTATTGAGAGACCCACTCAATGCGAACTACACTGCGTCCTAAAAGTTTAGACAATCAATAAAATTGTTTTACATAATTTTAAAGTAATTAAAAATAACCGGGCAGATTTTATATTTCCACAAAAATACTGTAAAGTTTAAATAGACTGTAAGCAAAAATATTGTACTATTTCCACAAATCAACTGTAAAGATCTTCAATACCCTGTATGCACATCTTAATTAATTTTATAAATATGGATTAATGAATATGTGCCTCGGAGCCGTACATAAAAGATCGCCGGGAGCATGGCTGTTCTAGGTGATATTATATTTTTCTAGATTAAGAAATATTTCTGTTTTTTTACAGTGTTATAGATCACATACATTTTGGAAAATCTCATTTAGTTTCATGTAAATAAACAAGTAATATAAAAATTTTGTTTTTAAAGTCAATTCCTTCTTAGGTCATCAAAGAAAAAATTGATGTAATCCCTTAAGCTAATATTAGTTTTTGTTGCATCTAAGTATCTCAATTTGTTGATTTTCTATAAGCAAGTAGGTTTACAATGGAAGTCTATGGGAATTTGGCGAAATATTAGAGATATCGCCAAGTTGGCGTCACTTTTGGCGACTCATTTTGGTCGCCAAATTTGGCGATATATCAACAAGTTGACGCCAAACTTGGCGGTATTTGGCGACAGAACAGGGTCCCCCCTATGGTAACCCCTCGTAGATATGAAGATGCATTAAATGCTGTTCGATAACCAATGGCCGCCATTTTGTCTCCCATGTAAAACTAAAATTAATTAATTAAAATTTAATTAATGAACTAATATTTGAAAAAACTGTATTAACATCAATTGTCATCCAGTACAAGTGTAAGAAAAATTATTTCAACTTGATAGGATGAATAATAAGTATCTATCTATATTATAAAGGACAAACATATCTGTGCGTAACGCATACGTCATTCTGCGAATGGCAACACTTTGAAATTTGAAATAAAATTTTGATTTCGCAATTTTCTCTACTGCAATTTTTTAAATTTCTAAACATCGCACATTTTAAATTTTTACACCGTCATGTAACGAAAAAAATGCTCTTTTAAATGCAATTTGTTTGAAAGCTGTATCTCAATTTAATTTTGAGATATTAATTTTTTGTAGTTTTTAATACATTTTTTGTAATTGTGGCAACTGAAGAACTCCATTTCTGTTAAAAGTCGTGGAGGGTTGAAAATAAAGGGAAACTAATCACGGAAGAAAGAAAATAATATATTACTGTCACTTTTTGTTGTTATTTTCTCATAAAAACCGAGAAAATAAATTGAAATTAAAATATGTGCTATGTCAGCGATCTTTTAAATTTCTAAATATCGCACATTTTCAATTTTTAAACCGTCAAATAGAGAAAAAAAATCTACTTTCAAATTCAATTTGTATGACAATTGTATCTTAATTGACTGAGTTATTATGGTTTTTAAAATAACTAGCTACCCGTGGCGACCAATTTGGCCTCCCTTAAATGTATGCTAGGCATTGTATCATGTCACTTTTATTCATAATTTGATTTACTTGCTCAATCCTTCGCCAAATTTGAAGATTCTGATAGAGAAATCAAGAACTCCCTACAGTTATGTTAGTCGGGCACAGGTGATAAATCGCCAAACATTGTACCCGTCGCATTTTTTTTTTTTTTATATTTCGTTAATTCAGATTAAAATATAATCCTTTCACTCATTTTATTTAGAATGGATGACTTTAATTTAAAAATAAAACATTTAAAATTCATGACTTTCACTTAAAAAAAAAATTCTTTAAAAAAAGAAAAAGGAAAGAAAAAGAATAAATAATACCGTAAACCATTTAATTTCAACATCAAAGCATTGTTTTAATTTACCCCTCGAAAAATAAAAAATGTTGCTGGCGAGTTAAAAATTCTATTGGCGAGAATTGCACCCAGCTAACATAAAAGTACGAACTCTTTTTGATTATGGACACTTTTATGTAGTTTTCTTTGAAAAAAAAAATAATATTTTGATTAAATCGGTTGCCAGAAAAAAAATTCTTTTCTCGCCGTGGACCTTTACTCTATTTCGCCAAGTACCTATACTGGAAAAGCACCTTCATTTATTTTTTTATTTATTGTATTTTAAATTAGATGAATAAAAGACGGCACAGGTGTCATATACGCACTACGTTGGCACGACTTTTTTCTGACGCCAATGTCATATACGCACCTGGGTACTTAACTGGCGCCAAAGTGTCGCTATTTTGCTTGATATGGTAACCCGGATGCTGTTGTTTATTTATTAATAAATTGTTTATTTACTTTTATTTTATTTTTTAAAATTATATAAATTGTTTTATTCTATAGTTATTAATTAAACTTTTTATGTATTTATTGTTATTCACTTTTTTAAAATATTACACAATAACCAATGAGATGCGTTTCATTCGGGCGTTGCCATTAAACAATTAACCGTCAATTGTTTACAATTAACCAATTGAACAATTAACCAACAATTAACCGCGATTTCTGTGTCACGTACGATAGCGTAATATATATATATAGATTTTCAAGCATAAATTATTTTTTAATTTATCTCTATCACGTGTAGCTCGATTACGGAAGGTTAATCCACTTGCCCTTAAAACAATGTAAATAGTTCAGCATATGTTTCCGTTTAATGTTCCATAACAAAGTTAAAACTTCCTCTATAGAAAAATAAATAAATTAATGTAAATAAGAAACAAATTTAACAGACATGTGATTGAACCACGCGCTTATGCACCGAAATGATCGGAAAGACTAACGTAAGTGGCAAAATCTTGGGTTAATAAATCCTGGCATGTGGTGACATGTGAAAGTATCGCTTTTAATAAATTTCAAAACTTTATTTGATTGCATAATTGATATTTTTCATATAAAAATTCTTTTTGGTGTTAGTGGACAATCTAAAATATATATTACATGTAAAAAAATAATTAGATTAAAAAAAATTGGTTTTCACCTACATTCTGTAACCCGAGGAGCTCGGGTTCGATCCTCTAGTTTTACTAAAGATTGAAAATTTGAACAAGATATATAAATAAATAAATATAGGGAGAGTGTGAACTAATAGTAAGAATTGAATAAATTAAAATGTAGATATATTACGAACATATGTTTGTACAACCTACCAAAATCATAATAATGGTAAGCAGAAGGACTTATTAATATATTTAAGACACTTGCAGCTGAAGTATTGAACCGAAATATTACTCAAGTTAATATTTAGATACCAACTTTACCTAAAGTATTGAAGTTCAATTTAAAATAAATTGAAAAGGATGCTATTTCATATAAGTATTTCGAACAGTAATAAAAATATTCTAAATTCTACATTTTAATTACAAAATAATAATCTTAAAGCTTTACTGCGTTACTTAACATTGTGTAGAATATTTATGTAATGCGATGCGAGGATATTGCACATCGACTTATTTCGAATTTACATTAAAAAAAGTGTCCATAAATATTTATGGGAGCACTTAGTTTTCCATGCGTTATGGAGAACCTACAAATTTCACCTTCATAAATTTCCACGAAGTGGAAGTAAACTATTTACATGACTGCATATGGTTCTTTATTCTGATGATTATTAAAAAAAAACCCTCTGAAATTAATGGTATTTTAGTAATTGTGCACTTTATTATTTATTATAAAAAACGTTAATCTAAAAGAGCGGTAGAAAAATATATAGATTATACTCTATAACAGTTTCCATTCTTTTTATTCTTTATTTCTTTTTTAATTAAATAAAAAAATAAAATATTGAGCATTATAAAATATTTATTTATCGATATTTCCGTGGAAATAAAAGAGAAAAATCACGGAAAAATAAATAATGTTCAACCTATTTCCTTTTTCAACAAGTAAATGCTTCGATGCATTAGAAAGAGCCGAGAGGGGATTAAAAGCACCCAACTCAAAATTTGCAACGAGTGTTGCCAGGTGTCCCAATTTACGCTTGATGTTCCGATTTCCAGGCGTTCTAAGACCTGTCTTACTGCTCTGGATGTCAAATGTTCCGATTTTTCATGATGCACGATTTATTTTAAGGGGACATACGATCCTTTAAACAAATTAAAAATTTGATTTCGGAAACAAATATTTAAAGTGGCCCCATGTATTTATTTTTGCACTAATCACATCAGTTTCTTTTTGTTAATACTATAATATGTTCTTCATGCAATATAATATATAATTTGCTTAAAACATTGTATAATTAATTGATAATTATTCCTTAATGTATTAATAATTATTCCTTAATGTATGCTTTTTTTAAATTAATGATAATGTATAGCTTACGCGTTTGATTTAAAAATATCTATTGCCTCTAGAACTTTGAAACTTTTAATATAAGTTTAAGAATATTAGAAAAATAAAATCGACTAAAATCTCACGAATAAACAAAAAATTTCTTAAGTTTTTTGACTTTCAAAATAAAAATATGAAAATTTTGATATTTTTTGTCACTCGAATACCCATACGTTTACAATTCTTGTTAAATTTCTTAAATTTTAGTTCAGTTTGAAGAGAATGGTCTAGTAAAGACAAATATAAAGTTTCGAATCATTACCTTTATACATTTGGAGTTATCGCGCGCGGAAGTAAAAAAAATATCGACTTTTGAGAAAAATCAATTTAAACATAAATGTATCGCTTGAAACAGACCAAGGCTAATTTAATTTTTTTACTATAACGGGCGCAATTTTACGAATATTTTGATACGGTTTGTGGCAAATTGTTCAGAAAAAAATTAGCTGTCAAATGAATTAAAAAACAAAAAATCGATTTTTTAAAGATATTAAGGGTCGTATGTCCCCTTAAATTTCTTTTCGTACTCTATTATTAATCATTCTATTCGTTAATTCGTAATCATTTATTAATACTAATCATTCTATTCATTACTCTGTATCGAATGGAACGCAATACAGTAAAACCTGTGAAGACAGAACCTATCTATAATGGTATATTTCTTTAGTCCCTTCCAAAGGAATTCCTTACAAATCTACCTGCCTAGGGGGAAACCTGTCTCAAACGGAATTTTCTTCGTTTTCTTACGGATTCTGTTTTTACAAGCTTTGCTGTACTCAGGGCCTGATTATCCAAAAAGCACATGAAGCATGTACTTCCCCTCTAAAATTTAAGAGGACCCCAAAATGATTGTGAAATGAGGCCTCTAATTTTCATTTTTGTTTTTTTTACATTGCATTTTTAATTATTTTGGAAGGGAAAGTTTACCTAATGCAAGAGGATAGCGGCACACTACTTCAGGAATAACCGGGTATTTCGGGTTAATTAACCTGGAAATATGAATGTGATCAATGGGATGTTAATTGATCACCCAACATCCTGATGTGCTGATTAGAAACCATCAGGGTAATTGAGCATACACCTATATGTACTAAATATAGCTGAAGTACAGGGTGATTATAATTAAAGTTGCACTTTCAAAAGGTCGAAAAAAAAGAAACACTGGTCAGAATGACCCGATATTTCATCTGAATATACGTGAAGCAATGGGGATTTATTTTGTGAAAGAAAAATAAGCTAAAACGTTGACCTACAGATGGCGCTGTACTCGTCATAAGATCCTAATTAAAAGACGTGACATGCCGTTTTGGCACATTTTGTTCAAAGCCTATCTACCATGACAAAGTGGTGCCACAGCGGATAGAAAAAAATCGGTTTTTAATTGTTCCTAGGCCAAAAACAGTAGAAAAAGCAAATATGAAATGGATTTTTAATTGTCCCTAGGCCAAAATAATTGGATAACCAATTGTGATTGGCATTGTACATGAAGTTCAATGAAAATAAATTTTCGGTATCGGAAGGCGGGACGGCTCGGTTCTGGTGTCTTCCTCCAGGGACTGCGCTAACATTGCTGGGTTTCCCTGGGTGGCCATCCCGGGCCGAAAACCGCAGAACAAGCAAAAATTGATGAAACCATCAAGAAAAAAAAGTCGGCCACGACTTACTTAAGAAATGTTCAATATGCTGTCCACTATTTTATCCTAAGAGCTTAAAGCGCGGAACAGCATGTTCCGCAACAAATCGGAGAGTTTCAGGGGTGATATTGTGAATGTGTTTGCGTAACGCGTGTTTCCAATTGGACCACCGTACACAGCATGTTTTAGGTAAATCCAAAGCCAGAACTTGCAAAGGTTCAGGCCAGGTGAGGCCAGGCTTTTGGAAAATGGCGACGATAATTTTGTCATTTCCAAAATTCATATTCAAGAGCTGCTTCACTGGTGTTGTAATGTGCGGAGGGGCGCCATTTTGCATAAAAAATGTGCTATCCACACATTTGCGCCATTGCAGTGTTGGAATAAGCTGGTTGCAAAAAGCAGACCAACAACGTACCCCATTGACTGACCAGGTGACAGGACCTGAAGGAACAATCTCGTCAAAAAAGAAACGACCAAAGATAAATATCGCTGTAAACACGCACCACACAGTGACTTTTGCAGGATAAAGAGGCAATGGTTGTATTTGGAACGGATTCTCACAGGCCACATATTCTGCAATTTTGAGTACTGACACAACCTTGGCGATGGAAATGGGCTTCGTCTGTCCACAAAATGTTCCATGACCATGCATTTCAAACTTCCATTTAAGCAAGAAATTGCAGGATGAAAGCTTTTCGTTTTGGCAGGTCAGCAGGAAGGAACTCCTGAACATGCGTAATCTTGTATAGATAGCCTCCCAGGATCTTTCGTAAAATTTTACGAACGGTGCTGACACGCATGCCTAATTTTCGTGAAATTACCCGTGCACTGCACGTTCCCAAAATACTACTTGATGTTTCCTGCAAATACTGTAGCCACATCCTCCACTGACCTCGAAGCAATTGCTTTCCCCCCCCCCCCTCTGCCACATTTCACGTCAAATAAACCCGTCTCTTCGAATTTATCAATCATCTACTGCAGCCGGATGCAGTCATCGGGCCAATGTCACTTCGGGCCAATGGAATTTCTTCAATGCAATTGCCGCACAGTCACTCTTTCTTGTAAAAGAGCTTCACAAGCAGGGCCCGATCCTTCAATGATAGAGTCATGACTACCTCTTCAGATGCAGAATAACAGGAACTACATGTTCCCAGCCTTTTTATCAGAATAAGTATAATGTGCGGTGCATAGGTCACTTCTTTTAATTAGCTTCTTATGACGAGTACAGCACCATCTATCGGTCAACTTTTGAACTTTTGTTTACTTTCTCAAAACAAATTCCCATTGCTTCACGAGCCCCACCAGTGGCCGAGAGGTTCTGCTCTCGAAGCTGGTTGACGGGAGGTGCTGGGTTCGATCCCAATCGCGCCCGTCGGCCTAATCGTTCTGAGTTTTCGTGGTTTTCTTCGAACCGTGGATTTCCACACGTAAATACGGGTTAGGTTCCCTTAGAAAGACCATCACGGAGGGCACTCACCCCCCCCCCCCCTTTAGGACCTATATCCCTCGTGTTGATAATTGGCCGTCATAAACACAACCAACCCATTGCTTCACGTATACTCAGCTGAAATATCAAGTCATTCTGACAGATAGTTCTCTTTTTACTGCCTTTTGAAAGTGCAACATTAATTATAATCACCCTGGATATACAGAGAGCATAAAATAGCTGTTTAATGAAATATATTTGAACACGACTAAGCCACTCCCGGGAATAATATTAGTATAATTGAGTTTTCATGCATGAAGAATTAAGAAAACGTATTCTAAATGAAAAAACCTCCGAAATGGGGCTCCCGTGCTTCCCCTGGATTCATAGGTTAATCGGGCCTAACTGTACTTTATTCAGTAAACCCTGTGTAAACGGAATCTGTTTATAATGGAATTCTCTTTTAAAAGAAAAAAATTCATCGTTCCTGCATAGGAATGCTATACAATTTATACCTGCAAATTGGAGTTTTGTTTTCAGTCGGTTAGATATTCCGCTTTCACAAGCTTTACTGAATAGATTAGTTGCGTTTATTTAGGGTTGGGTTGGGTTGATTTTTGACGACCAGTTATCTACTCGAGGGATATAGGCCCAGGCGGGAAGTGCCCTTCGTGGGGGTCTTTCTAAGGGAACCTAATCCGTATTTACGCATGGAAATCCATGGTTTGAAGAAAATCACGAAAACTCCGAACGATTAGGCCGATGGGCACGATTGGGTTCGAACCCAGCACCTCCCGCCTACCAGCTTCGAGAGCAGAACCTCTCGGTCACTGGTGGGGCGCGTTTATTTAGCATAATAAAATCTGTTAAGACGGATTTTCAAAGAAAAGGAGAAAAAATTCCGCTTTAAATATGTTTTCGAGGAGGTGTAATTAGTATGGTATTCCTGCCTTTTTTATGTTTAAGACAGGATTCTGTTATAGACAGGTTCCGTTTTTATAAGGTTTACTGTATTTTTATGTCTTGATTTAGAAGTCTCCGTTTCTTTCTTTTTTCTTTTTTTTGTGTCTTTGTCCGCTTTTTGCGATACAGGACCTGGCAACATTATTTGCAACATCTTTTTTTTTTTTTTTTTCCCACTCAGGAAATTATACATTGTACTACAAGGAAGGACACAAGGAGCAGACTAGGGGGATTTATAACAAGTTATTTTTTGGAGCTAAAGGTTCTATCTACGATAATCCCAAGAGCGGGAGTCTTGGTAATCAAACGATTTAGCACGATGTATATGATCTGTGTTATCACTTGTTGCGCTGATTACGTGCTGGTATACCCAAACAGTAATTTAAATGTGGAGTGGATTGTTTTGTAGATTATATGTATACATAAATACTAAGAAATAAAATTATTTTCGAGAAAAAAAAATCCTTTCATTGTTGTTAAAAATATATGATTGTTTTCTTTATTCAGTATTGATTAATATTAAAGTACATTTTTAAGGAAAGAAATATTATTAATTTTTATTTTCTCGCTAGAAATACTAAAAAGGCTCACACGTATGTATGTTATGTGACATTAATATCTAATATTTATTCCAATAAATGTATCGAAAATTAACTTTCTTTGAATGTGAGCTTTATTATTAGATGCCAAAATCTACATTTTTAAAGAAACAAGAAGAAAAAATCATACATAAAGCATAGATTATGAAACACTTTCAACATTATCAGAATAATTAAAAAAATTCATGTTTTCAAAAGAGATACATAACCTAGTAAAAATCTATTTTCATTAATTGTTGTACATTGGTGGTATGTGTGAATACTTACGTATAACTCTCTATATGATCTACAGAATTTGTATAAACCATAAAATACACAAGGAGAAGAGTTAAGTTAAAAAAGCATACCACAGCTGAAATCGCACTTCCAGCAATTAGTATGAAATAATTAACATTTCTGTGTAAATAAGTCTTTTTTTAAAACATTTTTAAATATGAAGATTTTTAATTATTTGGCCTTTTCAGGATAAGGGCTTAGAGGAGAAGAAATAACAGAAAAACTTAGATAAAGTTTTGAGATTTGTCCTGCAAGCACCGAATTTTGACATTTTACTGGGGGAAAATTATTACTGTAGTTTCCAGGGGAGAATAATTTACTTTAAAAGAATAAGGTGATGATGAATGATGAATGAATGATCATGAATTATGATGAATATGAATATGATGAATTAATAACCCTTGATGTGTAAATAATTTTTTTTTTTTTAGGTTTTTAAAGGTGAGGATTTTTAATTATTTGGCCTTTTCAGGATAAGAAGTTAGAGGAGAAGGGGATAACAGAAAAACATAAGATAAAAGTTGGAAATTTGTCCCGCAAACACCCAATTTTGACATTTTACGGGGGGGAGGGGGGAATTATTACTGTTAGTGTCCAGGGGAAAATAATTTACTATAGAAGAATTAGGTATAAGTACATAGGATGAATCAATGAACCTTGATGTGTAAATGTCTTTTTTTAATAACATTTTTAAAGGTGAAGATTTTTAATTATTAGGCCTTTTCAGGATAAGGAGTTAGAGAAGAAGGCGACAACAACAACAACAAAAAAAAAAACATAAGATAAAATTTTGAGATTTGTCTAGCAAACACCCAATTTTGACATTTTACTGGGGGAAAATTATTACTGTTAGTTCCCAGGGGAGAATAATTTACTTTAGAAGAATAAGGTATAAGTACTTAGGATAAATCAAAGAACCTTGATCTGTAAATAAGTCTTTTTAAAAAACATTTTTAAAGGTTAAGATTTTTAATTATTTGGCCTTTTCAGGGTAAGGAGTTAGAGGAGAAGGGGATAACAGAAAAACATAAGATAAAATTTTGATATTTGCCCCGCAAGCACCCAATTTTGACATTTTACTGGGGGGAAATTATTACTGTTAGTTTCCAGGGGAGAATAATTTATTTTAGAAGCATAAGGTATAAGTACTTAGGATGAATTAATAAAACTTGATTTGAAAATAAGTCTTTTTTTTCAAACATTTTTAAAGGGGGGGATGTTTAATTATTTGACCTTTTCAGGATAAGGAGTTAGAGGGGAAGGGGATAAAAGAAAAACAATAGATAAAATTTTGTGATTTGTCCCGAAAGCACCCAATTTTGACATTTTACTGGGGGAGGTGGGGGGGAATTATTACTGTTAGTTTCCAGGGGAGAATAATTTACTTTAAAAGATTAAGGTATAAGTACGTAGTATGAATTAACAAGCCTTGATGTGTAAATAAGTCTTTTTTTTAAACATTTTTAAAGGAGAGGATTTTTAATTATTTGGCCTTTCGGGATAAGGAGTTAGAGGAGAAGGGGATAACATAAAAACATAAGATAAAATTTTGAGATTTGTCCCGCAAGCACCCAATTTTGACATTTTACTGGGAGGAAATTATTACTGTTAGTTTCCAGGGAGAATAATTTACTTTAGAAGAATAAGATATAAGTACTTAGGATGAATTAATGAACCTTGCTGCTTAAATAAATCTTTTTTAATAACATTTTTAAAGGTGAAGATTTTTAATTATTTGGCCTTTTCAGGATAAGAGAATAAAGGAAAGGGGAGATAACAGAAAAATATGAGATAAAAGATTTGCTCTGCAAACACCCAATTTTGACATTTTACTGGGGTGGGGGAATTATTCCTGTTAGCTTTCAGGGGGGAATAATTTACTTTAGAAGAATAAGGTATGAGTATTTAGAATGAAATAATAAACCCTGATGTGTAAAAGCCTGTTTTGAACATTTTCAAACGTGAAGATTTTTAATTATTTGGCCTTTTAAGGATAAGGAAGAGAGAACAAAAAATATAAGATAATATTTGGTGATTTGTTGTGGTTATATGTCAAGGGTGGCAATTCATATATTTAATCAAAACTACAGGGTGCATCACACCAATCTGAGTAAGGTTTTTATTCATAACTTTAACAATAAAGGAGATATTTTAATGCAATTTACGACAAATATATCTTCCTTTGTTTAAAATGTCATTATATCTTCGGAAGTGATCAACAACTATATTCACATTGCATAGATTGAATTACTGTGTTATTCACCCAGATCGTATAATAATGTCATCCCACTGCATACAAAGCATGGTTACTTTATTGAAAATTTTGTTAAAATAATTTCATTTTTGTTAAATTTATGAACGTAACTCCAGTTTCAAATAAAACTTAGGCATTCTCAATTTTTTAGTGAATGATTGATTGATTTTTGTATCATATCACTATACAGAATTTATTCTTAGTTGTAGTGGGGCATGCAGTCTACACAGTTAAATTTTTGTCCTGGTTTGATCCAAATTTTGGTGCTCAGTAGCTGCACCATAAGATGGTGAAATCTCGTTCTAACATTTGGAGATCTCGTTGAACTGGCTAGCAATTTCGTTCCAACTGTTGGAACTATGACAGGTGTAAATTTCCAGGTGGGTGAAAAATGTCCGGGCCAGATTCGAACCAAGTATGCCGTGGCTGAAGTCGCCAATGCTCTACCAACTGAGCCATCCCGGGCGAATCTGGAGGACTAAATCACCCAGCAATCCTGAACGATCTCAGCAGGTGCTCTAATATCTGAATCAGCTCAACATAATAAATCGAAGGTTATTATTAGAACTGTTGGATGAATTTAACCAAGATCACATTTAATGGTGTTTTCACTGACAAAAAATCTTTCCTTATACAGTAAAGCCCCGATTATCCGCGGTGCGGCTTATCCGCGAAGCAATTATTATTATTATTATTATTATTATTATTATTATTATAATTATTATTCAAGCCAACAGCAAGGAAAATGCAATAAGCCCTACTAATAAATATAAACAGAAAAATCCATGTATTCGAAAGTAATAGAAGAATATTTCTAGATTCGGTAGCATGTTTAAACTATCAGATATAAAGTCTTGATGTCTTTTCTTGCTTTTATTAACAAAAGTATAGGCAGCAATTAAAATATTTAACAATTAAATAAGACTATTATGATAAATTCCAGGGAAGCATATTAATTTTTAAGATAATAAAGGTGTTTCCAAAGCAAGAAGCAAAAACAAGTGACTAATTTTTTTTTTTAAAGGTGTAACTCAACACTTTTTGTACAGTATGTAAGGCATTGTTTCTTGTTTACTGTTCTTTATTTTAGTAATTTAAACATAAAGCAAAATTTTCTGCTGTACTGTGCATATGTAGGTATTTTAAACGTTTTATTATGTCTTTTGGGTACTTGTTAGTTATCCCGTCGACCAAATTACTGTCGCCACATTGTAAGATTAATTGCCAATAATGGTTGCCATTAATTAATTAATTGTAAGATTAAATGCCAATAATGGCCAATAAAACCATTAATTCGACGTTTTATTTTTATTTTATTAATGTTTTACTAGTTTATTTGTTCTTTCGTCATTTAAAATAAAAAAAATATGCCAATTTGTATAATTTGGCGATTTATATAATTTGGCGAAATTGGTCGACGGGATAACTAACAAGTACCGTTTTTTGTACATTAAAACATAGTTTTTATGTTGAATTTTCTTTTTATCGTGCTTGCACGCCATTTTCAGTCTTTTTCGGGTTATCCGCGGTGCCCTTGCCACCCAATCCCGCGGATAATCGGGGCTGTACTGTAGTTCGGAAGTCGGTGACATCGAAAGCGGAATTGATTTTATTTTTTATTTTTTTTCTTTTGTAAATCGATAGTGAAAAGTCATACGAACAAAATGTGCTAGGAATGACTAGGTTTGACAAGCCGAAAATAGGTTTCATTAAATTAATTATTATTAAAAAGCTATAATTATTTACCGTTATCGCGAAAAGCCGACACATGGTCAGCGTCCAAACGTGAAATAGAGTGTTGTCATATGTAATTTATTTTCTCATATATAATTTAGATTTCGGACAGGCTGAAGAAAGACAGACGGAAACAGGTAAATAATTTACATTTTTAAATATCTTGATACCAATTTTGAAATTTTAATTGTTTAAAAGGCGTAGAGCCAACAGCGGGAAAAAGTGTCCAAGCCTAAAATCAAACCAGGGTCATTGACTATACGCGTCAATGCTTTTGCCACTTTGGGCACTTTTTGCCTTTTACGCATTTAAGATTTGAAAATTATTAAAATTCAAGGCGTGTCAAATTTTCTAAGAAAAATGTCCAAAAATTACACATGTAGATTTATCTTGATACCTTTTTAATTATCGGATTTGTTGATAATAGAAATGACCCCTCTGGGGAGCAATTTTCTAAATTTTGCGCACATCATTCGTGCCCCCCCCCCTGGGGAGAAATTTTGGGAGGAGGGGCTCTGGAGTGCAAAACATGAATATGTGGTCACAGACCTTTCCAACAATATGTCACATGTGGGGGGTCGGCGAAAGTTAAAAAAATGCCCCCCTTGGGATCTACTATCGCGCCTCTTGGAATACATCCCCCTCCCTCTTTTTGAAATACCGTTTGCAGAAATCTGTTACTGTGCACGGTGACTATATAGAAGAGGACTAATACAATGTAGCTATTTCATAAATTTTACTCAATTATTTCTACGTGAGGGCAAAAACTTATTGAAATCCCCTCGTATTTTGTCGTAAGCATTTTTTTTTTTGTTGTTATACCTAATGTAGGTTTAGGACAGGCTGCAGAAAGTCAGTGGCAACCAAGTAGATGTAGATAATTTTGAATTTTAAATATCTTGATATTTCTTTTAAATAACGGATTTGTTTATATAACATGTGGAATAGTATTTTGTCATAAGAGATTTATTTTCTAATGTATAATGTAGGTTTCAGACAGGCTGGAGGAGGTCAGTCGCAACCAGGTGATTAATTTAGAAAGTAATATACAGGGTAAGTCAAAATGGATATAGCGATTACAAACGGCTTTAACTATTTAATGGAAAAGAATTTATCAATAATATTAACAAAGAATATAGACGGAACTTCAAAGTTTCTTTACATAAGGCAAGTGTAGTGAAGCGGAAGCCTACGCATGCGCGATTTGAAACTTTGCAACGACAAGAAACTTATTCATTGCGGCAGTCTCATTAGTGAAAATGGCCAAGTATGACGGTAAAAATGGCCGATTATTTTTCTGTGGGGTTATGTGAAAGACGGGGTGCCTCCCATGCCCAAAACAAATGAAGAACTCAAAGTACACATTTGTAATGCGATTTCGTCGGTGACTGAACAAATGTTTCAGAATGTATGGCGTGAAATGGACTACCGCCTAGAGGTTGTTCGTGTGACCAAGGGAAGTCACATAGAACATCTATGACGTATGAATACAAAATTTTGAAGTTTCGTCTACATTCTATGTTAATCTTATCGATAAATTCTTTTCCATTAAATAGTTGTAGCGTTTGCAATCGCTATATTCATTTTGACTTACCCTGTATCTTGATACTTACACTGTAAAAAAAAAAAAAAAAAAAAAAAAAAAAAAAAAAAAAAAATCTGTAGTTCTACAGATGTAAAGTTATGTGCTTACTAAAATTTCATCTGTAACTGTACAAAAAAAAAAGCTGCAAATCTAGAAAACTAGTTTTTATAAAGCTATAGAAATCTGTAACTTTACAAATGAATCTACTAAAATTACAGTAATCTTACTAAACTTTTATTTGTAACCCTGGTTGCAGTAACATGAAAAGTTCTAGGCATCTCAGTTTCCTAAAAAATTCTTAGTAACCTTACATATTTTTTTTTATTTTCGATGCAAAAGTGTGTCTGTTACATGAAATTTTGTTGTTGCCGTTACATAAAAAGCTCTAGGAATCACAGTTTCCTAGAAAAACTTTAGTAACTTTACAGATTATTTTTTACAGTGTATTTTAAATAGGATTCATTGATGTAATATATCAAATAGTATTTAGTCATAAAGAATTTATTTTGTAATATCTAATGTAATTTTAGGACAGGCTGGAGGAAGTCGGTGGCAACCAGGTAAATAATTCAGAATGTCAAATATTTTGATAATTTTTTAAAAATATCGGATTCAGTCATATAACTCATACGCAATTTTTTTTTCTAATATATCCTGTAGGATTCGGACTGGCTGAAGGAAGAGAGTCGCAACCACGTAAATAATTTAGAATTTTAAATAATACCTTTTTAATTATCGGATTTGTTGACATAACGTGTGGATTAGTATTTTGTAATAATTTTTTTTTTGTTATATATAATGTAGGTTTAGGACAGGCTGCAGGAAGTCAGTCGCTACCAGGTAAATAATTTAGAATGTAATTTATCTTGATAATTTTAAAAAAATAGTATTCCTCTATATAATATTTTGATAGTGTTTTGTCATAAGCAATTTATTTTGTTATATCTAACGTAGGTTTAGGGCAGGCGGGAGGAAGTCAGTGGCAACCAGGTAAATAATTTCGAATGTAATTTATCTTGATAATTAAAAAAAATAGTAATCTTTTATATAATATTTTGAAAGTGTTTTGTCATGAGTAATTTATCTTCTTATATATAATGTAGATTTCGGACAGGCTGGCGGAAGTAAGCCACAACCAGGTAAACAATTTAGAATTCTAAATAATTTGATACATTCTTTAAATATATAATATTTTCTTTATTTAATATGTCAAAAAGTGTTTTGTCATTAATAATTTAGTTTTTAATATCTAATGTAGATTTAGGACAGACTGGAGGAAGTCAGTGGCAACCAGGTAAATAATTCAGACTATCAAATATTTTGATATATTTTTTAAAATATCGGATTCGGTCATATAACCTGTGGAATAGTATATTGTCATAAGTAATTTTTTTTTCTAATATATCATGTAGGATACGGACTGGGTGGAGGAAGACAGTCGCAACCAGGTAAATAATTTAGACTTTTATATATCTTGATTACTTTCTTTAAATATAGCATTTGTTGATAAAATATGTTGAATAGTATTTCGTATATATAATGTAAGTTTGAGAAAGATTGATGGAGTCAGTATCGGTCAGGTAAATAATTTAGGATGTTGCATATCGTGATAGTTTTTTTAAATTTAATATTCGGTAGCATAACATATGAATTAGTGTTTTATCATAAGAGATTTCTATTGTTATGTCTAATGTATGTTTAGCATAGGCTATTGAAAGTCATTCGCGATCATGTAAATAATTTAGAATGCTATATAACTTGATACTTTTTAAAAATTGGATTCATTGTTATAATATATGATGTAGTATTTTGTCACGAGTAATTTTGTTTTGTTTTAGCTAATGTGGCTTCAGGACTGGCTGCAGGAAGTCAGTCGCCACCAGGTAAATAGTTTATAATATCAAATAGCTTGATTACCTTCTTTAAATACAACATTTGTTGATAAAATATGTTGAATAGCATCTTCGTATATATAATGTAAGTTTGGGAAATATTTATGGAGTTGGTATCGGACAGGTAAATAATTTAGAACGTTATATTAGTGCAGGCAATAGGGAATTTTACCTAGCAAAATTAATGGTAGTTCTGGAAATCGGCTTCCTTTATGTTTTTGGGGTCGCTGAAT
The DNA here is from genome assembly GCA_963932465.1 of Maratus speciosus. Classification (NCBI taxonomy): domain Eukaryota; kingdom Metazoa; phylum Arthropoda; class Arachnida; order Araneae; family Salticidae; genus Maratus; species Maratus speciosus. Next base: position 245,038,074 of record OZ010799.1, read on the forward strand.
CCGAATTTGTAACTTCCCACCAAAATTTTCCCCGGCAACCCCCCCAAATTTTGGTAAAAAGCCCCCTAAAAACGGTTTTTATAAAAAAAAAAACCACAATAGTTGTTATTAACTTAGATTTCTTATTGTTTTAGGGGAAAAGTATCTAGAAATTCAGAAAGTAGACAAAATTTGCAACAAATTTGATATATGACATTATGACTTAGGAAGAAAGGGAAGGGAGGATCTGCCTCGGAATATGCGTGCGGTGCTGCGTGGACTGAGTTGCGCAATTCCACTAAAACACTCACACGTTTACATTCGCCCTCCCATCTCCCCTCCGAACTTTCCTTATAAGGTTTACTTTAAGTTTTTGGTCGCTGAATCCGAATTTTTAACTTACCCCCAAAATTTTCCCCCTCGAACCCCCTCCCCCCCAAAATAGTTGTTATTAACTTAAATTTCTTATTGTTTTAGGGAAAAGCATTATGAAATTCAGAAACTAGACAAAATTTGCAACAAATAGGATATATGACATTATGACGTAGGGCAAACAGGGAGAGAGGGGGCTGCCTCAGAACATTCCCCGCGCGCTTTTCTGAAAAACCAAATTTTTTGGGGGGTTGCCGGGTGAAATTTTGGTGGGAAGTTACAAATTCGGATTCATCGACCCAAAAAACATATAGTAAGCCTTTTTCCAGAACTACCATGAATTTTGCTAGGTAAAGCCCCTATAGGTCTCTATTGCCTGGGCTATATATCGTGATAGTATTTTAAAATTTAATATTCGTTGGCATTACCTATGAATTAGTGTTTTCTCATAAGAAATTTCTATTGTTATATATAATGTATGTTTAGTATAGGCTGTTGAAAGTCAGTCGCGATCAGGTAAATAATTTAGAATGTTATAGGGTAATTACGGGATTTATGCCGCACATTTTTTTGAGTTTAGGTATAAAGTCCCATGGTAGACATAAAATAAAAAAAAATCATGCTGTTCTATTTAATGTTAAATATACAACGCGTGTAGTGCGACAAAAAAATTCAAAACAAATTATTAATATTTTGTAACAATTTTTTTCTAAAACATTACACTGCGGCGCGTCACCCGTACATTCAGGCTGAGACGTCACACTTGTGCGGTAGTTATGCCGCGCTTGTAATAAGAACAAAATGAAATTATAAATAAAAATATTCAAAAAAATATATTCATATCTGGACTATAATTAATGATTTAATAACAAAATGAAACTAAATGAGTACAATTAAACGTATTAGTAGATTCAAATTAATAATTGTTGCCTACTTTCACTATTAAAATTATCGACTTTTTTTTACATTAAATTTCAATTGTTATTTCAGCAACAACGTAACATCAATGTATTAGAAAGTGAAAAAAAAGTGAAATTGTGTTTACATAATCTATTTGTTAACCCTTTCGGGACCGGTGGCTTCTACACACATTTTATTCGGTTGGTACCACTTTTTTAAAAGAAGTTACCTTTACTTAAATAATGATGAAAATGCTTTAATTAAACAAAGTAAATATTACTTTTCTTTTTTACTGGTGCCAGAAACAAATTTTGTAAGCTCTTTATGAAGGTGCTTATATGCGCCTTTGGTCCCGAATGGGTTAAGATACCTGTGTTTTCGACTACAATCTACAGAAAAGGTGTCGAAAAAGTACAGTCTTTATGTAACTACGTATAAAAACATGATGCAACGAAGCCAATTACACTTCCTCTTTTTTGGAGTAGTTTGCAAAGAACACCTGCGTTACGCGTAATCCAATTTTTCATTATTATCATCTTGACTTGCATTTTTCTTGCCCTTCTTACTTTTTATTTTCCCCTTTTTCTCCTTTGGTTTTAGTAAACTTGATAACATGCCTAACATGGTTAGTCTGTGCAAAAAGAAAAGGAAAAGTTAATAACACTTAATCATCCCGTACAAAAGAAACTGTGGCATGTATATGTATACCGGAATAGGAGTGCGGCATGTATCCAATTTTGCATGGTGCAGACGTCGGCCATCACAGTTACTTGCCATCGCTAAGGGGAATGGCGTAAACATACTCACAGTACTCTATACAAACGCTACACTTAGTTTTGACTTCGAAATCATGCATGCATTTAGTAATTAGTGTATGAAAAGTATTTAAACATAACTTGTTTAAAAGTTTGGACAGTGAAATCATGCATTTGGATCAAATTAAGGATTGTACTTCTACAATTAAAGATCGAAATGGGATTCACGCTATACACTGTTTAAAATAATCTCATTGTGCACATATACTGTGCGTTTGACGACCATCTAGCGATAATTACAAGAAATACAAGGGATGCGGCATCTATCCCGTATATGGCGACTCTCCCGGAGTTACCCTATATAATGTAAGTTTGGGAAAGATTGATGGAGTCAGTATCGGACAGGTTAATAATTTAGAATATTGTATATCTTGATAGTTTTTAAAAATTTAATATTCGATAATATTTCGATTATATGAAGTAGTGTTTTCTCATAAGAAATTTCTATTGTTATGTATTATGTATATTTAGTGTAGGCTGTTGACAGTCAATCGCGATCAGGTAAATAATTTATAATGTTATATAACTTGATAATTTTTAAAAATTGGATTCATTGTTATTATTATATATGATATAGTATTTTGTCATAAGTAATTTAGTTTTCTTTTAGCTAATGTGGCTCCAGAACTGGCTGCAGGAAGTCAGTCGCAACCAGGTAAATAATTTAGAATTTTAAAGATCTTGATTACCTTCTTTAAATAGAATTTGTTGATAAAATATGTTGAATAGTATTTTCGTATAGGGTAATTCCGGGATTTATGCCGCAGATTTTTTTGAAGTTGTGTATAAAGTCCCATGATGGACATAAAGTGAAAAAAATCATGCTGTGCTATTTAATGTTAAATATATAACGCGTGTACTGCGACAAAAATTAAAAAAAAATTATTAATATTTTTTAATAATTTTTTTGCGGCAGTAGTCTTTTTAACACTGCGGCGCGTCAACCGCACATTCAGGCCGAGACGCCGCACTTGTGCGGTAGTTATGCCGCGCTTGTAATAAGAACAGAATGAAATTATAAATAAAAATATTTAAAAAATTATTCATATCTGGACTATAATTAACGATGTAGTAACAAAATGAAACTAAATGAGTACAATGAAACGTATTAGTAGATTCAAATTAATAATTGTTGCCTACTTTCACTATTAAAATTATCGACTTATATTTTTACATTAAATTTTAATTGTTTCTTCAGCAACAACGTAACATCAATGTATTAGAAAGTGAAAAAAAAGTGAAATTGTGTTTACATAATCTATTTGTTAACCCAATCGGAACCGGTGCCTTTTACACAAATTTTATTAGGTGGTACCACTTTTTTAAAAGAAGCTACCTTTACTTAAATAATTATAAAAATGCTCTAATTAAACAAAGCAAATATTACTTTTCTTTTTTACTGGTGCCAGAAACAAATATTGTAAGCTCTTTATGAAGGTGCTGATATGCACCTATAGTCCCGAATGGGTTAAGAGACCTGCTTTTTCGACTACAATCTACAGAAAAAGTGTCGAAAAAGTACAGTCTTTACGTAATTACATTTAAACACATGATGAATCGAAGCCAATTACACATCCTCTGTTTTGGAGTAGTTTTCTAAACATTCCTTGCAAAGAACGCCTGCGTTACGCGTAATCCAATTTTTCATTATTGACTTCACTTGCATCTTTCTTGCCGTTCTTACTTTTTATTTTCCCCTTTTTCTCCTTTGGTTTTAGTAAACTTCATAACACTAGGGGGCTCGGCCCCCTACGAGCTACGCTCGCCAACCCCCGTTCAGACACTGCAGTTTCTAAAAGCACGCTAATTTTATCGGCTTTAAAAAGATTTTGAAAGAATTGAATTATCTCTCTATTCTAAAAAAAAGTAACTACCGCTGTCACCGCCGCCGCCGCCTCCGCCGGTTTTGAATTTTTTGTGACCGGAGGTCTTTCTTCGTTAATATTAAGAAAAATAATGCATACAAAAATATGAAAATCAGTAGTATTATACAGAAATGGTTGATAAACACGTTGATGCAGCCAGTTTTCAAATCGAAGAATTATTTTAAGAGATATTTAATGCTAAATTTGGACAAAATCGTTCCACTAAAAAGTTTTATAGGAGCAAAAACTGTTCATGGGAATTTAATCATTTTTAGATCATTTTATACGTTTGAAGTTCCCGGTGTGCAGACTAGATTTCTGTTTTTAATTTGACTAATTTTTTGAGGTTTTATTTCTATTTTAAATTCAAATTTTCAGCATTTCTAGAGATATTTTTTACAGATTTTAGAAAGTGATATTAATTTAAACTGTTGCCAACTGTATAAACAGCGGAAAAAATAATGTTTGCTTCAAAAAAAAAAAAAAAAAAAAAAAAAAATTATACGTGTAAATAAATTAAAAATTTATTTACACGTGACTATTATAACCAGAAAAAACATTTGCAATTGTAATTAAATAATTATGTACAAAAAGCTGGAACTTATTAAAAATTACGTCATAAAAACTATAATTACACGTAAATTTTAAGAGAGAAAGGAATTTGTAAAATAATAAATTTATTAACATGCGTTAGAAGTCTTAAATAGGAGAAATTACGTCATATTTACGTCACATTACAGTTATTACATAAAATGAACACAAAATAATATAGCAAAACGGTTTAAATTTAGAAATTGCGCTAGACATTTATTTGATATTTTGAGAGGATACTTTTCTACTATTTTTGTTAGGAAAGCGCAAATAATATTTCATTTCTAATACAAGTATTTTCACGTGAATATTAAAAAGAGAAAGAATAGTTTGGTCAAAATTACGTCAGATTAAAAACGATTAATTTAAAATGTCTCATTTAAAAGAACTTTCTTTTCACTTTGTTAAAAAATACCAGGAGACAAAGACTCTGTTTACTTAATTCCTTTTATATTAGCTTATTTTGAAATGTTGTAACACGTGTCTACGTCATCAAGTTATTTTTATTTCGACGTTTTATTTGTATTTTTATTAATGTTGTACTAATTTATTTGTTCTTTCGTTATTTAAAATAAAAATTATGTCAATTTGTATAATTTGGCGAGTGGTTTGGCGATTCATATAATTTGGCGAAATTGGTCGACGGGATAATCAAGTAGTACCGCAGCGGATTTGGCGTTAAAATTCCCCAATCAAAGAGAAATGAATAGAAATCCGTTTATAGGGAGATCGCCACTGTTTTTTAAATTATAATTCAATCTTTCGAAATCTTTTTAAAGCCGATCAAATTAGCGTGCATTTAGAGTCTGCGGTGTCTGGAAGGGGGTTGGCGAGCGTAGCTCGTAGGGGGCAGAGCCCCCTAGTAATTTAAAAAACAGTGTCGTTCTCCCTATAAACTGGTTTCTATTCATTTCTCTTTGATTGGGGAATTTTAAGGAAAAATCAGCTGCTGTTAAAAGTTACAATGGCTATTTTCCTCTTTGATTACATTAAATCAGTTAAACATTTCAAGATAAGCTCATATAAAATGAATTAAGTAAACAGAGTCTTTGTTTCCCGGTATTTTTTAACAAAGCGAAAAGAAAGTTCTTTTAAATAAGTCATTTTAAGCGGGCTCTCATGTCAAGCACACAAGTCGTATGTTTGTTGGTCAATAAATAAATAAATAAATAAAATACATTTAAAATGTATTGTTTTTAATGTCACGTAATTTTCACCAAACTTTGCTTTCTCTTTTTAATATTCACGTGAAAATACTTTTGTTAGAAATGAAATATTATTTGCGCTGTCCCAACAAAAATAGTTGAAAAGATCATCTCGAAATATCAAATAGATGTCTCGCGCAGTTTTTAAATTTAAACTGTTTTGCAATATTATTTTTTGTTCATTTTACGTAATATGTGTAATGTGACGTAAATGTGATGTAATTTCTCCTATTTAAGAATTCTAACGCATGTTAATGAATTTATTATTTTACAATATCCTTTCTCTGTTAAAATTCACATGTAATTATAGATGTAGTAATTTTCAATAAGTTCCTGCTTTTTATACGTAATTATTTAATTCTAATTTGAAAGTTTTTTTTCTGTTTATAATAGTCACGTGTAAATAAATTTTTAATTTGAAGCAAACATTATTGTTTGCGCTATTTATAAAGTTGGCAACAGGTTAAATTAGTACAATTTTCTAAAATAAGTAAAAAAATATCTCTCGAAATGCCAAAAATTTGAATTTCAAATAGAAATAAAAGCTCAAAAGATGAGTAAAATTTAAAAACTAAATGCAATCTGCACACCGGGAAATTATAACGTATAAAATGATCTAAAAATGATTAAATTCCGATGTATAGTTTTTGCTCCTATAAAACTTTTTTAATGGAACGACTTTGTAAAAATTTAGCCTTAAATATCTCTTAAAATAATTCTTCGATTTGAAAACTGTCTGCATCAGCGTGTTTATCAAACATTTCTCTATAATACCGCCAATTTTCATATTTTTGTATGCAATATTTGTCTTATTATTAAGGGAGAAAGACATCCGGTCACAAAAAACTCAAAACCGGCGGCGGCGGTGACAGCGGTACTTACTTTTTTTTAGAATAGAGAGATGCCTAACGTGGTTAGTCTGTGCAAAAAGAAAATGAAAAGTTAATAACACTTAATCATCCCGTACAAAAGAAACTGTGGCATGTATATGTATACCGGAATAGGAGTGCGGCATGTATCCCATTTTGCATGGTGAACACGTCAGCCATCACAGTTACCTGCCATCGCAAAAGGGAATGGCGTAACCATACACACAGTACTCTATACAAATGCTACACTTAGTTTTGACTTCGAAATAATGCATGCATTTAGTAATTAGTGTATGAAAAATATTTAAACATAACGTGCTTAAAAGTTTGGACAGCGAAATCATGCACTTTCGTCAAATTAAGGATTGTACTTCTACAAGTAAACATCGAAATGGGATTCACGCTATACACTGGTTAAAATAATCTCATTGCGCATTTATACTGTGCGTTTGACGACCATCTATCGTTGATTACAAGAAATACAAGGGGTGCAGCATCTATCCCGTATACGGCGACTCTCCCGGAGTTACCCTATATAATGTAAGTTTGGGAAAGATTGATGGAATCAGTATCGGACAGGTTAATAATTTAGAATATTGTATATCTTGATAGTTTTTAAAAATTTAATATTCGATAATATTTCGATTATATGAATTAGTGTTTTCTCATAAGAAATTTCTATTTTTATGTATTATGTATATTTAGTATAGGCTGTTGACAGTCAATCGCGATCAGGTAAATAATTTATAATGTTATATAACTTGATAATTTTTAAAAATTGGATTCATTGTTATTATTATATATGATATAGTATTTTGTCATAAGTAATTTTGTTTTGCTTTAGCTAATGTGGCTTCAGGAGTGGCTGCAGGAAGTCAGTCGCAACCAGGTAAATAGTTTAGAATTTTACATATCTTGATTACCTTCTTTAAATGTAGCATTTGTTGATAAAATATGTTGAATAGTATTTTCGTATATATAATGTAAGTTTGGGAAAGATTTATGGAGTCGGTATCGGACAGGTAAATAATTTAGAATGTTATATATCGTGATAGTTTTTAAAAATTTAATATTCGTTGGCATTACATATGAAATAGTGTTTTCTCATAAGAAATTTCTATTGTTATGTATAATGTATGTATAGTATAAGCTGTTGAAAGTTAGTCGCGATCAGGTAAACAATTTAGAATGTTATATAACTTGATAATCTTTAAAAATTGGATTCATTGTTATAATATATGATATAGTATTTTGTCATAAGTAACTTTGTTTTGTTTTAGCTGATGTGGCTTCAGGACTGGCTGCGGGAAGTCAGTGGCAACCAGGTAAATAATTTAGAATTTTAAATATCGGATTTGTTGTTCTAACATGTGGAATAGTATTTTTCCATAAGAAATTTATTTTGTTATATATAATGTAGGTTTCGGACAGGTTGGAGGAAGTCAGTCGCAACCAGATAAATAATTTAGAATGTAATAGAACTTGATAATTTAAAAAAAAAATTGATTCATTGATATAGTTTATTGATTAATGTTTTTTCATAAGTAATTTATTCTATAGTATCTAATGTAGATTTAGAACAGGCTGGACGAAGTCAGTAAAATTTTTTTAAATATTATCAGATAAAACTAATTATCAAAAATTTTATTGGATAAAATTAATTATCAAAAGCTATCAGATAAATTATCAAAAATTATCAGATAAAGATTATCAAAACGTTTCATTCTGATAACGAAGGCATTCTGAATTATTTACCTGTTTGCCACCTGGTTAAATAATTGAGTATGTCAAATATTTAGATAATTAAAAAAATATATCGTATTTGTTGATTCAACTTATATATAGTGTAGGTTTTGGACAGATTGGAGAAAGACAGTCGGAATAAGAAAATAATTTAGAATTTTAAATATCTTGACACCTTCTTTAAATATCGGATTTGTTGATATAATATGTGGAATGGTATTTTGTCATAAGTAACTTGTTTTGTCTTACCTAATGAGACTTTAGGTCAGGCTGGAGGAAGCCAATGGCAACCCGGTAAATAATTTAGAATGTTATATATTTTGATATTTTTGTAATTGGATTCATTTATAAAATATATTCGATAGTGATTTGTCATAAGTAATTTTTTTGGGGGCATATGTAATGCGGCTTTAGGACATGCCGCAGGGAATTTGTGGCAACCAGTTGAAAAAATTATAATTTTAAATATCTTGATAAATTTTGAAAAAATCGGATTCGTTATATAACATGAGGTGGTATTTGTTATACGTAATTTATTTTCTTACACATAATGTATGTTTTGGACAAGCTGGAGACAGACAATCGGAACCAGGTAAATAATTTAAGGAAATCAATTTAATCAAAAGAAAGAATTTTTTTTATCCCATTCAAATGAGGTCTTTCAATTTCTTTGCAATTTCATAGTTTAATGCGGGCATGGGTTACTGAGATCGAAAAATGCCCTATTTTGGAAGTCCGCACTAAAAGAGTTCACGCTATATGTGCTTTTAAAATTTTCAAGTTGATGATTTTATTAATATTAGCTACTGTAAATGAACTCGAATGTGCCAGAAATTATCCACTTAAGCGACGAAATAGTTCTATTGTTGAAAGTATTGTTGTACAAACTTCCAGTTATCTCAAGCAAGAGGTGGTTTTGAAAAAACTTAACTGGAAATAAAACAAAAAATTTAAGTGCCATACAAGCACAGAAAAACATGAAAATATATTTTACTTAACGCTTTGATTATTTGCCACGATTGACGATAATTTTTATATTCAAGCGTACCAGAACATACAAAAATTTTTCTTTCTGGTAGATTTGTCTTGAAAATAAGTATAAATGTAGTGTACATCACAGATTATTAGGTGCGTTCGTAGTTATATAAATACGTAGCACCTATAGTCGTCGTTCAGGCCGTCAGTCCGTCTGTCCGTTCGCATATAACAGCGCAAAAACTACCCGACTGAATCGTTCGAAATTTAAAATATACAATTGTTGCATAATTTTGTCGACTCATTTCAAATTTCATGAAAATCGGATGTATAGTTTAATGACAGACATTAAAAAATTTTCCGTTACATTACGGTCAATGGGAAAAAATGATTTCAAGTGCATTTTAATGATGTTACAGCTTTTCGAACAGAATGAAATTGATATGCACTTAGGAAGTGCACTAAAATATACATTCAGTACAATGTGCGGTGCAAAAAATATTTATAAAACTAGTTATAGTACGGAACGCACGTCATTCGCCACGTTTGACGAGTAATTTCCAACTTGTTTTTCAAAAAGTGATACTTACAGAACAAAAATAAGTGCCCTGGTTGTAACTGGGACATTTATGTCCCGACCAGCTGTCGAGGGTAAAGCTGTTCTCAAATTTAAGTTGGCTACTTCATGAATACATTTTCAGTAGTGAACGAATAAAATTGACCGGTATTTTTTTTACTCAGAGAGCATTTTCTATTTTTCGATAAAGACAAGCCGGTAAAAGTCAGCTGATCGAGGTAAATAATTGAGAATATTAAATATCGTGGTATTTTTTAAATATCTGATTACTTCATATAACACGTGGAATAATATTTTGCATTAAATAGTTTTTTTTTTTTTTTTAATCTAATGTATGTTTGAGATTTTTTGCCGGAAGTCAGTCGTAACCAGGTAAATAATTTGAAATAATAAATATCATGGTTATTTTTGAAATGCTGGATTAGTTGATATAGTATATGAATAATAATTTAGCATAGTATTATTTTTTCTACCTGATGTAGATTTTGGATATCCTGGCGGAAGGGAGTGGCAACCAGGTAAATAATTTAGAATATTTTATACCTTGATAGTTTTTTGAAAGATCGGGTTGGTTGAAAATCCACATGTTGAATATTTTTTTTGTAACTAATTTGTTTTGTTGCATCTAATGTACTACAGTACAGTCGTGAAAAAAAAGACAAAAAACAAACAAACAAACAAACAAAAAATAACTAAACACCTTCTACTAACTTTGCAAACATTTATTGTAGGAGAAAGTTTCTGGAGCCAAACGATTGGAAATAAAGTCTACTTTTAAATGATGCATGTAAAATTTGCTTAGGGGGCTATCTACATATCAAAACGAACCCAAACTTTGTTTTTTTTTTCAGCAGCAATACTCAAGTTTGACACCGTAAATAAATTCTACACCTTTCAATTAGCCTAAATCCAAATATTCACGAAATTAGTATGATTAGTTTCCGAGAAATTAATTGTTTTAAAACGAGACTATTTTAAGGGCTGTATGCAAATTGAAGTTCGGTACTCAATGAAATGATACAGAATGGTTATGTCACTTCTATTAATATATCTTTTCTTGTTAATAGGACCATTTCACTCGCTTAATATGTTTGGACTATTGCAGGCCAAATGTTTCAATAAGATTAAGTAAAATATATTTTTTTCAAATTATGTTTTCCTGCGCATTATAGACGGCCCCTTAACCCATCATTATGTGGTCTTTTAAGCATAATTCGAAAACTACTTGGAAGAAACATTTTAAATTGAGATAAAGCAGGACATAATAAATATAAATCTGTCAAAAAAGTGTACGTTGCAATTCATATTTTTTTCCAATAGTAATTTCATAATTCATATTATAAAATTTTTAAAATCTCAAATTCGATGTACAGTAGAACCTCTTTTATCCGAAACTCTTTTAATCGAAAATGTCGGTTAACCGAAATCAATTTTTAAAACTTGTTCTTTTTTTTTTTTTTTTTTTTTTTTTTTTTTTTTTTCTATCACCTTTTTTGTGTGCAAAATCCATTTTGAAAGCCTTTTTTTTTTTTTTAACTATCACATTCCTTGTGTCCAATTGGTCCTTTCCCATCTACGAGTGCATATAAATATTTTCGATCCCCTTTCTTAGAGTTCCTTTGAATATAACTTGAGCTCCCGTAAGCTGCGGAGTGGAACAAAGAAAACGAACAAATTAGCAATTCTGAAGCTTTTGTATGTTTTGCAAAAGGTTTGGCATGGCTGGAGCAGCAGAAAGACTGTGATACTGATGAACTAATAATATTACAAAACTCCGCGATAGACCTTCAAAGCAAAGGTAATTGAAACTGCGACAAACAAAACATTTTCCAAACCCTTGTGATATACGTAAAACATACATAATTTCAAAATTAAAATTCAGGTAATTTATTCTTGTTTTTAATTTGCTATTGCTTTATTTTTATTAAGCACTTGTTACCATAATGAGAAATATTGCATATATTTCTCCTTAATCTTAAAATTGAAGCATTCTCGATTCTCCGAAAGATGGTTGGTTCCAATCATTTCGGATAATCGAGGTTCTACTCGATTTATGCTCAGGTTTTTTAATATTATAACCACAGAAAAAATTATCACATTAGGATTAAAATTTCAGGAGTTATTACTAAAAATATGACAATTTAATTTAAAATTGGAAGCTCTAAATTTTGAATATTTATAATTCAGAAACATATCATCCAAATGAAATTTCGTTTCTGGGCATAATTTGAATGGAAGATTTAAAATACATTGTCAAAATTGGGTGTTGTCATTGAAAAAAAAAACAAAGTTTTGTCTGGTTTTGATTTGTTGATGGTCCCCTAAACAAATTTTATATACACCATTTAAAAGTAGATTTTATTTCAATCGTTTGGTATTAGTAACGTTCTTCTATTATAATTACTAGGTTGAGCAAAAAGTTCTGGGAAATTTGTGAAAGTTGCGTTATTATGCGCAAATTAACATTAAAAACAACAAGGACTAGTCTTCAAAGTAGAGATCATCATAGTCCACGACTTTTTGCCATCGTTCTGCCAGATTCCGGATTTGCTGGAAGTGCCACGGCGGCTTCTTGGAATCGAAAAACTCTTGACACATTTCTTCAACTTCACTGGAGGATTCAAATCGACGGACCTTGAAAAAGTGTTGCATTGATCGAAAGAGGCCAGAATCGGATGGAACCACGTCTGGACAGTACCACTAGTACTCCTTTATACGATACAAATTCTGGTAACTATTAGATTAAAAATTTCTCAGAACTTTATGCTCAACCTAATAGTTGCAGTGTTAGTAGGGGAGTTTACTTTTTTTCCACGACTGTGCATTTGTTTTAAATATCATTTAATAATTAAATTCTAAAGGAATTTAATTAAATTTTAATTGAATTCCTTTATATGTGTGTGAGTATGTGTGGGGGCCGGGAGGGAGGAGGATAGATTGAGTAAATGGGATATAAGAGAAAATTCTACTAAAAATAACATAATAGTTAAAATATATCAAAGTTTCTTGCAGTTATTACAAAAGGTAGTAAGACAAAGAAATAGAAAAATTTCTTAGACGATTTAAAATGTAAATATAATATTTGCTGATATAACATTATTTAATTAATAAAAAAGCATTCCAGTATTGTATGAATAAACAATCGATTTATAAATAAAGCATCATTCTCTCTTTTCTCCCGGCATCTTATGTTTTTATCCGTCATGGTTCAATTATGTTCTAATTTTTGTTTTCTTTTTTGATCGCAAGTGGTATGGCCAGAAAGTTGTAAAATATGCGGTATTGTTTTGCTATTTTACAAATAGAACATGCCTACTTGTGTGCATTTGCGTTTATCTTCTGTTAATAATGCCTGTCGAATTGTATATCTTCTCCTTTATTTGTGATGACTGATGACATTTCCCCCTTTTTTTTATTATGCTACATACTAACGTTATACGACGATATAGCTTTTATTTTAACATACGTTTTGGATTGTTTATCATTTCGATGTTATCTGCAATTGTTGATTTTCACATGTTTATTTCATTATATTTATATCTGCATCCATGTCTATGTCAATGTATTTATATACTGATTATACATTTGAAATCATGCGTTATAAGGAGCTAAATTTTGTCATTTTAAGCTTAATGCCGACAAAATTGGATGAAATAACGCATCTTCTATGAATGAACTCACAAGCTCCTCTGATGATTTTGTGAGTCATTCATAGTTTCTTATTTTACATACTGGTTTCATATGTTCATTTCTAAATCATCTTTAGAACTTTATCAATTTCTTCATATATTTGTGATTTCAAATTTATTATATACACACACACACACACACACATATATATATATATATGTGTGTGTGTGTGTGTGTGCGTGTAATTTTAATTATTCCTTTCTTTCGCATTTTCATCCTATTTTTCACAATAAAATACTTTTTTCTACTATTCTCAATAAAAAATTCCTTCATTACTACGCCTGGTAAGCTCAATCGTCCTACATTAAAACCATTCCATTTGGAACAATACTTTTTCTGGTATAAGAATAGCTTTTATTTATGTATATGTCGTAGGCTAATTGAGAAATCCGGCTCTTTGCAAACAGCCTAGGCTCTTTGCAAAGAGCCAGGCTAATTGGAGAATCCATCTCCCTTTTTCCAATTAGCCTGATATTTATCAGGCTTATTGCAAAGAGCCTAGAAAGCGATAGGCTAATTGAAAAATGACCACTTATTATCCGATCAGGGTGATATTTTTAGCTCACAGGCTATCAAAGCCTGAGAGCTTATGTGCCCGCCGATTCTGTATGTACGTGTGTACGTACGTACGTAACACGATAACTTTTGAAAGAAATATCCGATTTGCTTCAAATTTTTTTTCCTATGTTCATTCTGATAAGGTGCTTCCCTGATTAGTTTAAGGGTTCATTGGTTAAGGATAAAGGGGGGAAAGGGGGCTAGTCCACCACCCCCCTTAATTATAAATGGGTTTTTCATGCAGAAATATTCGATTTGCTCCAAATTTGGTATACGGTTCATTGTGTTAAGGAGCTTCCGTGATTAGATTTGAAAGCTCATTATTTAAGTATAAAGGGGGAAAGGGGGGCTACCCCCCTTAATTTAGATAAATCGGTTTTTCATGATGAATTATTCGATTTGCTCCAAATTTGGTATACCGGTTTATTAAGTTAAAGAGCTGCCTTGATTAGATTTGGAGGTTCATTAGTTACATATAAAGGGAGGAAAGGGGGCTATCCCCCCCGTAATTTAGATAAATGGGTTTTTCATGCAGAAATATGCGATTTGCAATAAATTTGGTATACCGGTTAATTATGTTAAGCAGCTTCCCTGATTACATTTGGAAGGTCATTATTATGTATAAAGGGGGAAAGGGGGGCAATTGCCTCTCCCCTTAATTTAGATAAATGCGTTTTTCATGTAGAATTATTCGATTAGCTCAAATTTGGTATACTGGTTTATTATGTTAAGGAGATGGCTTGATTAGATTTGAAGGTTCATTAGTTAAATATAAAAGGAGTAAAGGGGGGGCTAGCTCCCGCCCCCCCCCCTTAATTTAGGTAAATGGGTTTTTAATGCAAAATCATTCGATTTGCTCCAAATTTGGTATACCGGTTTATTATGTTAAGGAGCTTCCCTGATTAGATTTGGAGGTTCATTAGTTAAGTATAAAGGGAGGAAAGGGGGCTAGACCCCCCCCCTTAATTTAGATAAATGGGTTTTTCATGCAGAGTTATTCGATTTGCTCCAAATTTCGTATACCGGTTTATTATGTTAAGGAGCTGCCTTGATTAGATTTGGAGATTTATTGGCTAAGTATAAAGGAGGGACAGAGACTAGTGTCCCCTTAATTTAGATAAATGAGTTTTTCATACAGAATTATTCGATTTGCTTCAAATTTGATATACCATTTTATTACGATATGGCTTCCCTCCTTTGATTTGGAGGTTCACTGGTTAAGTATAAAAGAGGGTAAAGGGGGGCAATTGCCCCTCCCCTTAATTTAGATAAATAGGTTTTCATGTAGAATTATCTGATTTAGTTTAATTTTTTTTCAACCGGATCCGAACTTGAAGGTTCCATTTGAAGTCAACCCGAAAACCGACCACAACCAGATTTCGGAATGAGTTCAATTAGAACTTTCAGGTTCGGATCGGGTTGCCGGTGGACGGAGATTATTTTGTCTGGCTGTCATCGGGTTATAGTTCTTTGGAATATTTTTGTCGGTTAAGATTTGGTTCGGGACGAGTTTCAGGTTGGCTTCGAATTTAATTTTTAGGTTCTGGTAGCGTTGCGTGTCCACGGAAACTAATTTGTCTTGTTCGGATCCGGTTATGGATCTTTGGAATATTTTTGTCGGTTATCAGATCTGGTCGGGATTTCTGGTTTTTTCAAATGGTTTTTTCAATCGGGTTGCATGTAGACTGAAGTTATTTTGTCTTGCTCGGATCGGGGTACGGTCTGTTGTAATTTATTTTTCGGGTTTGGGTAGGGTTATGCGCTAATAACCTAATAAAAAGAAAATTGCCCAGTTAAACTGATGGCATTGAGCTCACAGGCTATTCACACTAATTGTATATTATACTCTTATTTCAAAGAATAATGCCTCTCGAAAAATAAATGAAGGTATTAGTCCCCGTTTCCCCCCTTTCTACTTAACCTAAGAACCTCCAAATATAATCAGGGAAGCTACTTAACATAATAAACTGGTATATAAAATTTGAAGCAAATCAGATAATTCTGCATGAAAAAAACAAATTGAGGGGGTTTAATTAAATTAATTCACTAAATTAAGGGGTGGGGGTATTAGCTCCCCCATTTCTCCCTTTATGCTGAACCAATGAACTTTTAAATCTAATCAGAAAAGCTACTTATTAGAGTGAACCTAGAAAAAAAAATAAACTAAATTAGGTAATTCTGCATGAAAACACATTTATCTAAATTAAGAGGAGGGGCAATTGCCACCCTTTCCCCCCTTTTATACTTAACCAATGAACCTCCAAATAAAATGAAGGAAGCCATATCGTAATAAACTGGTATATCAAATTTGAAGCAAATCGAATAATTCTGTATGAAAAACCCATTTATCTAAATTAAGGGGACACTAGCCCCTGTCCCTCCTTTATACTTAACCAATAAATCTTCAAATCTAATCAAGGCAGCTCCTTAACATAATAAACCGGTATACGAAATTTGGAGCAAATCGAATAACTCTGCATGAAAAACCCATTTATCTAAATTAAGGGGGAGGGTCTAGACCCCCTTTCCTCCCTTTATACTTAACTAATGAACCTCCAAATCTAATCAGGGAAGCTTCTTAACATAATGAACCGGTATACCAAATATGGAGCAAATCGAATAATTTTGCATTAAAAACCCATTTACTTAAATTAAGGGGGGGTAGGGGCTAGCCCTCCCCCCTTCCGTCCCTTTATACTTAACTAATGAACCTCCAAATCTAATCAAGCCATCTCCTTAACATAATAAAGCAGTATACTAAATTTGAGCTAATCGAATAATTCTACAGGAAAAACGCATTTATCTAAATTAAAGGGAGAGACAATTGCCCCCCTTTCCCCCCTTTATACATAATAATGATCTTCCAAATGTAATCAGGGAAGCTGATTAACATAATTTACCGGTATACCAAATTTATAGCAAATCGCATATTTCTGCATGAAAAGCCCATTTATCTAAATTACGGGGGGGATAGCCCCCCCCCCTTTCCTCCCTTTATATGTAACTAATGAACCTCCAAATCTAATCAAGGCAGCTCCTTAACTTAATAAACCGGTATACCAAATTTGGAGCAAATCGAATAATTCATCATGAAAAACCGATTTATCTAAATTAAGGGGGGTAGCCCCCCTTTTCCCCCTTTATACTTAAATAATGAGCTTCCAAATCTAATCAGGGAAGCTCCTTAACACAATAAACCGGTATACCAAATTTGGAGCAAATCGAATATAGCTGCATGAAAAACCCATTTATATAAATTAAGGGGAGGGACTAGCCCCTTTTTCCCCCTATATCCTTAACCAATGAACCCCAAAAACTAATCAGGGAAGCACCTGATCAGAATGAACCTAGAAAAAAAAAAATTGAAGCAAATTGGATATTTCTATCAAGAGTTATCGTGTTACGTACATACGTACCTACGTACGTACGTACACACGTACATACAGAATCGGCGGGCACATAAGCTCTCAGGCTTTGATAGCCTGTGAGCCAAAAATATCACCCTGATCGGATAATAAGTGGTCATTTTTCAATTAGCCTAACGCTCTCTAGGCTCTTTGCAATAAGCCTGAAAAATATCAGACTAATTGGAAAAAGGGATATGGATTCTCCAATTAGCCCGGCTCTTTGCAAAGAACCTAGGCTGTTTGCAAAGAGCCGGATTTCGCAATTAACCTACGACATATACATTATAAAAGATTTTCCCGCTTTTTCTGTGCCAATTTATATCTTTTTTTTTTTTTTTTTTTTTTTCATACGTGGCTATTACGCGTCTTCGAGCTCGCAGTTTGTATGGAAATCCAGTTCAAAAGATTTTTTGTTCTTCCCACTGTAATATTGCCCATGTTATTATTTACCGATCTACAATATCTCAGGGAAAAAGGTATCAGCTTTTTTCGTTGTCTGGCACAACTCAGGCTTGCATCATGCAATTTTACGGCAAGCATCTGATTATGTTTTTCTGAAAACTTCAGACATAAGATCTCTATTAAAATACAGCAAGATCGATTGTAGTAATGTATAAGCTTACAAAAAGCTGTTGTAATAGAGACCTGTGACTGATACTATTGGATGTAAAACTTCCCGTTCTTGTTTTTCATGATTTAAAAAGATATAAATAAAACCCACGTGCACCAACGACTTGTCTGCTTATTTGTGAGAATCATACAGTGTAATTTCATTTCCTTGGTTTATATAAGACACGATCAAATTATATTTTATGTGTGCGTGTGTACACAAATATGATTATATAAAAAAATAAATATCTATCGAATTTTTTTTATACAACTAGTAAATTGTATTTAGGTATAACTTTTTTTAAGGAATGCAATCAGGAAGAGGAGAAGGACCACCAGGTAAATCATATATTTATATTTCAACAATATTAAATCGTTTGAAATACTGTATATTGAAATTTATTTTATTGGCACAATTTATTTTGTTCTAATGTTTGCATGCGCTTTTGTTTAAGACAGTGAAATAGCTATATGACTTTAAATAAAGACATGATTTCCGAAAAAGCTTTGTAATGCATTGTAGTTTAATTGTGCATGGTTTTGTAATTTCTTAACCCTTAAATGCCGGATTTTTCAAAAATCATTGTAATAATGTTTTTCAGCTTTCATTTTTTAAATAAATCATGGGGAAAAATACTTAATAAAAATCATATTTTGTTTTAATAATGGTTTACGGCTAAAAAACAGTTTGTTACTAATCGGCAATATTGGTCTTTAATTGAAAAAATAACTTTTCTTGATAAAATTCTATAATATTAAATACACAAGAATTTTAGGAACTATAATAAGAAATAAATTTTTCTTCCTCACTGCAGAACAAAATAGGGTATTTCGCAAGTTTCCAAACAAAACAAAAAGAACAAGTAGCAACAATTGAAAAAATAAATTTTTCTTTATTCTTAAACAGCACAAGTGTTGTCATCTACATGTTGAAAATGGATTTAATAATATTTTCAGAATGTATTTTATTGGCAGCATTAGGCATTATAGCTTCAATATTATTTTAATAATATTTTAGAGCCTCAATTGGGTATGTTGCCGAAAAGCAACACTTGGCATTTAAATGTTAATATTAACAGTAAAAATTAAATTTAAAAGAAGTGTCATTAGATATGTTCAAAATTGGTTATTTTATTTAAAAAAAAGTGTTATAAAAGTTGTTAAATTGTATTTTGCATTAAAAGTTTTTTATACTATAGGAAGAAGGCAAGAAGGAAGTAGAAAACAACGTTTCCCATGTAAGATAATTTATAATATAATTATTATAAAAATTTTTGAAATAAACAGACATTCGTTTTACTGGTACAATTTATTTAGTTCAGACTCTCAGGCATGCCATTAAGTTTAAAATAGTGAAACTACAATGTGCTTTTAAATGCTGATAGGAGAATGACATAGTTTCTTAAAAATCATTGTAATACCTTGTATTTTATGAATGATTTTTGATTTTTTTTTTATGTAAAAAAAAAAAATATATATATACAGAAGTTACATTGGATATATTCATAAGAATCTTTTTCAATAGAGTCAAAACACTGTTTTAAACACTAGTGTCGTGAAGGAAATTTGCATCTTGTTATTAATAAACTTTATAATATACTTATAGCTACTTAAAAGTTGACACAAACATATAAAAATATTATTAAATGCAACCCTGAAACCTTTCAAACACACACGCGTTCAATTTCAAAGGGAAAAAAGATGACTGACTGAATAGAAATACATTTTAAAAACAAAAACAAAAATAGTACGCATGCGCAAGCTGGGTTCAACCCATTTCTCTGCAGAGGGGTGAAAAGATCAGTTTATATTATCAGGAGGTCTTGAAATATTTAGAATATTGTACCAAATTGCGGGAATATTATAGTAATATATTTTTAAAATGTATTTCTATTCAGTCAATCATCTTTTTTTTCTTTGAAAATGAACGCGTGTGTGTTCGAAAGGTCTCAGGGTTGCATTAAATAATATTTTTATATGTCTGTGTCACCTTTTAAGTAGTTATAAGTATATTATAAAGAATCTTTTTTATTTTTAAAATTTGTTGACGAATTTTAAATAATATTTTTTTATTAATAACTTTTTTTAAATCCTTGATAAAGGGGGAATGCAAGCAGGAAGCGGACCACAAGGTTTCCCAGGTAAGATGTTTTTCAACATGATTGTTCTAACAGTTTTTGAAATAAATAGACATTCGTTTTAATGGTACCATTTTTTAAAAATTCTGACACTAGCTTACCGTTATGTTTAAAATAATGAAATTGCAACGTGCTTATAAATAATGATAGGTGAATGACAGTTTTGAAAAAATCGTTCTAATCACCCGTATGTTAAGAATGGTTTTACATTTTCTTAAGAAAAATTGATAAAAAATAAAATATGTAGAAGTGACAATAGATACATTTATAAGAGTTATTTTTATTTTTGAAAGTTGCTATACGAATTGTTAAATTGTATTTTGGATTACGATTTTTTTTCCATCTTTACTAAAGGGGGGGATGCAAGCAGGAAGCGGAGGACAAGGTTTCCCAGGTAAAATGGCTTGCAACATGTTTGTTGTAAAAGTTTTTGAAATATGTAATTTATTTTACTGATACAATTTATTTAATTCTGACTCTTGAATGCAATTATGGTTAAAGTATTATAACTGCGACGTTCTTTTAAATAAGGATATTTGAATGACATGGTTTCAGAAATATCATTGTAATACTTATATTTTATGAATAATTTTGCATTTTCTTGAAAAAACTGATAAACATTAATACATATAGAACTGACATTATATATAGGGTAACTCCGCGAGAGTTGCCGCATCTGGGATAGATGCCGCAGCCCTTGTACATGTAATTATTGATAAATGGTCGTCAAACGCACAGTTTAAATGTGCAATGAGATTATTTTAACCAGTGTATAGCGTGAATCCCATTTCGATGTTTACTTGTAGAAGTACAATCCTTATTTTGACGTGCATGATTTCGCCGTCCAAACTTTTAAACATGTTTAAATACTTTTCATACACTAATTACTAAATGCATGCGTGTTTTCGAAGTCAAAACAAAGAGTAGCGTTTGTATAGAGTACTGTGTACATGGTTACGCCATTCCCCTTAGCGATGGCAGGTAACTCTGATGGCCGACGTCTTCACCATGAAAAATGGGATACATGCCGCACTGCAATTCCGGCATACACTAGTAAAAAAGAAAAGTAATATTTGCTTTTTTTAATTAGAGCATTTTCATGATTATTTAAGTAAAGGTGACTTCTTTTAAAAAAGTGGTGCTGACCGAATAAAATTTGTGTAAAAGCTACCGGTCCCGAAAGGGTTAACAAATAAATTATGTAAGCATAATTTTTGCTTTTTTTCTTTTCCCTCTATAGTATATTGATGTTACGGTGTTGCTGAAATAAAAATTAAAAATTAATCTAAAAAAAATAAGTCGATAATTTTAATAGTGAAAGTAGGCAAACAACTATTAATTTGAATCTACTAATACGTTTCATTGTACTCATTTAGTTTTATTTTGTTATTACATCGTTAATTATAGTCCAGGTATGAACATTTTTTAAATATTTTTATTTATAATTTCATTCTGTTCTTATTACAGGCGTGGCATAACTACCGCACAAGTGCGGCGTCTCAGCCTGAATGTACAGGTGCCGCGCCGCAGTGTAATGTTTTAGAAAAAAATTGTTACAAAATATTAATTATTTGTTTTGAATTTTTTTGTCGCAGTACACGCGATGTATATTTAACATTAAATAGCAGAGCATGATTTTTTTATTTTATGTCCACCATGGGATTTTATACACAAATTCAAAAAAAATGTGCAGCATAAATCCCGGAATTACTCTAATCAGAAAATTTTTTCCTCTAATTTGTCATAAAAAATTTTCAATTGTTTTTTGACTTAAGATTTTTTTAAAATCTTCACTAATGCACGAATGCCAGCAGTAAGCGGAGGACAACGTTTTGCAACATGACTGTTGCAAAAGTTTTTGAAAAATGTAATTTGTTTTACTTGTACAATTTGTTTAGTTCGGACTGTCTGTCATGCTATTATACTTAAAGTAGTAAAATTGAAGAATACATTTAAATAATTATAGGTGAATGACATAATTTCTAAAAAATAATTGTTAACTTGTATTTTATAACTTATTTTGCATTTATATATATATATATATATACATATAAATTAAAAGATATGGAAGTGACGTTAAACATATTCAAAATTCGTTTTATTTTAAATGATATTTTCTTTTATTAAGAATTTTTTTTATTCTTTCTAAAGGAGGAATGGAACCATATAGCGGAGGACAAGGTTTCCCAGGTAAGATGTTTTGTAACATCATTTTTGTAAAACTTTTTGAAATATTTGTTTTACTGGTACAATTTATTTAGTTCTGACTCTTGAATGCAATTATGGTTAAAGTATTGTAACTGCGACGTTCTTTTAAATAAGGATATTTGAATGACATAGTTTCAGAAAAATCATTGTAATACTTATATATTTTATGAACAATTTTGCATTTTCTTGAAAAAAAAAAACCTGATAAACTACATGATAAAAACATTATATATATCCAGATATTTTTTCCCTCTAATTTGTCATAAAAATTGTCAATTGTTTTTTGAGTTAAAATTTTTTTTAATTCCTTACTAATGCACGAATGCAAGCAGTAAGTGGAGGACAACGTTTTGCAACATGACTGTTGCAAAAGTTTTTGAAATATATTATTTGTTTTACTTGTACAATTTGTTTAGTTCTGACTCTCTGGCATGCTATTAAGCTTAAAGTAGTGAAATTGAAGCGTGCTTTTAAATAATTATAGGTGAATGACATAATTTCTGAAAAATAATTGTTAGCTCGTATTTTATAACTTATTTTGCATTAAATACATAAATAAATAAATATATATATATATGTAAATTAAAATATATAGAAGTGATCAGTAAATAAATAAATAGAAATGCTTAATTCATCTTTAAAAGTTAAAGTTAAACTTACACTAAGTGCAAAATTACTTAAAAGATGACACAGTATTTAAAATGTTAAATTATTTTAATACCTTAGTATACTTCCAACTATAAAACATAGTCTTCTTCGGAGGAATATAAGAAATACAACAGTTATTGATTGAACGCCTAATTTTCAAAATCCACGTAGATGGTGACGAAAGGAGTGAAAGTGGAATTTAATTTATAGATCCGGAAACATTGGGAAAATAAAATAAAATAAAACATGGATATAGGGAAGTGGAAGATTACTTGTTTTTTCTTTCTTTAAGCAAACTGAGTCATACTTTCATTGAAACATTGATGTACATTGAAAGTACATCACCTTTTAACTACAAACTTGCTCCGTTCAACTTTTATGTAAGACGAGCGTTTAGTGTTTGCTCTATTAATCACCTTGATAATGAATTAAATACCATTAGAAACATTGCAGTTGAGAATGGTTTCCCAATACGCATTATTGATAAGCTAATCAACTCGCAGAAGAACCATATGAAAATACAAAAAACTCCACGGAGTAATATGAGATATTGCAAAATGAAGTACATACCAGGACTTTTCGAAAAACTCAGACATGCACTTTTTCGCTTTGGCGTAAACTTGGTCGCCACTCCTCCTGCAAAACTGAAAGATCTGATTAGTGCCAAAGTGGACCCGATCCCGAGGAATGAAGTTTCTGGGGTATATGTAATTCCAGTGAAAACTGAAGATATTTATCTCGAATACATAGGCATGACTTCACGTAAACTTAAAGTTCGTATTAAAGAACATTTGAGAGATTTAAAGTATAACCGACCTACAACAGCCCTGTCAAGACTTAACCAAAAGCAGAATATACAAGTTAATTTCGAAAACGCAAAAAATATATATCCCTCAAAGAATTATCATGATTTAATTATCCGCGAATCAATAGAAATTATTACTAAAGGAAATACAGTTTGTAATGACGTTTTATCCTACAATATACCCAGAATTTGGCTCAGTTTGCTTAAAGAAAGAAAAAACAAGTAATCTTCCACTTCTCTATATCCATGTTTTATTTTATTTTATTTTCCCAATGTTTCCGGATCTATAAATTAACTTCCACTTTCAGTCCTTTCGTCACCATCTACATGGATTTTGAAAATTAGGCGTTCAATCAATAACTGTTGCATTTCTTATATTCCTCCGAAGAAGACTATGTTTTATAGTTGAAAGTATACTAAGGTATTAAGATAATTTAACATTTTAAATACTGTGTCATCTTTTAAGTAATTTTGCACTTAGTGTAAGTTTAACTTTATAGAAGTGATGCTAGATATATTCAAAGTTCGTTTTATTTTAAATAATATATATTTTTTTTATTAAGAATTTTTTTATCCTTTCTAAAGGAGAAATGGAACTATTTAGCGGAGGACAAGGTTTCCCAATGCAAGATGTTTTGTAACATGATTTTTGTAAAACTTTTTGAAATATATAATTTGTTTTACTGGTACAATTTATTTAGTTCTGACTCTTGAATGCAGTTATGGTTAAAGTATTGTAACTGCGACGTTCTTTTAAATAAGGATATTAGAATGACATGGTTTCAGAAAAATCATTGTAATACTTATATTTTATGAATAATTTTGCATCTTCTTGAAAAAAAAAAATATCCTGATAAACATTAATACATATAGAACTGACATTATATATATCCAGATAATTTTTCCCTCTAATTTGTCATAAAAATTGTCAATTGTTTTTTGAGTTAAGATTTTTTTTATTCCTTACTAATGCACGAATGCAAGCAGTAAGCGGAGGACAACCTTTTGCAACATGACTGTTGCAAAAGTTTTTGAAATATATAATCTGTTTAATGTACAATTTGTTTAGTTCTGACTCTCTGGCACGCTATTATGCTTAAAGTAGTGAAATTGAAGCGTGCTTTTAAATAATTATAGGTGAATGACATAATTTCTGAAAAATAATTGTTAGCTTGTATTTTATAACTTATTTTGCATTCAAAATATCTCTATATATATGTAAATTAAAATATATAGAATTGACGTTAGATATATTCAAAGTTCGTTTTATTTTAAATAATTTTTTTTTTCTTTTATTAAGAATTTTTTTTTATCCTTTCTAAAGGAGAAATGGGACCATTTAGCGGAGGACAAGGTTTCCCAGGTAAGATGTTTTGTAACATGATTTTTGTAAAACTTTTTGAAATATATAATTTGTTTTACTGGTACAACTTATTTAGTTCTGATCCTTGCATGCGGGTATGTTTAAAAAGTATTAGAACTGCGATGTTCTTTTAAATAATGATATTTGAATTACATGTTTTCTTAAAAATCATTGTGATATTTGATAGCGTTGTGTTATATAACATTTGATCTATTAAAGTTTTCTAAAGGGGGATTGTAAGAAGTTAGCGGAGGACAAGGTTTGCCAATTAAGATGTTTTACAATATAAAAATTATAAAATTCTTGAAGAATATTCGTTTTAAAGGTTAAATTTATTTAATTCTGACTTTGGCAAATGGTTATTTTTAAAGTATTGAAACAGTTACTTATATTTTTACTTTCTTCTATCTTTACAAGAAGAAAGTATTAGATTCGTGAAAAATTTCGACTTCCGGTTTTCGATGGATTTATACGCTTTGGAATGCCCAGAACACGATTTGATGGTTTTTAGAAAATGTCTGTCTGTGAGTCTGTCTGTCACTCTGTCACTCTGTAAGTCTGTATGTGACAAAAATTTTGTGGGCGCTCTATCTCAAGAACTAATGCACGGAATTTCACAAAAATTTATATTTAGTTAGACCTTGATATAAACTGGACCTGATTAGTTTTTGGTGAAAATCGCCCGACAGATGGCGCTGCTATGAGGCATTTTTCACGATTTCTGCAATAGCTATATCTCAAGAACTACTGCATGGATTTTCATAAAACTTCAGATTCAGTTAGTTCAGGATATAGTTTGGGGCTGATTACTTTTTTGTGAAAATCGCCCAACAGGTGGCACTGCTATGCTGCATTATTCATGATTATCGCAATAGCTCTAACTCAAGAAAAAATGTACGAATTTTCATCAAACTTCAGATTTAGTTAGTCCCTGATATAAATTAGTGCTGTTTAATTTTTGGTGTAAATAGCCCAACAGGTGGCGCTGCTGTGCTGCATTTTCACGATTTTCGCAAGAGCAGTATCTCAAGAACTATTACACGGATTTTCATCAAACTTCCGATTTAGTTAGTCCTTGACATGAATTGACGTATAAATTAGTGCTGTTTAATTTTTGGTATAAATCGCTCAACAGGTGGCGCTGCTATGCTGTATTTTTTGCGATTTCCGCAATAGCTTTATCTCAGCACTAACGCTTAGATTTTCAACAAACTTCAGATTCAGGTATACTTTGATATCATTTAGTGCTGTTTATTTTTGGTGTAAATCGCTGAACAGGTGGCGCTGCTATGCTACATTTTTCAGAATTTCCGCTATAGCTCTATCTCAAGAACTAATGCACGAATTTTCATCAAACTTCAAATTCAGGTATACCTTAATATGAATTGGTGCTAAATTCATGTAATTTCTTGTACTATTTAAATGATTTAATTGATGTGATTTATATAGGAGAAAGTTTTGTGATGGCCACAGCATACTAGTTAAATGATAAGATGGTTTCTGAAAAAATATTGTAATACTTTGCATTTTATGAATGTTTTCATTTTCTTTAAAAGCACTAAAAATAGAGACTAGTATGTTGTGGCCATCACAAAACTTTCTTCTATATAAATCACGTCGACTAAATCATTTAAATGGTACAAGAAATTACATCAATTTAGCGCCAATTCATATCAAAGTAAATCTTAATTTGAAGTTTGATGAAAATTCGTTTATTAGTTCTTCAGATAGAGCTATAGATACTGAAAGCTATAGATACTAGCTAATACTGAAAAATGTAGCATAGCAGCGCCACCTGTTGAGCGATTTACACCAAAACATAAACAACACTAATTGATATCAAGGTATGTTTAAATCTGAAGTTTGATGAAAATTCGTGTATTAGTTATTGAGATAGAGCTATGGTGGAAATTCTGAAAAATGCAGCATAGCAGCGTCACCTGTTGAGCGATTTACACCAAAACATAAACAGCACTAATTGATATCAAGGTATGTTTAAATCTGAAGGTTGATGAAAATCCGTGTATTAGTTCTGGAGATTGAGCTATTGTAAAAATCGTGAAAAATATTGCATAGCAGCGCCACCTGTTGAGCGATTTACACCAAATCTAATCAACATCAATTTATATAGGAGACTAACTGAATATAAATTTTTATTAAATTCCGTGCTTTAGTTCTTGAGATAGAATGACCACAAAATTTGTGTCACATACAGACAGACAGACAGACTCATAGACAGACATTTTGTAAAAACATGTTTTTCAGAATATCTGACCCCAAAAACGTGTAAATACGTCGAAAACTTTGACGAATCCAGTACTTTCGTTTCGTAAAGATAGTAGAAAGTAAAAAACATGAGTGTGATATTCGATATATTCATAAGAAGTGTTTTTGTTTTGGAAATGTGTTTGAAAGCTTGTGAAAATTGTATTCTGGTTCAAGTAATTTTTTAATATTTTCTTATGCAACCAGAAAGTGGACTATTAGGTTTACCAGGTAAGATGTTTTACATTATTTAAAGCACAGATATATATCATATAAAGCAGAGCTGTCCAACCAGGCGTCCGTGGGCGCCATGTCGCTTTCCGGATGGTTTCTTGGCGCTCTTTGGTATGTTTCCTGTTACTACCCCCCTTTTTAAAAAAAATATACAAGGTGTGTCTAAAAAGTTTGGTGAATGAACGGATATCTCATAAACAACGCGAGTTAAAAATGCGTCTCTGCGCATGCGCAGGTAAAGACCAATGGAGAGACCGCACGTAGCAGGAAGCCAAAGAAACCAAAGCAAAATAGTCTGCTATGGACAGTCGAATGGTGTATGCTTGACACCTCGTGTCATATTGAAATAGAGCAACGGATAAACATCAAATTTTGCTAGAAATTGTGAAAAACCGTCACAGAACTCATGCAATGGTGGTCCAGGTGTACGGAGCGGACGCAGTGAGCGAAAAATGTCTGTATGACTGATTTAAATGTTTTCGGGAGGGAAAGGAAACCGTGTATGAAGAAACACGTTCAGGTCGACCCTCAGCAAGTGTGTGCAACGGACGACATCGGACGAATGCGACAGTTACTCGACGACCGTCTTGACGTTGGATATCGGAGGAATTGGGAATCATCAAGGACGTGTATCCGACGACGTGTGACATCTGTGCTTCGGTCGATTCCAAAAGAGGCCATCGCTGACTCATTCCAGCAGCTTTATCAACGATGCCATAAGTGTATTGTGGCCAACTGATGTTACTTTGACTGTGATTAAAGATATTCTGTTTCCATGTTTTGTTTAATTTGTTTTATGCTTCCATTCACCGAACTTTTTAGACGCACCTTGTAAAATCCGTTATAAAAATTGCTTAAAAGTTTTAAATCATTAATATTTGCATTCTTTTTATATTGTATGCAACATCAAGGAACCCTTTTAAGGGTACAATAATTCTAAATTTACAATATTTATATATATTGTTTGGAATTTTCACATTTTCATGACTGCAGCGTGCGAGAGCCCTATGAGATGTATATATACATTTTATAAGACGTGTGTGTGACTTTCGAATGTTTTATGTTACTAGCTTTAGTTAAAACTAAAAATCTATCATTAAAATATTTTATTTTGAACGTTTACATGTTTTTCTACTGTAGACAGGCTATTATACCAGTATGGCTATTACGCTACAAAAGTTTTTGAGATAGGATCCTTCTCTGCAAAATGTAATTCTAAATTAACTACCTTATTTATGTTTTTTCTGCAGTCTATTTTTACATGGGCATGACTATACCCATGAGATGTGTATGCATCGTATAAGACGTATGTGTGTGTGTGTGTGCGCGCGCGCGTGTGCCTTTCCTGTTAACTAGCTTTTTTTTAAACAAAAACCCGTTTAAAGAAACGTTTTATCTTTAACAATGGAATGTTTTTCTATTGAAGGCAGCGTTAAATTTTTGGTCCCTTATCCTACAAAAGTTTTTGCGATAAGCCCTTTTCAGAAAAATGTAATTTTATATTTACTATGATTTATATTTCCGCTGGAGTTTATTTTTACATAGGCATAGTTATTGCTGGGAGATTGCACCCGCATCTATCGAAGGAACATTATGCATTGCAGAGGGGAGTATGTCTCGCTAACACTACGGACTTAACATAACATAGTACGGTAGGGGAGTACACAGTGAGACATGGTACACAGTGCAGACAGCAGCCACTTTGACATATAGTTGTAACTCTTTCTTCAAGCTGGCACACACACATAACGATCTCATCTTATGCAAAACGTGTATGTAGTTTGGGCACTTCAGTTACTCGTCCGACAAAATAGTAAATAATTCCTTATTTTAAAGTGGTTAAAGTTACATAAACGTCTATTTTTGAATTTATTTCCTTCAATATGACATATATTTACTTAACCAAATCTAGCTATATCTAATAATAGACTATTTTCGGAAAACGTCATAAACTTTTTAAAGCGATGAAATTGATGTAACAGATGTGGCATCCATTTTGTTACAATGTAACAAAAATTACACAGTGATACACACAGTTGTAGTACACAGTGAGATGTGTCTCATTGTGTACCTACTATGTGGTTCTGATGTTAAAAAAATTATTTATTAATAAAAGAAGGTTTTCTCTCTCTCTCTCTCTTTCTTTCTGTGTGTGTGGGTGTGCGATGGCTAGGTAAATTTAGTAAACTTAAGAGGCAGAAAATTTGCATCAAGGTAGCCAAAGGTCTGCCCTTGTCCACCCGAGGCTCGTATTTTTAATATTTTGAAAATCTAGAAATATTAATTAGAAATTATAAACTGCAAAAAATTATTGATAGAGTGTAAAAATGTATGATTTATGAAAAAATATTGATTGTCTCACTATGTACTACTTGCTGTATACAGTGAGACAATTTTCAGTACTCCGTTATGCTGCTTCTGTGCTTTTATAAATAACTTCTTTTAAAACCATTTATACAATAATGTGTAGCGCATTTGTGTAGCTTAAAGATGTAGCAAAAAATTTTTCAAAAGAAAGAAAATCGTCGCCATTTGTTAAGAAATAATAATTTTCGTCTCACTGTATACTACCCTCCCCTATATTTCCAGTCATGAGAATAATGGCACCCTTCATTGTTTGCTAACAGCTAAAGTGCACCCGTGGTAACTGAAAGGTAAGGCAGGCCTGATTTACTGATACAATTAATTTCATTCTTACTTTGGCATGCGCGTATGATTAAATTCTGAAGCAGTTACATGTTTTTAAGTAGAATCAAGGTTTCTGAGAAATTGTTGTTTTAACTTGCATTTTATGAATGGTTTTGCATTTTCTTTAAAATAATCCTAAAATTGAAAAAACTTAGTAGCGAGATTTGATATATTCACGTTTTTATTTTGAAATTTGTTTGAAATCTAATAAAAATTGTTTTTGATTCAATTAATTTTGTAATCTTTTTTTAAGGAGGAATGCTACCAGGAAGTAGACAACAAGGTTTATCAGGTAAGATGTTTCAAATTATAATTAAATATATATTAAATATTAAAAATAATGACTTTATTTAGTTCAAACTGTGGCATGATCTTACGTTTAAGATAGTAAAACAGCTACGTATTTTTAAATAATAACATTGCATATTAAAAAGTATTGTAATAACTTTCATTTTATGAATGGTTTTGTATTTTCTTTAAAATAATCCTAAAATTGATAAAAACGTAGTGCTGAGATTTGATATATTCAAGTTCTTATTTTGAAATTTGTTTCAAATCTTATAAAAATTGTTTTTAATTCAATTAATGTTTTTAATTAAGGAGGAATGCAACCAGGAAGCGGACAACATGGTTTATCAGGTAAGATGGTTAAAATTATAATTAAACACGTATTATAAAATTAAAAATATAGTCTTTATTCAGTTCTGACTTTGGCATGACATTACTTTAAGATAGTGAAACAACAACGCATTACACTGCTCAAAAAAATTAGGGGTGCAAGCCAAGAAGTAAAGAGAACAGTGCGAGACAGCCATGCATGGGCATAAAATTGAGAGTATCATGTATATCAATGCTCAGTATAGAAAAAAAGACGCAAAAAGTTTTTCAAGAGAGCTGTAATTCTTTGAAACGATGAAACGTAATGACGTGAAAAGATGGTTTAGGACAACAATTTGGTTACATGTAAATGACAAAAAAAAGTACTGTTTATGAATGATGCAAGGTATTTAATATGGCGAGTGGTCCCATCGAACAGATAAAATTGTCGCATACCTATTTTCCATGGATTCGATGACATTATCGATAAGTTTTCGGGGAGTACTGGCTCGCTCCTCAAGAATTGCAATCTCCAAGTCCCGGACAATACAAGGAAGTCCCAGAGGCTCGATCGGATTAAGATCAGGAAAGCATGTTGGCTATTCCATATGCTGTATTTTTTCAACTTTAACCTTCCCACCGCTGCGAACTGATATATTCGTTTACTAAGCTGCAGGTTTCACTGCAATGGAAGTATTATTTAAATTAATATAATTCTACAAATATAATACAGTTTTAAAACATTTTGTTATGAGTAATACTCTCAAGGCATCCTTATACGCAATTAAAGTTTTTATGCCTTGTTGGAAAAACCACCTTTTTTTAGATTTTTAAAAAAATTACAGAGAAAAAAAATTACAATTTTGCCCTTTTCGGCGGTCAGGTGGTTAAGAATGTTCTCCACAAGACGAGCTTTATGCGGTCTGGCATTATCATGCATGTAAAAAAAAAATCACGAATTGAACATAAAATACGACATAACGTCTCAGTATCTCGTCTATATAACTTCGGACCGTCAAAGTGAAATTCCGAATGATATGTAGGCCCCTACGTCAATCTGTGCTGATTCCAGCTCATAGGATCAATCCACCTCCTCTGTGAAATGATCTTTCACGAACGAATGTGGGATTATTTTTGAGTGCACCTTTCTCTCCATTCCAAAACACATCGGAAATCACATCCAGACTGAATTGGGACTCGCCTGTAAACAGAATTTGACTCCAACAACGTTGCCTTCTAACTCGATGTTCAGTTCCCAAACTTCTTTCGACCGCACAGTTGCTTGAGGTCAACAGAATACAGAGCATTGAAATACGTGTATACAAACCACCCTGATGAAGCCTATTTCGGACTATTTGCCCGGACACCCTTCGTCCTGTGGGCAAGAACAACTGTGTTTGCAGCTGAGTAGTATTGACCGTTCCGTATCGACGAGCTGTTAACAGGATATACCGGTCATGAGTTTTTGTGGTAGCACATGGCTGACCTTGCATTTGTCGATGTCTACCATTCCATGTGCCTTGTAATCGTTTTAATGGCTGACATTGATATTTATTGCGACTCCAACAGCATCCACTTTGTTGTGTTTCCTCAGATTCAACTGTCTTGATAACATGCCAAGTCATGGATTCCGGTAAATCACATTGTTGTGACATTTTCAAGTCATTCTTTCTCAAAATGCAAACTGATCAACTGAATTTTACAACTGAGACAGTGAAACAGACGTTCCTGCAAAATCCCGATTTTTGCACATCTCTCCTTTTTCTAGTTTTTGACGTCATAAACTTTAATTTGCGACTGAAGTTTCCTTTATCTGTTTCTACTACGGTTTAAATTATGGATGTTTTATTTAAGTTACTTATCACTGTAAATATTTTCGTAATTTTGTTAAAACCATGTGCTCCCCTAATTGTTTTAAGCAGTGTAATAACATTGCTTATTAAAAAGCCTTGGAATAACTTTAACCATTTTATGAATGGTTTTGAATTTTCTTTAAAAGAATCCTAAAATTGAAAAAACGTAGAATTGAGATTTGATATATTCACGTTTTTATTTTGAAATATGTTTGAAATCTTATAAAAATTGTTTTTGATTCAATTAATTTTGTAATCTTTCCTTAAGGAGGAATGCAACCAGAAAGCGGACAACAAGGTTTATCAGGTAAGATGCTTCAAAGTATAATTAAATATGTATTAAAATATTAAAAATATAGTCTTTATTTAGTCTGACTTTGGCATGTCCTTACGTTTAAGATAGTGAAACAACTACGTATTTTAAATAATAACATTGCTTATTGAAAAGCATTGTAATAACTTGCATTTTATGAATGGTTTTGCGTCTTCTTTAAACGAATCCTAAAATTGAAAAATGTAGTACTGAGATTTGATACATTCAAGTTCTTATTTTGAAATATGTTTGAAATCTTATAAATTTTTTTTTTGATTCAATTAATTTTCTAATCTTTCCTTAAGGAGGAATGCAACCAGAAAGCGGACAACAAGGTTTATCAGGTAAGATGCTTCAAATTATAATTAAATATGTATTAAAATATTAAAAATACAGTATTTATTTAGTCTGACTTTGGCATGTCCTTACGTTTAAGATAGTGAAACAACTACTTTTTTAAAAAATAATAACATTGCTTATTGAAAAGCATTGTTATAACTTGCATTTTATGAATGGTTTTGCGTTTTCTTTAAAATAATCCTAAAATTGAAAAAACGTAGTACTGAGATTTGGTATATTCAAGTTCTAATTTTAAAATTTGTTTCAAATCTTATAAAAATTGTTTTTGATTCAATTAATTTTGTAATCTTTCCTTAAGGAGGAATGCAACCAGAAAGCGGAGAACAAGGTTTATCAGGTAAGATGCTTCAAATTATAATTACAGTGCACTCCCGATTATCCGGGTTAATCACCAGAAGAGGTCGCACGAACAATCGAAAAACACGGATAATCCGAAAACTCCTTTGTATTAAAGAAAAAATCAACATCAGTACAGACATATAAAAGTTACTTACATTTGCACGCTGTATAAAATCAAACTAGGAATTTTCGTTTTAATATTTACTGCTTAAAAAAATCTGTAATGCATCTTTGCTTCTGCTGTTTGTTCATCTCTTTTCTTATATCAATACATGCTTTACGAACCTCAGTAATGTCACCGTAATTAAATTCTCTTTCTCCCATATAGTCTAACAAACTTCCTACAAATTGTAGAATAGTAGAATGAGAAATTGTGTTTCCCTCATTTAGTACATCTTCTGCATCAATACTATCATCACTGTTAGATTTAACAACGATGTCTTCATCTGTTTTTACGATGTCTTCATCTGTAAAATACTGGATGCCAGGCTCACATGCCCTCCCATCCCCTTTAACACTACCTGTCAAATGGGTTCCAGAGCGTTCGATTTTACCTCTACGTACTTCTGAATACTATCAGCTAAACCGGAAAAGATTCTAATTCACATCGATATCGATTTTAAATGCATGATAAGCATGAAAATGTTTGTCCTTAATTTTTTTTGTGAGTTCGGAATAAGCACGGATAATCCGCAAACCGGAAAATCCGCGCACGGATAATCGAGAGTACACTGTAAATATGTATTAAAATATTAAAAATATAGTCTTTATTTAGTCTGACTTTGGCATGTCCTTACGTTTAAGATAGTGAAACAACTACTTTTTTTTAAATAATAACATTGCTTATTGAAAAGCATTGTTATAACTTGCATTTTATGAATGGTTTTGCGTTTTCTTTAAAATAATCCTGAAATTGAAAAAACGTAGTACTGAGATGTGATATATTCAGGTTCTTATTTTGAAATTTGTTTCAAATCTTATAAAAATTGTTTTTGATTCAATTAATTTTGTAATCTTTCCTTAAGGAGGAATGCAACCAGAAAGCGGACAACAAGGTTTATCAGGTAAGATGCTTCAAATTATAATTAAATATGTATTAAAGTATTAAAAATATAGTCTTTATTTAGTCTGACTTTGGCATGTCCTTACGTTTAAGATAGTGAAACAACTACTTTTTAAAAAATAATAACATTGCTTATTGAAAAGCATTGTTATAACTTGCATTTTATGAATGGTTTTGCGTTTTCTTTAAAATAATCCTAAAATTGAAAAAACGTAGTACTGAGATTTGGTATATTCAAGTTCTTATTTTAAAATTTGTTTCAAATCTTATAAAAATTGTTTTTGATTCAATTAATTTTGTAATCTTTCCTTAAGGAGGAATGCAACCAGAAAGCGGACAACAAGGTTTATCAGGTAAGATGCTTGATATTATAATTAAATATGTATTAAAATGTTAAAAATATAGTCTTTATTTAGTCCTGACTTTGGTTGTCCTTACGTTTAAGATAGTGAAACAACTACTTTTTTTAAAATAATAACATTGCTTATTGAAAAACATTGTTATAACTTGCATTTTATGAATGGTTTTGCGTTTTCTTTAAAAGAGTCCTAAAATTAAAAAAAAAAAACGTAGTACTGAGATTTGATATATTCAAGTTCTTATTTTGAAATTTGTTTGAATTCTTATAAAAATTGTTTTTTGATTCAAGTAGTTTTGTAATCTTTCCTTAAGGAGGAATGCAACCAGGAAGTGGACAACAGGGTTTATCAGGTAAAACGCTTCAAATTATCTGTACTAATAAAGGAACAGATAGCTCTCTCTGTGTGTGTGTTTCTCTGTATGTCGGCGATGGCTGGGAAAATCTACGGCACGTACGAGGTTCGAAATTTTTGTGAAGATAGTCCAAGGCCTCTCCTAATGGAGCTGTTCCTCAGAATTTTAAAATTCTAATTATTAGCTGAGTAATTATTTAATATTCGGACATCACTGTCATCAAAACTATGCATTTTTACCCTGCGCTTACTTTCGGTTGGTTGCTTCATAAAGCATTTCTCATAAAAAATACGTTTCTTTCTTTCCGCTTGCTTTCGTTTGGTTGGTTGTATAAAACTTTCGCAGAAATAATTAAGTAAACCGGGATACAATTAAATAAACCACTTTGAGTGCTTAATGTTTCAAGAGTGACTGTTTTTTCAACTAAACATTAAATTTTAGCATGAAGGTTAAACACATGCTTTGAAAACATATTTAATAATAATGAACGTTTAAGAGAATAGATTAATTTCAAATGACGTCACAACCTAGCAACTAGCTTGACAACCTTGCAGGCTTTTTGTTTTCCACACTCTTTTCAGTTTTTTCTCTTCTTTGATTAGTTGAATGATAATATTTGCTAAAAAATCGGCGATTTTGATTGGTTTACGGAAAATTGGAGATGCCTGTTTGATACTATTTAGATAGCAAGAAATATGGTTTTTAAAAGCTAAATAAAAGATTAGAATACTCCTTACTGGCTCTTTTACCATTAGAAATTGGCAACAATAAGTCCTTGCATTGTAATGCTTTCTGCTGCTGTAGCGAGCAGCAACAGTTTTAATAGAATTTAAATTCTCATTTTTAATACTGTTAATAAAAAAAAATTTCAGAAGGGTTTTTTTAAAGACATTTTTAAACGCATTTTTTAATTGCTCTTTTTTGTTTTTAAAATACAGAAAAATGTTCCGAATTTATCGCCAGCCTGCTATATAGTGCCGCAGGCAGTGGGAACCCATGTCGGATGTTCGTACAGAACTACACCCTTAATTTATGATTAGTGGTTATTTCCGAATAGTAAATTTCCACAAATTTCTTAAATTTTTATATCATTCCCTTACCCCCTCGACTAATATATCTACAGATATGTTTAATAACGGAGTTTCGTTCGGATGTACGTTTGTTAAGAACAGAGTGCGGCCCTTGGAGGCGGAAAATGGAATTAACATATTTTACGGAGCCTGCACAGAACGCCTGCTATACGGTGAAACATGCAGCGACGAGACGTGTCGGAGGTTCTTATGGATCATATTGGGCTCTTAAATGAGTGGTGGTTACCATTATTTCCAAATAAAAATTTCACTAAATTACTTAAATTCTTATTTGTGTCCCCATCTCGTCGAGTAACGTAACTATGGATAGGTTGAAAATCGGAGCTTCGTTCGGATATAGGTTTGTTTACGTAAGAGTGTGCATCCTGGTGGGGGAAAAGGAAACTAAAAGATTTTGCAAAGCGTACCTGGTTGCAGCGGCGATGCCCCGTGTCGGTTGTTCGTATAAAACATATTGTATTAAAATAGCAATTAAAGCCTTTGTGCAGGAATATTGAAATGCAGTAAACCAACGTTTAAAATGCACAAATAATGCGTGAAAAAGCAGCAAACAGCTGTTTCGAATCTACAGCGAGATCCTTCTTCAGTGCAAGAGAGGGAAAAAAGGAACAGCGTGCTAGAAAAAGCAAGGCTGAGCAAAATGATAGACAGAGACGCGCTGCCTTATATACCCTATGCGGGTAGCGAAAGCGCCAGAAACAACCAATCAGAGAGAAGCAGTGGAAACGACTGGGTGGACAAGTAGCGACATCTACCGGAAAAGGAGAGAAAATGAAACCAAAAAAGAGGAAATTAAATTAATGCTTTCCAAATACTTGGAAAATCTGGAGTACTAGGTAAGTCATTGACTAAAGAGTGAGAATTTTTAATGATGTGGTAAGCTTCCCAAAAATCAAGATCAAGGTTAGAAGAACATTTTTGGATAATGGTGGCTGAGGAAAAATCGAATCTATGTTGAGAAGACCAAGAATGTTGAGCAATAGAAGAACGCCATAAAATTGCTCATATAGAGCGCGAGTTATATTCCTTACATATCAGCCTCGCTAATTCTACACCTGATTTTGAGTCTATAGACAGAAGGTCATGGAGTAGAGTTCTCACAGCTTCTTCTGTTCATTGTTCGGTTTTAAAGAAGAAATTTAATGAACTTTGTAAAAATCCTGTCGTTAATAACCCCAGCAGTTTGCCTGTTGTTAAAAAAAATGTTGTTGTCAATCTTTCTAGTGTTTCTTTAAGTGACAATCAGCTCGATGCTCTCAAATTGAATAACAATTTCTCTGTCTCTGCTATTCTTTCTTTACCTAATCTAATTGCTCCTATTGAAAGGGCCTTTAAGCATAGCGCTCTATCTTCTTCTCAAAAAGAGTCCATCAGGCATCTCATTGCCAATACTGTTGATTTCAATTCTAATGTTTATAAGCCCAATCTTAAAATTCCAGTTAAATAATGTCTGAAAAATTTGCGTTCTGATCCAAACTTAATCATTACTAAGGCTGACAAAGGTGGTCAGATTGTTCTTCTCGACAAATCTTCGTATTTGGAAAAATCCCATAAATTAATTAAAGATGGTCCTTATGTGGACATCCGCAAAGATCCTTCCACTAGTGAAATTAATTCTATTAAGTCTGCCATCAAGTCTTCTTCCATTATTCCTGCTAACTTTAACAAGTCTCTTATTCCATCTATTGCGCATTGTGCCAGGTTTTATGCTTTACCTAAGGTTCATAAACCTGACATTCCATTTAGACCTATTGTCTCTAGTATCGGTACAGCTTCTTATAAGATTGCCAATTATTTAGTTTATGTTTTTTCCCCACTTTTGAGCAGTAACTGTTTCACTGTTAAGAATTCTTTTGATTTTGTTAAAAAACTCCATAATTTTAAGCCGCAGGGTCACATGATGGTTTCTTTTGATGTTAAATCATTATTTACAAACGTTCCGGTTGAGGGGGCTTTGGATTGCCTCAAGAACAGGCTTTGTAAATTCCATTTCTCTTATTTTGAAATCGAGGAACTTATCCTTCTCACTCGCGCTTGCTTGTCACAAAATACTTTTGTTTTCAATGGTAATTTCTTCCGCATGATTGATGGTTTGGATATGGGTAATCCTCTTAGTCCAATTTTATGCGATATTTATATGCACTATTTTGAGGTCAAACTTTTGAAATTTTAAATTTTCCGTTCTATTTCCGTTATGCTGATGATGTTTATGTCCTGGTTGAAATAAATTCGGATATTAATCATATTCTCTCTATTATGAATTCCATTGATCCCTGCATTCAATTTACCTCTGAAATTGAGACCAATAACTGTCTTTCTTTCCTCGATGTCCTTGTTATTCGTTGTGATAATGGCTTTCAGACTACCGTCTTTCGTAAACCTTTTGCTGTCAGTCTTCCACCTCACAGGCATTCTTCTCATCCCCCTAACCAGAAATTCGCTGCTTTCAATACTTTTGTTTTTAGGGCTACCAATGTTTGTTCCACTCCTCAGTTACTTAGTGCCGAACTTAATTACCTCAAAGCTATTGCTGTTGATCGTGGTTATTCCTCTAATATTATTGATTCTATTTATAAGAAATTGACGAAATCCGTCCATTCTGAAAAGCATTCTAATTCCAACTCTAATACTTCAGTTGTGTTACCATTTTTTCCTAAAATCAGTCAGCAAGTTGCTAAAATCTTAAGAAGGTTTGATTTTAATGTTATTTTTTCTCCTGTTAATAAAATCACTTTTTCAAATCTCAAACACCCCATTGATCGCCTAGATAACTGGGGTATTTTCAAATCTCTTGCCAATGTGGCCTTTCTTATATTGGCCAGACTAAACGTGATCTTATATTTCGTTTAAAAGAGCATGAAGGTTATGTTAAAAATCAGGAGCTCAAACGTTCTTCTATTGCTCAACATTCTTGGTCTTCTCAACATAGGTTCGATTTTTCCTCAGCTACCATTATCCAAAAATGTTCTTCTAACCTTGATCTTGATTTTTGGGAAGCTTACCACATCATTAAAAATTCTCACTCTTTAGTCAATGACTTATCTAGTACTCCAGATTTTCCAAGTATTTGGAAAGCATTAATTTAATTTCCTCTTTTTTGGTTTCATTTTCTCTCCTTTTCCGGTAGATGTCGCTACTTGTCCACCCAGTCGTTTCCACTGCTTCTCTCTCATTGGTTGTTTCTGGCGCTTTCGCTACCCGCATAGAGTATATAAGGCAGCGCGTCTCTGTCTATCATTTTGCTCAGCCTTGCTTTTTCTAGCACGCTGTTCCTTTTTTCCCTCTCTTGCACTGAAGAAGAATCTCGCTGTAGATTCGAAACATCTGTTTGCTGCTTTTTCACGCATTATTTGTGCATTTTAAACGTTGGTTTACTGCATTTCAAAACATATTGTGTCCCGTGGCGGTGGAAAGTGGAACTAAAGTACTTTGCAACACGTGTACGGTTAGGATAGTTAGGTTACTGTTAGTGTTAAGTTACAATTTGGTTAAGGTCAGGTTACATTTACATTGCATTTAGATTAGTTAGGTTACGGTTAGGTTACATTTAAGTTGCGATTAGGTTACAGTTAGGTTATATTTAAGTTCAGATTAGGTTACAGTTAGGTTACGGTTAAGTTGCAGTTAGGCTACGGTTAAGTTATAGCTACGTTACGGTTAGGTTACATTCATGTTATATTTAAGCTACGGTTTTGTTGCAGTTAAGTTACAGATAGGTTACGGTTACGTTACAATTAGGTTACGGTTAGGATTTTATCAACAGGATGAACAATACGCATGTTTTGATTAAAAATATATACTTAATTTTGTACAATAGCTCTGAAATTAAAAATATTATATACTAATGTCGGGCTAGCTCAGATTAACTTCACACAGAAATTTCACATAATTTCACAATATCAACTTCTCTGGGTAGCTTTTTAAATTTTTTTTATTTAATCTTGGTAAGACACACATCACAAATAGAACGGCACATAACACGTATACACAAAATAATAAAAGCTATAATAACTTTCTACATGTTTCCACAACCCAAAACAGAACAGAACTCTATCTGATTCACAGCATTTCTCATTAGGCAGAGCTCACGGAAATCGATCACGTGATTGCCGGTAAAGTCTATAGCGCGCGTTACACTAACCTTTTAGCTAATGATCGAATATCGATTTCAGTGTCATATAGTTGGATTTAAGAGTGATATAATTAGTTTAAAAATCAAAATATTTCACTCAGGATTTCGATGTGAAAAAAAATAAATAGTT
The DNA here is from genome assembly GCA_963932465.1 of Maratus speciosus. Lineage (NCBI taxonomy): Eukaryota > Metazoa > Arthropoda > Arachnida > Araneae > Salticidae > Maratus > Maratus speciosus. The sequence goes on from OZ010799.1 coordinate 245,079,170, forward strand.
ACGTGGCTTAATAGTGATTTTTACTGTTAAATATAGACATTTTTACATGAAAATCACGCAGTCGTCGGACACATATCCCCTGTTTCCCGTTTCAGTCTTTTTGAGCCGTTTTACCGCTAAATATCAGTTTTTTTAAAAACCGATTTTTTACACATTCAGCGGGCACGTACTTCAGACAAAATCGAGTTAGAGATAAAATCATACAAATTTCAGGTTCATTTAATATTATTATCACGGGCCAGGCAACGCCGGGCAAGTCAGCTTGTAATTAAATGTGTATTAAAATATTAAAAATACTAGTACATAATCCACGTCAAAAATGAAAGTAAATGATAAATCTTCAAAACAATAGTTAAAAAAAATATTTGTCTGATTTAAAAAAAAAATGATCCTCATGCATTTAGTTAGTCAAAAAGTATTATCCTTTGATTTTTTATGATTAGAGCAAAGAAATTATGTAAACTACAATATAGTCACCAGCGCTTAAACGCGCCATTTCCAGCTATGCATTCTATGACGGAAAGTAAATGATAAATCTTCAAAACAATAGTTAAAAAAATATTTTTCTGACCTAAAAAAAAGATGCCTCATGCATTTTGTTAATCAAAAAGTATTATCCTTTGATTGTTTTATGATTAGAACAAAGAAATTATGTAAACTACAATTTAGTCACCAGCACTTAAACGCGCCATTTCCAGCTACGCATTCTATGACGGAAAGTAAATGATAAATCTTCAAAACAATAGTTAAAAAAATATTTTTCTGACTTAAAAAAAAAGATGCCTCATGCATTTATTATCCTTTGATTGTTTTATGATTAGAACAAAGAAATTATGTAAACTACAAACAAAAAGCATGAGGTATCTTTTTTTTTTTTTTTATCAGACAAATATTTTTTTAACTATTGTTTTGAAGATTTATCATTCAGGTATTTTATGATAAATGATTATGTTAAGGAGGCTGCTGGGCAACATATAACTATGATATGTTCCCGCACCATGTTGGTGAAATCAAAGTAAAATTGCGTAATTTGTTATTTCTGTTTGTATAAATATTTTTTTATAAAATATAATTATGAGTGTAAAATTATAATGTTTATATATTTAAGTAAAATAAGAGTGTAAGTTCATACAAAAATTATTAAGTTGATTTTAAATAGTAAATATATATTTTAAAAAAAATTGTTGTATTGTAAAATGAATGTATAATATTGAATGGAGTTCGGATCTCAGACAACAACAATACGCAGACGCCATGGTGTCGTTTTATGACAAGCCAATGGAAAGTGGTGTATAATTAGAAGTCGTAAAATCATAAAAACGTTGGAATCAATTTATGGCCTCAATAAAAGTGTTGGGATAAATTTATAACTTTTCAGACCACCCAAACTTTAAGGCAGATAATAATATTAAAGTATATGTTAGGGGCCATTTGCAGACTGCTAGCTAATAGGCCTATCGAAGTATAATAAAAAAATCTTCTCACATCCAATAACAGTGGACTAGACAAAAATAGCTCCACCCACTGCAGGAACTGGTGTGCAAGAAGAATAAGTTTTAAAAAAAGATAGTCTGAAAAAAGATGTAGAGGATGCAAGAGCTCTCCTGAAAGCCCGTGCAATGAGTCCCGCAAGCCCTAGTAAAGCCCAGGCGAGATGGACCTAGCGGAGCGAGCCTAATCCAGCCTAATCAAGCCTAATTGAGGTTGTCTTCCTGAGGTACCTATCGGAGTGAGCCTACACAAGCCAAATTGAGGATGTCTTCCTGATGTACAGATCGGAGTGATCCTAAACAAGCCAAATTGAGGATGCGTTCCTGATGACACATTGCCATGATCCTAAGCAACGCAACAACTCGGAATTTGACAAATAAAGGCCACCATCCCGTATATTAAAAGAAGGTACTATTTTACACATTTTCTTTTACCACATAAGTTCATATGAAAAATCTAAAAAAATACTTTTCTGATATTTTATGGTAGAGAGTTATCTGAGATCCGACCAAACCAATAATCAAAATAAGATTAAGGTAATTTTAAAAATGAAAGAGAGTATTTCTTTTAGCAAAAAGAAACAATTATAATAATTAGAGTACGTGAAAATATTGTCTTTTTTTTTTAAAAAAGATTAAACATACTTAAAATAATGAGAAGCAAACAAAAGTGTTGCTTTCTATTTTTTGAATTAATATTATGTTTTTCTGTAAATAGATTTGTTCAATGTAAATAAATTATTTAATCAAGTTTTAAAAAGTTTCTGTAATTATTTAATTAATAAGATTTAAAGTGTGTCAATTCTTTTTTTTTACAGCTTAAATTTTAGTTTAATTCATATGTGGAAGAGTTCGTCTAAATAATACACAACGCAAACTCTTAGTTTTATTCGTAATTATTCAAATTTAATAATTACTTTTTGACGCGAATTATAATTTAATTTTATTAATGCTTCGCGTTGCTCTTCTACTAGAATGTAGGTAAATACGATCACTTATATTATTTAAATTTATCTAAGGTATATAAAACTATATACCAATTTGCTATGAGGTTGCTTGGATGATTGGGACCAATTAACAATTTTGAATATATTTAATAAAAAATAAAAAGGTGTAATTATCTGTCCAGCATCCCCCCTTCATAGTACAAATGGCGCCGTGACTCAGGAACGTTCATTAAGTACAATGGTGCTATGACTCAGGAACGTTCATCTGAGGTCATTAGAAATAATATAATAATAATAATAATAATAATAATAATAATAATAAAGGAAAATAAATTTAAGTATTATTTTAATGTCACAATTTTAAAGATATTGTAGGTATGTAAGTTTAATTGATTAAAATTTTATTAAAATTAATTTTATTATTGTAACAATAATGACACACATATAATAATTTTATATAAATAAAATGAATAATATATGTTAGTAAAAAAAACAAAAAAAAAAAAAAAAAAAAAAAGGAAATGAAAAAAAAAATTCTGGGATTTATAATAGGTAAATTTAGGAATTACAATTTTTTTTTCTCTCTTTTCTCTTGTGGTTGGATCTCAGTTACCATTGAAAAATAATGGCATTCACATCACAGATGACACATTTGTAAAAATAATTTTTTTTTATATAATGTATAAATAATAATAATAATAAGAATAATGAGTAAAATGTTATAATATGTCTGATATAAAAATGATTGAAATGTCAATAGATCACGATTTTTGAAATTGTATCACCTTGATACAAAAGAAAATTTATGAGTCGTACTACGAAGTAGTAGTACAATATTTATAAAAAAAAAAAAAAAAAAAATAAGATTGTTTTTTCTGTAGAAAAAGACAGATATTTTTCTGTTAAATGAAATTATGTTGTTTTTTATATATACGTGTATTATAAATATTTTAGGGGTATTTATGTGTGTAAAAGAATAATCTACAAAACAACTTCATCTCCTAAGAAATTTTTTTTTAAATTTTAGTGTTGTTGTTTTTATGTATTTATGCAATTTAGAATATTTTCATACATATGTTGTAATATAGAGAAAATAGTATGAGATGCAAAATATTCTTTTAAGAGGTATAGGATCTATTTTCAATTGATATTTTGAAAAAGTATACATTGATTACTAATATTTGTTAAAAATGACTCAGACGCTGGATATAGATACACGTATTAAGTTAGTGTCACCATTTGACAATAAAAAGAACAAAAACATTATATTTTTCTTAGAGGAATTTGAGAATATTTTCAATTCGACAGATATACAGGAAGAAACTAAATTATTAATTTTAAAGGCTAAAATTACTGGGGACGCAAAACATATTTTAAGTAAACAGATTGAAAAATATAACGAGACCAATTATAATTTATTTAAAAATAATTTGGTGGAGTTATTTGGTACAAAACTAAGCTTCCTTAATGCTCAGAGCAATTTCCTAAATTTAAAACAGGCCGCAAGTCAAACGATAGAGGATTTCATTTTGGAATTTAAAAAGGGTGTAAAATCTTATATCGAAAGTGCAGGCGAAAATGTGGATAATAAGGAAGAGAATTTTATCGAAATCTTAAAAATGTCGAATTTTTTAAATTCAATTAGACAGGATATTGCACTAGATGTGCGTAAAAATGCGCCCAGGTCCTTCAAGGAGGCATGCGAGTTAGCAAAACTTATGGAAAGTGCGTATAATGAATCACAGTTTGAGGAAATTAACGCAATAAATAAAGAAAACAAAGATCTTTATGAGAACATTATAGAATCAAGTAAGCAAAACAAAGAGCTAATCGAGAAATTAAAAGGGGAGATTGAAAAACTAAAGAAATCAAAGAAAAAAAATCATGCAATTAGAGATGATAGTGTTCCGCGGAATAAGAAACTCTTTAATAAACACAATGATTATCAGGGTCCCCATTTCAATAACAATTTTCATTATAATGATTATGAACGATATTATAATGATTACTACAATTCCTTTAATTACCCGACGCATTATGGGATGTATGATTATTCACAACCTAACTGGAATTCGGGAAATAGGGATTTTGGATATATTCCTGAGAATTATGAGCAAAATGGTTATCAATTTGAAAAGCGCAAAAAGAAAAAAAAATGGGCAAAGAAAACAGCGAAATCGGATCAAGATTCGGGATTTTCAGAGACGGAAATCGATAAAATAAATAAAACAATCGCAAATATAACAAATGCAGACAAAGATAGTCTGCCAATTATATCACTAAGTATACAGGGCGTCGAAATACAAGCGTTACTGGATACCGGAGCTGCTGTATCCCTTTTATCACCTTCTTTATTCAAAAAAATTAAAGATACAAACGTCAAAATCAAATATTTGGGCAATCAGATCCAAATTAAAACTTTAACAAATTCAAAGATTTTTTTTAAACAATGTGTAAAATTAACTTTTCGATTAAAAGGTATATTCACAACAGGCACATTTTATGTCACTAATGATGATTTTGATAGGCAGTACCAAATGTTATTAGGGTACGATTATCTCAAAGAAAATCATATGATTTTGGATTTATGCAATAAAACATTAAAATTTAAAAATCAACAAATTAAATTAAACGTTGCAAGTGAAGTAAATAATTATGAAGTGAATAACATTACGCCATGTAATTCAGGGGAACATTCAAATAAAAGTATGTTTGCCATTACTAAAAATAGAATTTTTCTCCAACCTGAAGAATCGAAAATTGTAAAATTAAAATGCCCAGAGGATATAAATATGTCAGATATAATTATTTTTGACCCCATTCAAGAAAATAGTAAATTTTCATGCGAGACTTCGTTACACGAAGTTCAAAAAAATAATAACATAAATATTATAATAAAGAATAAACTGTTAGAAAAGTTAATTATTCAGAAAGGAACTAAAATAGGGGAAATTATAACGAACTTTGAGTGCAAGCAAGATGACTCAACTGATAATATAGAGAAAGGGACATTTTATGAAATAAATAATTTAAATATAGAAGATGTAAGAAAATTGCGAGAAGCAGAAATTAAAGAGACGGATTTCGATTTAAGCCATTTATCAGAGGAAGTACAACAAAAATTTCGAAAAATTTTAATGGGCAATGTTCATGCATTTTCAAAAAGTTATCAAACATTGGGGCAATCAGCGTTTGTTGCACCAAGTTTTCAATTGAATCATGAATTCCCGGTACAAGCTAAGCCATATAAATTGCCTCAGGCAGTAAGACAGTATGCGAAAAGGGAAATCGAACAACTGTTACAGGCTAAAATTATAGAGAAGACTGACTCCGAATATGCTTTTCCAGTTATTTTCGTTAGAAAGAAAAATCCGAGTAATAACCCGAATGCAGAACCCAAGTTTAGAATGGCAACGGACCTAAGACTATTAAACCAAATTTTACAACCTTATACTTATCCGATGCCGGACGTAAAAGACTTATTACAAAAAATAAGCGGTAAAAAATACTATACGGTGCTAGACTTACATAGTGCTTTTTTCCAAATAAATTTAAAACCAGAAGATTGCAAAAAATTAGCATTTGTTACGGAATTTGGAAAACATATGCCACTTCGTTTATCTTTTGGCACACGAAATTCTAGCGCAATTTTTGCAGAAGTAATCGATAAAATTCTGGGACATTTTGACAAAAGCAAAGTATCATACTACATTGATGATGTGTTGATATCTGCAAATACAATAGCAGAGATGACGAAAACCTTAGAAGAAGTTCTACAGGTATTAATAAATCACAACATGACAATCGAACCTTCAAAAATGCAAATTTGCAAAGCAGAAATAGAATTCCTAGGATTTAGGGTGAATCAAATGGGATATTCTCCATCTCAAAAGAATATTGAAAAAGTAAAAAATTTAGTCAGACCAAAATCGAAAAAGGGGGTCAGATCTTTATTGGGCTTAGCGAATTATTTTCGGACGCTAATACCCAACTATTCCGACAAAGTTAACCCTTTAATAGAGCTGACTAAAGATAAAGTTAAATTTAAGTGGAGTCCAGAAGCAGAAAAAGCTTTCCTGATAATTCAGGAAGAAATTGTACAAAAACCAACGCTCAGACCCCCCGATTTTAACAAGGAATTTTTCTTATTCACGGATGGGAGCAAAGTTGCAATTTCAGGTGTTCTAGCTCAAGAAAAGGATGGTCATTTGCTACCTGTTGAATTTTTCGGGAGAAAACTTAGAGAACCGGAAAAAAATTATCCGAGTATTAAATTTGAGTTATTAGCAGTGCATGAAGCAATTATGCATTTTAAATATATGCTTTCAGGTAGAAGATTTACTGTGTTAACTGATTCGAAAGCACTAACTCAGCATTTACATTTACAAGATAAATCGGAAATTATAAACAGATGGGTAGCAGATTTACAAGACTTTAATTTCGACTTCGAATTCGTCGAAGGGATTAACAATCCAGCAGACTATTTGAGCAGGAATTTAGATAATCTTACAACAGACAGAGAACTCCAAAATAATTTGTTTGCAAGTAACATAGCACTTACAGACGAAAATATTAAATCGGAGCAATATGCAGACGAAAAATTAAAAATTATAATAAATAAAATCGAAAAAGACAAAAATAATAGAAGCACGAAGAGATTTGCTTTAAATCAAAATAAATTATTAATTTTGAAACCTGGTTCAGATAAAAAGGAGCTTTTAATTACCCCGGATTCATTAAAAATTGCAGCCATAGAAGAAGCTCATAAAGCGCATTTCGGATTTCAAAAAACTTATGATAATGTGAAAACAAGGCTTTTTTGGCACGGAATGTACAAAGACATTAAACAGTATTGTGCAAATTGTGTGCAGTGCCTCACATCTAAACAACACACAACAATAAAAGTCCCTGTTAAAAAAATGGTGAAAGATCACGAAGTCGGTACAGTCCTGCATGCTGACGTCATTGGACCTTTAAACCTCACGTTAAGGAAAAACAGATACATTTTAATTATAATTGATTCGACATCGAGATTCCTGGAAGCTGTTCCCCTACGAAACGTAGAGTCACAGACTATATTAAATGTACTAAATAAATATTTTGCAAATTATGGGATGTGTAAAGAAATTATCTTTGATAATGCAAAATATTTACGTAGCGAAATTATGAAAGAATATTTGGAATCTTTAAACATACAAAGGAAATTTGTGAGTGTATACCGTGCGCAAGGAAATGGACTTTGTGAAGTTACCAATAAAATATTAAAAACATCAATTGTAGCTATGTCGAAACGCACTACGGAATGGGACATAAGACTGGATTTTTTTAAACTAGCGTATAATTCCTCGAAACACCGCGCTACGGGATATAGTCCCTCACTGCTATTTTTCGCAAGGGAAATAAAAAATCCCTTCACAGCCCATATTCCTTCTGAGGAAATATATACCCACTCTTATGTTAAAAGCAGAATACAGCATATGAAGGAAATCAAAATTCAATCCCTTGCAAACCAGGAGAAAATAATGCAAGAATATATAGATGAAGAGGCATACGAAAAAGTAAAGGATTTAAATTTGGGTCAAACAGTATATTTAAAATGTATTGGAAAACCAGGCGCATTGGAGCCAAAATTTCAAGGACCCTACGAAGTTACTAAAAAGTTTAGAAACTTTAATTATTTATTACAATATGTTCCAGATAAATCAATAGAGCCGATCAAACGACATATGGATCAGCTGTACGCTCCGAAATATGCCACAGGTCATACAGAGGCGGAAATTACGAATTTACAAGGGTCTCAGAAAAAAATTAAGGGTGATAAAAATTACAAAAATAAATGTGACATTTGTAAAAGAAAATCGCACTTAACTGAAAATTGTTGGTTCAAATTGAACAAAAATACGAGTCAAAAGGGTGACAAACTTACTAAAACGCATTATAAAAAAAATAATAAATATTCTGAGAATATAGACCCATATTTACAGTATCAAACAGATCATTATGATCAAAATATGTCGTTATATGGTTATACACCATATACAAACTTATACGGGGATGTTATACAAGATCATTACCCTTTCCCCCCTCCCCAAGAGTATCCATGGTATATGAATTGGTATTAAAAATAAATCAAAATGCATAATTAATCGAATTTCAAAATTTAAAAAATTTTTCAAAATTTAAAAATAAATTTTTCTTTTTTTAGATAAAAAAAAAATTTGAAACAGAATTAATAACTTGCCTTTTTCAAATTCAAAATAATAATAAGAAAGGATAGGAACATGGGAACGCCAATTTGTCTCAGGGTTACAATATTGAGCAAATGTGCAGGGCGCACCCGAAAACATACTTATAAAATTATGTAATGTGCTTCACAAAACTTCAATGGAGCAGTGAAATATTTCGCTCCAGGCAAAAGTTATTTTTTTTTCTTTTCGAATATGAATTAGAAAATATAAAATCTTAACAAAGCCAAATAACATTAAAACTTAATTAATTTAATAGTAAATAATGTTGGAGTAATTCTCAAAAAAAAAAAAAAAAAAAAAAGAGAATTTTTTCTGTCTTCTATAAGGGTAGCCTTTGCTAATAGCCTTACAATTTAGATGACAAAATTTCAGAATTACTCTTTAAAATGAGTAGGTGTAAGCTATAGGTTCAGGGTAGTTAGAACAGCTTTATAGCATACTCATATATATATATTTTTTTTATATAAATATATGGTTGACAAGGAATAAATTATTAGTGCACTCTATATTAGGATAGCGGTCAGCTATAAGCCTAAATATAATAAAATATACAAAAAGTGCTAAGATTTATTCCGGTAGTTCAAGTACAACTTATATGCTAAAGTCTAGAATTTAGACAGCAGGGATAAGTTTTATGAACAAAAGTGTTAAAAAAAAATTTATAAAAAGGATTTTGGTGTAGCACATTGGTTTTTAAAAAAAACATATATATGTATAACAATGGACAAGGCAAGTTATTTCAACATGATTGCACACAAAAATAATAGTAAAAATACACAAATAAATAATTGAAGTAAAATTAAAAGGGTACAATTTTGGCCTACGGCTGGGTATGCACCAACACCAACAAAATTTTTGTAGAAAATTTATCATTTCACAGATACATCAATATATGGTCCACCTAGGCATAAATTTCAGGATTCTTGGCTGAAAAAGGAATCGAAGAAAAAATTAAGTATGGTACAATTACTAGATGTTATGCTCAGAAACAATAAAATTAGTAATATTATATTGTAAAAAGCAGCATTTTGAGTTTTCTTGAGGAAAATTTTTGATTTTTAGGTTTTACACATTTATGGAGTGTCTAGCTCAGTGTATAGTTCCTAGATTTAATAAAAAAATAATAAATAAAAATATAAGTTCGTGTTGTTTTCAAAATAAATAACAAAAGGTATAGCAATTAGCATTTACAGTTAAAATTTATGGAATGTTCATCAAAATTATCATTAGACAAACATAGTTTATATTATATTTAACTTGATAAGCTAATTTACTTTTATTAACGGTATTCAATTAGAATTAAAGTAGGCTTAAATTCAAGTTAAATTAATTAATAACATTGTTGTAGTGTAAAATTTTATGTAAGACTATTATATTTGTATTGTATATATAAAAATATGCGAATTTAACAATTAATAAAATATATTAGCAAAATTATTTAATATAAATATTAAATGACATCTTGCTGAAATCAGCTAGAAATTAGATTTTTTTTTAAATGAAATATTTTATAAATTTATGTTAGTTTAGAATTTAAGCATTTTTTTTTTTCTCTTTACTTTCACTTAGAATTAAATGCAATTCTAATTTTAACACATATAAATATACATAGTATTGATAAATTTGAGTGTGTGAGTTCATAAATTTTTTTTTTAATATATATAATTTGGCCAATTTAACATAAGAAAACAAAATAAATAAATAAATATATTTATATATATTGGCCTTAATTTTATTAAAATATGTAGTATGGCTTAATAAATTTATTTACTTAATTTTTTTTATAGTATGTACAGTAATTATTTTAAAAACTTGATCTATAAAAAAATTGGATGTGGTTGTTTGTGAGTATACAAAGATTTTTTCTGCTGGCAGAAGTTCTTTGGTCCGGCCGGGTACTCATAGAGGGCTGCATACGATTTTACGTAGTAATTATCATTTACTTTTTTTTTTTTTTTTTTAAATTATACAAGTGTATTAAGTACATTTTTTTTTATAATTAAATAATAATTATTAATGTTGGATTAATAATTTATTATCTTTTATTTTTAAAACATATCATTAAATTTTAGACAGTAGAATTCACATACGGAATGTTAATGATAAATAAAATTTTGAATAAATAAATTTTTATTTCATTCAGTAAAAAAAATAAATAAATATGAAAATTTAACAATCTTTTAAGATAGAATTGTTGGCTAAATAAATAATAATTTAAGACAAAAAAATTGTTCTCTTCTTCGGCAATGGCATTTTCTGACAACACTATTTAATAGTATTAAATGAAGGTGAATTTTTAAGGTCAGCGTAATGCATATTTGGCATTTTTGAGAGGCCGTAGAAGTCATTTTTCCGTGTTGTTTACATTTTAATAGTAAACAATATCATGAATCAAAATTTGTGTTTGTTAAAAAGGTCTAAAAATATACAATGTAATCAGTTAAAGAAAATTATATGCATTTTTTTTAAATCCTGAAAGGCAATTTGGGTTAGATTTAAACCTGGATGCATAAAAAGGCCACCCTCGCTTCAGTTCCAGTATGAGGCAGGAGAATGCACATGCGAGAATCGCCATTTTTCCCCTGCAAAAAAAAAAAAAAAAAAAAAGCAGAAGGTTTACATTAGATACGATACAAATACATACACTGTTTATGCATAGATTATGTTTAAAATTACATACAGGCATGCACAGTGAGTTAAGAAGAAAGTATATCAAGAAATTATACTAATTAATACGGTAATTACAAGCATGAAATGGTTTTAAATACATACCTTTGGGAAGTCGTAAAATTTTGTCACAGCACATATCATCTCGCAGAAAGGGATTAGTAGCTTGACCACCCCCCACTTTTCGGGAGGATCGGCGACGGTAAAAAAAAACTGGTTTTATTCTCTCCTGCTTCTTCTTTTTTTTTCTCTCGTATCGGGTAAAGTTGGAAAGCATTGCGTAATGATATATTAAAGGAGATGAATTAGCTTGTACATCTTGACAGATCATACATGTTTGAAGTAACAAATGAATAAAATAATGTAACAAGTTTGTATACAATATTTTTTCTGATTATAATTTGAATACATCAGATTAATTATGTGAAAATATAACATGTCATATTACAAGCATTGTATTTACTTTTATTCAGTATAAAATGTGTTTTAGATAAAACACTGTGTCATAAGGTTGTATGTGATGAAATAATATGTCAAATGCGTATGCCATTATTTTTCTTATAATGAGGTTTATTTCGGCATATTAATTTCAGACAAAATTATAGCTTTGAATGTATTTTGGGCACTTAAACTGTAAAGTTACAAAATTAGTAAACATGTGTGTGGTAAAGAAAAAAGGCTTCGAGAAAGACGTCTGATTGTCAGTACAGAGGTCTTCTATAAAGGTGAATGTCAACAGACAACTATGCTATCATGTGTTGAACTTTCTGTTATGAAACAATAGAAGAACTTCTTATAAAATATACCAGAACCATTCATAATTGAACTTTACAGTCTTCGTTCAAAAACTGTGTAGATACACAGTCATATGGACACGTACATTCCTTCAAGCTTTATAAAAAAAATAAAACCAGCAATCAGTTTTTATTTTTTTTTTCTTCCGAGACCGGGAGAGATGCTGGGCAACATATAACTATGATATGTTCCCGCACCATGTTGGTGAAATCAAAGTAAAATTGCGTAATTTGTTATTTCTGTTTGTATAAATATTTTTTTATAAAATATAATTATGAGTGTAAAATTATAATGTTTATATATTTAAGTAAAATAAGAGTGTAAGTTCATACAAAAATTATTAAGTTGATTTTAAATAGTAAATATATATTTAAAAAAAAATTGTTGTATTGTAAAATGAATGTATAATATTGAATGGAGTTCGGATCTCAGACAACAACAATACGCAGACGCCATGGTGTCGTTTTATGACAAGCCAATGGAAAGTGGTGTATAATTAGAAGTCGTAAAATCATAAAAACGTTGGAATCAATTTATGGCCTCAATAAAAGTGTTGGGATAAATTTATAACTTTTCAGACCACCCAAACTTTAAGGCAGATAATAATATTAAAGTATATGTTAGGGGCCATTTGCAGACTGCTAGCTAATAGGCCTATCGAAGTATAATAAAAAAATCTTCTCACATCCAATAACAGTGGACTAGACAAAAATAGCTCCACCCACTGCAGGAACTGGTGTGCAAGAAGAATAAGTTTTAAAAAAAGATAGTCTGAAAAAAGATGTAGAGGATGCAAGAGCTCTCCTGAAAGCCCGTGCAATGAGTCCCGCAAGCCCTAGTAAAGCCCAGGCGAGATGGACCTAGCGGAGCGAGCCTAATCCAGCCTAATCAAGCCTAATTGAGGTTGTCTTCCTGAGGTACCTATCGGAGTGAGCCTACACAAGCCAAATTGAGGATGTCTTCCTGATGTACAGATCGGAGTGATCCTAAACAAGCCAAATTGAGGATGCGTTCCTGATGACACATTGCCATGATCCTAAGCAACGCAACAACTCGGAATTTGACAAATAAAGGCCACCATCCCGTATATTAAAAGAAGGTACTATTTTACACATTTTCTTTTACCACATAAGTTCATATGAAAAATCTAAAAAAATACTTTTCTGATATTTTATGGTAGAGAGTTATCTGAGATCCGACCAAACCAATAATCAAAATAAGATTAAGGTAATTTTAAAAATGAAAGAGAGTATTTCTTTTAGCAAAAAGAAACAATTATAATAATTAGAGTACGTGAAAATATTGTCTTTTTTTTTTAAAAAAGATTAAACATACTTAAAATAATGAGAAGCAAACAAAAGTGTTGCTTTCTATTTTTTGAATTAATATTATGTTTTTCTGTAAATAGATTTGTTCAATGTAAATAAATTATTTAATCAAGTTTTAAAAAGTTTCTGTAATTATTTAATTAATAAGATTTAAAGTGTGTCAATTCTTTTTTTTTACAGCTTAAATTTTAGTTTAATTCATATGTGGAAGAGTTCGTCTAAATAATACACAACGCAAACTCTTAGTTTTATTCGTAATTATTCAAATTTAATAATTACTTTTTGACGCGAATTATAATTTAATTTTATTAATGCTTCGCGTTGCTCTTCTACTAGAATGTAGGTAAATACGATCACTTATATTATTTAAATTTATCTAAGGTATATAAAACTATATACCAATTTGCTATGAGGTTGCTTGGATGATTGGGACCAATTAACAATTTTGAATATATTTAATAAAAAATAAAAAGGTGTAATTATCTGTCCAGCAGAGGCACAAGACTTTACAAAAAAAAAAAAAAAAAAAAAAAAAAAAAAAATCGGTTTTCGGTTTTTGTGTTATTCTGAATTGCTAAAAATTTCTGACCAATATGCAAAAAAAAAACCCATTTAAAAATCTGCATTATTTCTTGAATTATAATCATTTATAGACAGTGAGTATAACTGAAGATCCGTTGATATTGAAACTTTAAAACGCGTTTTTTCAGATTAGTAAATTTGGAGTTTGCGCGCACTCTTACTTTCAAACTACATAAGCTACAGCTTAAAAAAATTAACTAAATATGCGTTTCTTTAGAGCCTTCACGCTAAAACGAAAAAAGATTCACATATTTTGGTTATTTATATATTTATTTTATTTATTAATTTTATTTATTTATTCGTTCATTTATTATTATTATTATTATTATTATTATTATTATTATTATTATTATGCATTTGAAAAACTTGATTTTTTTAATTTAGTTTGTGCTAAAATTAAATTTTAAACTAAACTTTTTGTATATATTTTGGTTTTAATTTAGAAGTGGGTGTGTTGTGATTCTATTTTGTTCAAAGGTTGTTTTCTATATGCATAATTTAGAGTTTTATTATGCGCGCAGCACTTAATGATTTTAATCTACGCATTAGTGGCATTAAGTTTTAAATTTAATATTTAAATATTAATTTTGTATGTACTACATTTATTTTTCTGGATAATATATAAAACAGTATATATTTAGGCAAAAAAAGGGGGGAGGAGATGTTACTTGCATTTTATTTGTATTTTGGTACTTTGAATAAGGCGATTTCTATCGCTTCGTCAAACTCAAAGATCCTGTGTCTACCTTAAATGCATAAAACCCATTAGTTCATTTTATAAATGTTTTAAGCTTATATTAGCAAACCCGGTCGCAACCCTCCGTAATGGTATTTTGATTTTTTATATATTTTTTTGATAGAATTTTATAAAACATTTTTATATGTTTTTATAATTTTTTCAGCATTCCGCACACACTGTAAAAATAACGACATTTTTACAGTACAAAGTGCTGTTCATCTCGCGCACAAACTCGATCACAGTGAATGTGCTGTATCTTTCTTTGGTTTCCTTATTATATTAACATGAAAAATACAGTAGTTGCGCAAAATTAACAGCACAATGTGCTGGCAATTTGGACGCCAGCAGTGTGTGCTGTAAAAAATGCGTCCAAATTGCCAGCAAATTGTGCTGCTAATTTTACGCAACTACTGTATTTTCCATGTTAATATAGTCAGGAAACCAAAGAAAGATACAGCACATTCACTGTGATCGAGTTTGTTCTGGGAAATCTACAGTGGTTTTTTTACAGTGCACTCCATAATATTGTTTTCTATTTAATAATTTTTATTAGGGATGGGCATTATTTAACGTATTAGGATAAAAAACCCTGTTACTATGCTGGAACCTAATATTGAATTAATATGATACCGAAAAGTCCCTGTTAATTAAATAACATATGGTTTTAAATGGCAGTGCCTTTATTCATTTGCCTTAATCAAGAAATCAATTCCGTGCCTTTAAAATAGAACAATATTCACAAAAAACGTCCTCCATCGTTTCTTTTCTGACGTGCGCCCCTAGGTCCATCTTACCCCTCTTGTTATGAACAATTCTGTTAGGTGTGTGGTGCTAAAAATTTATTGTGCAGTCCGTCAATCTTTAATGCATGAATAGTAATGCAGCACTAATTAAAGGCTTTTTTCGGCTTGGTGCCTGGTGCTGGGTCATCAGCATCATCACATACTTTCACCGATTCTGATTGCGCAAAGTAGAGCATAAACCAAACACTGGCACAAATAGAAAATCAGGAAAACATCTGAAAATTTCTAAGAAAAAAAGCTCATGCTTGACATGTTTTATACTCATGAATCGTATATATTGTCTTCATTTAGCATTTCCATACCAAAAAATCAAATTTGACTTATAAAACCAAGCAAAGTTTTGTCTAATTTTTGATCTGGACAATTTCTTTTCAACTAAAATTATATTTTCGTGCTTTTTTTTTTTTTAATTTTCAACAAGTGATTTTTGTTGAATTTTGCAATATATTTCATTTATGTTATGTAAATGAAAAAGAGCATTGATTCCCCCCCCCCCTTTAAAAAAAGCGGCGAAACAGGACTTCAGGTTCCTTAAATTTATAGAAAGTACCTTTTTGCAACATTTAAGTAAAATACATTTATTTACAATTTTATCTCGTAAAAATTTTAATTCTCGATTTTGAATAGAAAATCTGTTTCCAAAACTAACAAAACATTACTTAGCTACATTCAAATAAAATCCATGAATTTATAATGTTTTAATTGATTACGCATTTAAAACGGGTACATTAAAACTTCGATTGATTTCAACTGAAAGCAGCTGAAACGTGTTGGAAACCAACCACAGATAATTTCTTAATTCATTCTGAATCACGCTATCAGTAAATGTGTTCTTAATAAATAAAAGTATCTTTTTATCGCTTGATAAGCTTATGAATAAAGAGAGATAAAAGAACTCTTTGCAATTATATATCGGTTAAAATTTTCTGCGGTCAATATAACATTTGCTTATTTCGAAACATTTGGTACAACATTCTTTTAAATTAAAAAATACGCTGAAGGATATATTTATCTGAATGGACTGGACATTTTTATCCGAGTGAAATGACTTTTGATTAAGAATGATTTATTTACGCTTCCTGTTTTTGTAAAGGAATGGAGCGTTGTTGGCGGTTTATTTGAATATTTAAAGGCTTTTACTCCGTACTCATGGAGTTTTTTTTTAGGGGATTGGTGGGGGGGGGGGGGATTCCTGCACTATAAATTTTGTTTTTTGGCAATTTTTTTTTATTATTATTATATATTTGTCATTGTTTTAATTTGTTGAAAAAAAGAAAGAAAATAGCCTCCTATAATTTGTGAAGAAACTTAATTTTAGTACAGTTGTAATTAATTTGAAAAACTTATTTGTACGAACGAAATTTGTTTGGATGAATTGCATTTGATTAAAATTATATAAATAATATTTTTGTGTTCTTGTGAAATTAGCTTTGAATATGCGTTTATAGATATATATAGTTGTTATGAAGTCGGGGATCAAATTTCTCTGTTTTAATACTTTCCAACATAGTTGAAAAGTGCTTATGAATTCAGATTGTCTGTCCGTCTGTCTATCCTTGCTTTAACTCGCGTAAATATTAGTCCGATTGCCATGAAATGAATATATCTTATTTGGGTTTAGTATGACATGTTCGGTATTGTAAAGGAAGTGTGTACAGCATATTTGGTTCATTTATAGGGCCACTCAAAAGAATTCCGTTACATTACGGTATATAAGGGGAAAATCGCTTGCTGTGTATTTTAATGATATTACAATATTTAAGACATATTGAAATTGATATAAATCACTGAGGTGTACTACAAGGTTATTACTATAGACTAGGGTGTGCATAGGACTTATCGTTTATTTACAGGAACACACAAAAGTATTTTGATATAGAAGAAAATGAGCAATAATTGAATTTTTGAAGCCACGAAACAATAATTGCAGGAAGAACGTTTTCAATTGTGATATGCGTTTTTAAATTTAACTATTTTTTAAATATTACTTGGTGTGCATCAATTCCAGATCATATACAAGGTCGAACAGCAGTTCTCAACAGCATTCGTTTATTGGTTGAAATTGCTGAGCGGAAGTTTTAAAATGTATTATGCGTTTAACTGAACTAACTTTTTGCATACTATGTAGTATGCATACGTATCTGTAGATCCTATACAGGGCTTAAAAAAATCGTATATTTGAACGACTCTTCATGGTAATGGCAGAAATCGTGTTTTCAAATGCATTATGCTTTTTCCGAATTTTTCATTAAAGACGTCATCTTCCACTTTTGTCAATTGTGATGTTTTGTTATGGTATTCTGAATGTGTTGGAAAGTGCTTCATAATTTATACTGTATGCATGATTCTCTTTTTTGGGGGGGGGGGAGGAGGGGATTAGAAATCGTGTTGTTAAAACTGTGTTAATTATTATACAGGGTATCTCTTATCGTTTATCAATAACTAATTTCTAAACCGTTAGTTTTAAAGGTATAGTTCCAATTGCAAAAAAGTTTCAAATTTTGTTCTGCATCACATTATAATCGATTTACATTACAATGATTACTTTTTAAATAGATAAGAAATTACAAATTTTATACAATGCCTCTGTCCTATAAGTTTGAGTTAGAAAATGTTTTTCCATGTTCTAACAAGTAAAACAGCAAAAATTTATTCTTTTATGGTTAAAACTTACTGAGTTATGATATTTAGAATTTTATGAATTTTCAATGTTTTAATCACCATAAATGAAAAAACACGTTTTTAGTGTCAGAAAACGCTAAAAATGCATGAAATTCAAAGTATCATAACTCGCTAAGTTTCTGTCTTGCAAAAATTAAGTTTTTAATCACAAACTAATTTTGATTCATCCCAATAGAAAAGAGCATTTATAATTATGCCAAAAAATTATTCCAAACATTTTGTTTAAAAGGCCTAATTAAAACCTCCGTTGACCACATATACAGCGATTAGTTATATGTTATAAAAAAAACAGGTTGTTGGAACCTGTTACCTGTACAAGTGAGCAACGATGTAACCTGTTAACCAAAAGTAACTATATTTCCCATCTCTATTTTTATGCATATTAAATGCCCTAACTGTTTCATCCATGAAGAAATAAAGAAAATGGAATACTTAAAACAGTGCTGTATGTTGTATTTATTTTAATAAATTTAGTCGTCTAAATTAGGAGGAACATAAAGGTTTAATACGATTACAATGATTTAGAAGAATATTTCTCTAAACTGAATCACGTAAACAGGAATTAAAGTCAATACAATTTTTAATGTAGGAGGCCTTGCAGATAACAAACTTGTTGAACAACCAGGTAAAATAATTTAGAGTAGTTTCTATTTTATTTCATACAATTTCTTCGCTCATAATAGAAAAAATAGAATTTAAGCGGGATTTTTTAGCATTGACTATTAAATAAAATTTCAAATCTAAAGTATTATTATGCATATATATTTTCTACAATTTTTTTGCAGGAAGCTCTGCAGAAAGCGGACATGTTGAACAACCAGGAAAGTAATTTAGATTATATATTTTTATAGTATTATAAATTTTTTCTTTGTATCATAATACAAAAATAACTTAAACATAGTTTTAGTGCATTGAGTATTAAATTATATTTCAAATATAAAGAATTTTAAGCAGGATTTTCGTGCATTGAGTATAAAATAAAATTTCAAATATAATGTATTTTTGTAGATATATTTTTAGGGTTCCGTACTTAAAAAGTAAAAACGGAACCACTATAAGATCACGCCTGTGTCTGTCTGTCCGTCTGTCACAGCCATTTTACTCGTAACCTATGGAACGTGGAAAGTTCAAATTGGGGGAAGTAATAAAGACTATTGACCCACATATTTACAGATTATTAAACATTTACAAATATTTTTAGGAAAAATGTAGAGGGGTTAATTAAGTTACTTGAAAAAAAAAAAAAATCTTTTCTTTGTATGTCGTGTGGAGTATCAAGTTAAAGCTTTCGTTACGCTGAACTCAAAAAATGCATTTCATTTCATTTTAGGTGTTATATTTTCAGAAATATCACCGAAAATGTCGTGCAAAAATATGCCCCACCCCCCCCCCAACCATTTATTTCTGAATCTACTGAAACTGAAATTATGCAAAAATTAGAGGTAGTAGAGATTAATTTAAACATTGCAGGAAAATTATAGAGATTACTCTAGGTCACACAGTTTTTGAGAAAAGCTCATTTTTCCGTTACACACAAATTTCGATTTGCGGGCATTCAGCAAAAGTGTTGAGGAGCGCTGGAGGTACCTATCGTAGAAGAAGTATAAAAGCATTGTTGATAATGATTTTTGAAAAAAATCGTAAGTCTTTAACCGAGATATTAACCCTTAAAGACACGGACGGTTTGATATACATAATGACAGTGGCGGCCTACTCAATGTACCATTGGCTTTTAAAGCCTACATAACAACTTTAATGATACATTTGTGTAATACAATGTCCAGTAGCAGTATAAAAGCAATAAACGTCAAATTGTTAAAAACAGACTAATTTAACTATAAATAATTACAAAAATGCTATGGGATTCGCAACTAGTTTGCATTGAGTAGATCTCTCGATATGTTTCCCGTATCTTTAAAAGCTAATTAAAAACCTATCTGGAAAAACGCGGCACGGACCAAGGAGGCTTTGCTACTTTGCGACCTCCTTTCAAAGCGCGCTTAGTAAAATCTCAAGTTTAAACTTTGAACAAGGCTTTTTTTGTTTTAGCTACACTGTAAAAAGAAAATATTATTATGACGCGGAATTTAGTTTTATGAAATGCCAAATGAAGTTTAAATATACACTACTTTTGTTGTCAGTGCCGAATTAAGTTCATCATAAACAGATTACTATAATATTTAAATAAGAGTTACACCCCTTTAAGACCCAATGTATTTGTAAACAAAGCTAGCCATGCCTGTAAAAGTTAAAACATGGACTGCAACCACTACCTGTTGATAAAAAATGATACTTTACTTTATCTGCAAACCAAAACGATCGTTCGATTCGAGGTTTTACTACATACGACTCAGAAACAAAAGTTTAAATGAATGTCTAACCAGCACGATCGTGCGGGTTGGGTCTTAAAAGGATATAGAATAGCAATATTTAATATTATTTAGGCTTCATATCTCTTTGAACTTTTAAGGTATATCCATTCATGTTTTTCAACTATATATACAGCTATACCCGACTCTACGTTGAATAGTTTTTTACAAAATGTTATTACTCTTTTAGTAACGATTTTTTTAATAATACAGTTAATAATTCATATATTTATCGTACGGAACCCTCTGAGCGCGAGTAATACTTGCACTTGACCGTTTATTTACAATTTATATTGCAGGACACCCCGCAGAAAGCGGAAATGTTGCACAACCAGGTAATATAATTTAGAATAGTTTATAATATATTTCATATTATTTCTTGTAAACTATTAAAAAAGATTTTAAGCATGATTTTCATGCATTGAGTATAAAATAAAATTTCCAATATGATGTACTTTTATACACATATTTTTTACAATTTTTAATGCAGGACACTCTGTAGAAAACGGAAACGTTGCACAACCAGGTAAAATAATTTTGAATAGTTTATATTTTATTAAGCATTATTTCTTGTATCATAACAATAAAATAATTTAAACAGGATTTTCGCATATCCAGTATTAAATAAGATTTCTAATATAAAGTATTTTTATGGATATATAAATATACGTATATATATATAGATATTGTTATATTACAGCCCTCATTATTTATCCTGTCGACTAAATGTTGCATTAATAGCAACATTGGATTATTTCTATAGTTGAAAATGAAGTTACTGGCTGTCTCGATAGCAGTAGTGAATCACATCCAGCAGTAATAGCGTAATATAAGTTGTCAGAACAGGTAATTCGATCCTGTTGTATTAGTATAACGAAAATTGGATGATGATTGGAAGATGTAGCAGTCGACGAGTGAAGGCTATGGAATACGTTTTTCCGTGAAAGTTTCCCCAGAAATAATTGAGACAAAACGTAAAGACAGCTCAGCAATTTATTAAAACATCTTTCGGCGGCGAAGTTTCCACCAAACATATTAGCCATCTCTCCATAGTAGTAATTAGGGCTAAACAAAGTTGTAGATAATCGAAAAAATGGGCGATGACCAGTGGGTGGTATGAAAAAATATGGTGGTATAAAAAATGGTGAAAAAAAGTGGGTGGTATAAAAATAGAAAATACGACTCAAATCTGCTGAAACACACCGAGCATCGGCTTTTTGCTCGTCAAGTGTAGGAATACAAATATGGCGTAGATCGCGTTCTCAAGCAATGAATAATTAAGAAAACCACGCCATGGAAAGAGTGCGGACAGAGCGAGCGGATGAATTTGAAGGGAAAAAGGATAACCTCGGAAATGCGTGGGAAAGTAAAATTCGGAAGAGAAAATAAAATGGTTGTTAAAAGAACATTCTAGAAAGAAAAAATCGCGGAAATGGAACATTTAATTTATGAATACTAAAGGCGTAATATTTAAGCAATTCAGATAAGTGAGACATTAAATTAAAGGGAATTTAACAGAGTTAACGATAGAGATTATTTAAGAATAAGGATTTAGTGAATATAAAGTAGTAATTTAGAATAAGATAAGAAAATCGCGGAATTAGATCTAATAATGTAACATATATAATTAAATTGAAATCACAAACTTAATCTTAATGGGAAAGTTATTCAAATGATGAACACAGGTTATTAAAAATACAAAAATAAGAAATTATGAATAGCTTATGCATTCTTTACAGGAGCTTCATAACAATGATTCATAGTAACGGTATGTTATTTCTCGATTATTGTCAGCACAGGCCTAAAAATAGCAATAATAAGTTCCTTATAACATACAGACCCCTCGCCACCCCCCCCCCCAAAATTAATAAATAAATAAATAGATGAAATAATCGAAAGGAATTAGCAGATCTAAAAAAAAATACAAAAAATATAAGACAGATAAAAAGCTTAAAAAGTAATAGACACAACCCACGAGGAAATAAACCGTGGCACGCATAAAGCTAGATGTACTAGATTTTGTGACATGTGGCTGGCAACTAGAAAAATTTATACCAGGGCAGACAGAGAATAATAGTATTAACAAGTTTAAAGTTTGCCATCTAGCTGTAAATGTATGAGTGATAAGCTAAAAAATAAATTAGAAAAACAGAGTTACGACTTTAAAACTACAAATAAATAAAGAAAGAGGTATGAAGATTACAGAGGGATAATATGGTAATCAACAACACTTAATATATTTATATTTGTTTAAAAATGGAGTGATACATTTAGGTAATAACTTAAAATGAATATTGAATAAATAAAGAAGTTAATTACATTTAAGAATAAATTAAAAAAAGAAAAAAAGAGAGATGAATTTGTAAATGATAAATTAATATTAAATAAGCATTACCTTAAGAGGTATAATATAGCCATGTATTAGGCTCTATTTAAGGTATTTTATGATAAATCATTGTGTTAAGGGGGCACAGGATCTTTAAAAAAAAAAGAAAAAGAAAATCAGTTTTCGGTTTTTGTCTTATTCTGAGTTGTTTAAAATTTCAGACCAGTTTGCAAAAAAACCCATTTAAAAATCTGCATGATTTCTTGAGTTATAATCAATTATAGACTGTGAGTGAGTATAATTGAAGATCCATTTGATATTGAAACTTTAAAACGTGTTTTTTCAGATTAGTAAATTTGGAGTTTGCGCGCACTCTTACTTTCAAACCATATAAGCTAGAGCTTAAAAATTTAACTAAATATGCGTTTTTTTACAGTCTTCACGCTATTTTTTTCACTTGAAAAACTAGAATTTTTTTCTTTTGAAAATTTTGATTTTTTTTATTTCGTGCAAAAATTAGATTTTAAACAAAACGTTTTGTATATATTTTGGTTTTAATTTAGAAGTGGATGTGTTATGACTCTATTTTGTTCAAAAATTGTTTTCTATATGCATAATTTAGAGTTTTATCATGCGCGCAGCCCTTAATGCTTTTAATTCACGCAATAGTGACATGAATTTTTAATTTTTAAATTTCAATATTAATATTGTATATACTACATTTATTTTTCTGGATAATATAGCTAAGAGTATATACTTTAGGCAGAAAGGAGTAAAAAAAAAGATGTTAATTGCATATTATTTGTGTTTTGGTACTCTGGAGAAGGCGATGTTTTCGATCGTTTCGTCAAACTCAAAGATCCCGTGTTCCCCTTAAATGCATAAAACCCATTAGTTTATTTTATAAATGTTTTAAACTTTTATTAACAACCCCGAACTGAATCCTCTGTAATGGCATTTCGATTTTTTATATGTATTTTTTGATAGAATTTTATAAAACAATTTTTATATGTTTTTATAATTTTTTCAGCAGTTCGCACCCTCCATAATATTGTTTTCTATTTTATAATTTTTATACATATTAAATGCCCTGACTGATTCATCCATGAAGAAATAAAGGAAATGGAATAATTGTAAAACAGTGCTTTATTTTATTTTTTTTTAAATAAATTTGACTGTATAAATTGGAAGGAACATAAATGTTTAATACGATTACAATTAGAAGAATATTTCTATAAACTGAACCATGTAAACATGAATTAAAGTTATTACAATTTTTAATACAGGAGGCCCTGCAGAAAGCGGACATGCTGCGCAACCATGTAGAATAGTTTACATTGTATTTCATATGATTTCTTGTATCCTAATAAAAAAGAATTTAAGCATGACTTTCGAGCATTGAGTATTAAATAATATTGCAAATCTAAAGTACTTTTATGTATATATATATATTTTACATTTTTTAGCAGGTCCTGTAGAAAGCAGCCATGTTGAAGAACCAGGTAAAATAATTTAGAACAGTGTATATTTTATTTCATATTATGTTTTGTATCATAGCCAAAAAAGAATTTGAAAATGATATAATTCTTACATTGAGTATTAAATAATATTTCAGATATAAAGTATTTTGTAAGTGGACCTGTTGAGCAACCAGGTAAAGCAATTCAGAATAAATTTAATTGTTTTTAATATTATTTCTTGAGTCATAATATAAAACATAAACATGAGTTTCAATCATTGAGTATTACGAGGGTGAGTTGGAAAATAAGTTTCCCCTGGCAACTGTGGATGAGGTGTGTATGAAAGACAAAAAATGTAATGAAATATTAAAGATAAGACGTAACTTTATTTTTCTACATAAGTGCCAAGTGACATTTGTCATACCCTTTATAAGCTTCCTAAAGCCCTCCAAAAAAAAAAAAAACAGGGCTCTGCATGCAAAAGAAGCGTTGAACGGCTTGTGTGACTTCAGCATTGCTTACAAAGAAGTAGTGAAACATTGCTTTCGTCTGTAGTGGCCATGAACGTTCGTTCAGCTTTCGTTCTGTCCACCACTTTCTGACGCTGGCGGCACCGTTTGTTTCGACGTCACATCTGGCCTATAGACTCCCACGTGACGGTTATAGATTTCTGCTCCCGATACTCCACGTGCCCATCTTAGCGGACAACCTCTCTCACTTCCTCCTTTGAGCATGAATTCACAACGCACTTTCTCTCCATATCTACCGGGAACAGAATGATTCAGAGCCCTTATTTTTTCAAGGAGCGCTTTTTGAAGCTTATAAAGGTGTATGACAAATGTCTCAACTCACTTGGCACTTATGTAGAAAAATAAAGTTCCGTCTTATCTTTAATGTTTCATTACATTTTTTGCCTTTCATACACACCTCTGTCCAAAGTTGCTAGGGGAAACTTTTCCGACTCACCCTCGTAAATAAATTTTCTTACATAAAGCGTTTTTATGCATAAAATTTTATAATTTTCAATACAGGAATATCTCCAGTTCAACCTGCTGGGCAATCAGGTAAAACAATTTAGAGCAGAAGTTCATTTTTATTTATTTATTTTATTTCATTTTTATTTGTGGTACCGTTATGCGATAACTTTCTATGTCGAAGATCTTCAAGTTTACCGTAAAATATGCTTTAAAAGCATGGGGATTTTCATAACTGCCAACCTTCGGTTTTTTAAGGGAAATTAACGTAATTTGAACCAGAAAAAATACTTAATGAAATGTGTTTTGCTTCAGTGTGGATATTAGTTAATTTGATTCAATAAAATGTATGATTTTACTGCATTTGGAAAAAAACTGCAGGCTAATATTTTGAAGTAATATTACGAATTGCGGGAAAAGAAATCGATATACACTGTGCCCACGTATAACCTGACCGACCTTTATTTTCGCAACCGTTGGTCCTAGATGCATACTTCCAATTACAAAAGTGGTCAAAATTAGGTGCAGGGTTAAGATAAAAAAAGTGTTGAAGCCAAAACACAATTTAGTGAAGAATTACAGAATCTAAATTTTTATACGGTCCCCCGATCCTATAAGTTATATTTAGTAAAATTTCCTTGTTACACTGTCAAGTAAGGCAAAAAAAAAAAAAAAAAAAGTCCCGTTATTCTACGATTAAAATTGGCCGAGTAATAGCTGTTTAAAGTTGGAGTATATTTTTTGCTGCATATTAGGGATCATTCACAAATTTAGTAGAAATATAATTTCGTCAGATATATTAACGAAATGGTAGAGAGTAAAATTAGCATTGCAATATAAATTTGAAATCTTGAATCATTCTGACATATTACTGCAAAATGTACAATTTGTACTGAGCATTATAGGAGGATAAAAATAACAAATTTTTTGTTAAACAGCCTCAATTCTTTACAAAATGATACATATCATATTTTAAAATGCGTTTAGATTACACGGTCTTTCAAGTTTTGGGTTGTGGCAGGTTTTTTAGCTTTCGAAAATTGTTCCTTATGTATTTTTTAGCACTGAATCCGAAAATGACCTTCATTTTTAACCATCACGTCAGGAATTTTCTCAAATCGCAAATTTCAAAGTTAAAAAGCTAAAAGTTAAAATTGATCCCCCATCCCCTCCCAATCTCATTGGACCCCCGAGCTGTTTATCTGTAACAAACCCAGTATAAACCAAAAAATCTAATAAATTATTGAATTAAATAAAATTAAAGTGAATAAAAAAGTTTTACGTCTATTTTATAGCATCAGATTTTTTGCTATTTTTTAACTTTCAAATTTACGATTTGCGAGATATCTTGACATGATGGTTAAAAGTGAAGGTAATTTTTTGATTCAGCGTTAAAAAATACATAAAATGTAATTATAAAAGTTAAAAAACACAACCATCGCAAGTTTATGTTATCTAATCTAAAACTCTTTCTTAAACTTCTGGACGGTAATCTATCCGATTTTTTTTTGTGTTATCCTCTAATATAAGTATGTATAAGATGGTAAGAGTCGAAAATCATAATAATATTGCATTGTCATCGGATTTAAGTCAGTATGTAAAATTTAACTTCGATCGGACATTTGAAAATAAGTTAAAGTTCGAGTACGAATTTTAAACTGGAAAGACGATCATTGCAAGTTAAATAAAACCTTATGAAAATAACATAGTTAAAAGACTGTATAAATTGGAAGAAACATAAATGTTTAATACAATTACAATTAGAAGAATATTTCTGTAAACTGAACCATGTAGACATGAATTAAAGTTATTACAATTTTTAATACAGGAGGCCCTGCAGAAAGCGGCATGCTGCGAACCATGTAGAATAGTTTACATTGTATTTCATATGATTTCTTGTATCCTAATAAAAAGTAATTTAAGCATGACTTTCGAGCATTTATTAAATAATATTTCAAATGTAAAGTATTTTTATGTATATATATATTTTTAATTTTTTTAGCAGGACCTGCAGAAAGCGGTCATGTTGAACAACCAGGTAAAATAATTTAGAACAGTGTATATTTTATTTCAAATTAATTTTTGCATCAAAGCCAAAAAAAAAAAGAATTTAAAAATGAGTTTCCTATATATTAAGTATTAACTGGTATTTCAGATATAAAGCATTTTTATAATTGTCTTTTTTAAAATTTTTAATGCAGGAGGCCCTGTACTATGATGGCGGTCAGTGGTACGGGTGTTTAAAATGCATAAACTCCAACTCTAGTTACAGGAACTAAAATTTATTTAAAAAGTTAACATATTAAAAAAGTTACAACAGGGGCATTGTATTTTTAGTGGTTATGGAAAGAGGGGCCCATTTAACAATTGCGACGAAGCGCTGTTATTAGTACTTTTCAACTCAACAGCCAAACTTGAAGTGACACATTTCACAAGGAGTTTAGATCTCTTGGCGTGACAATCTACCGCCAATTTAAAACTTTGGAATACTGATCGAAGGGTGAACAAAGGTTTTGGCGAAAACAATTGAGTACTCCACATAATGTAGTTTCCCGACGAGACGCGTTGCGCAAAAATTGCCAAAATAACGGTTTTTCATATTTACATAACAGCGGAGACATAGAACCTGGCTTTGTTTATCAAAATCTAATGCTTAGCTACTTACAGGGTGTCCCAGAAGTAATGGGACAAACTTTAAGGGGAGGTAGGGGACATCACAAGGATTCAGAATTGCATAGCAACCCATGGTCGGAAACAGCCTCGTTCGCCGCTAGGTGGTGTTGCTCACAAAACCCACGTTCTTGTCCCCCACGGTCTCCTGATTTAAGCAGCATAGATTTCTTTCCCTGGGATGCACTGAAAAGTGCTTTGTACGCAACGCCTATGTATTCTGATATGGATCTGGTTGCAAGACTCGCCTGTACTGCTGCGGATATCCAACAAAATCTAGGTGTATTTGAGCGAGTCCGCCAATCCATGATTCGACGGTGTAATGCATTCATCGCCAGCAATAGTGGAAACTTTGAACATCTTTTGTAACATTTTCACATATCATCTACCACAGTAAATGTAATATCGTTGACCAATAAATTATTTCAGATGATCTCAGTCTTGTGTCTCTTCGTCCCTTGTACCTATCATACTACCTTCCCATGACGTTTCCGACCATGGGTTGCTATGCAATTTTGAATCCTTGTGATCTCCCCTACCTCCCCTTAAAGTTTGTCCCATTACTTCTGGGGCACCCTGTATAATTGCGCCATGCCGAAGAAAATAATGCATATGTTTTTATACTACTCATAAATCAAGTTAACGTACATGAAAATGATTTCAAAGATCGCATTCGCATAAAATAACTTTTATTTTCTTTTTTTACTTTATTGCAACGGCTCAAAATTTAGCAATGATTAAGACTAAACTATTACCAACGTGGGCATACGCAAATGGAAAATAACTGTCAATCTAATGTTACAGACAGCTGCGTTTAACTCTTTTTTTTTTATTTATTTCATGACCAGAGTGTTAACGGAAATTATAATTCCGTGATAATATTTAGCGGTTTTGAATTAAAGATAACAGCAGAAAAGGGAAAAAAAATCCCATCTAGATAAATTCCTTATGGATTTAAGCACTGAATTAAATTACAAATTTTAGTTTAATGAGGGAAGGGGAGGAACAACATCTTTTAAAAGCAAAAAAATATTATGTTTTAAATTAATTTTGAAGAAAAAGTGATATGTGATAGAAACTCTGTCACATGCAGTAAGTGGATATGTTGAGAAATCAGGTAAAACAATTTAGAATAATTTATATTGTTTTTTATTATTATTTCTTGAGTCATGATATAAAACATAAACACGACTTTCGTGCATTGAGTTTTAAATAATATTTCAAATCTAAAGTATATTTATGTATATATATATATTTAATTTTCTTAGCAGGACCTGCAGAAAGCAGTCACGTTGAACAACCAGGTAAAATAATTTAGTGTAGTGTATATTTTATTTCATATTATTTTTTGTATCATAGCCAAAAATGAATTTTAAAATGTTATTCCTACATTGAATATTAAATAATATTTCAGGTATAAAGTATTTTTATGTATATATATTTTTAATTTTTAATGTAGGAGGCTCTGCAGTAAATGGACATGTTGAGCAACCAGGTAAAGCAATTTAGAATATTTTATATTGTTTTTAATATTACTTTTTGAGTCAAGATATAAAACATAAACACGACTTTCGGGAATCGAGTTTTAAATAATATTTCAAATCTAAAGTATATTTATGTATGTATATATTTTTAATTTTCTTAGCAGGACCTGCAGAAAGCAGTCACGTTGAACAACCAGGTAAAATAATTTAGTGTAGTGTATATTTTATTTCATATTATTTTTTGTATCATAGCCAAAAATGAATTTTAAAATGTTATTCCTACATTGAATATTAAATAATATTTCAGGTATAAAGTATTTTTATGTATATATATTTTTAATTTTTAATGTAGGAGGCTCTGCAGTAAATGGACATGTTGAGCAACCAGGTAAAGCAATTTAGAATATTTTATATTGTTTTTAATATTACTTTTTGAGTCAAGATATAAAACATAAACACGACTTTCGGGAATCGAGTTTTAAATAATATTTCAAATCTAAAGTATATTTATGTATGTATATATTTTTAATTTTCTTAGCAGGACCTGCAGAAAGCAGTCACGTTGAACAACCAGGTAAAATAATTTAGTGTAGTGTATATTTTATTTCATATTATTTTTTGTATCATAGCCAAAAATGAATTTTAAAATGTTATTCCTACATTGAGTATTAAATAATATTTCAAGTATAAAGTATTTTTATGTATATATATTTTTAATTTTTAATGTAGGAGGCTCTGCAGTAAATGGACATGTTGAGCAACCAGGTAAAGCAATTTAGAATAATTTATATTGTTTTTAATATTACTTTTTGAGTCAAGATATAAAACATAAACACGACTTTCGGGAATCGAGTTTTAAATAATATTTCAAATCTAAAGTATATTTATGTATGTATATATTTTTAATTTTCTTAGCAGGACCTGCAGAAAGCAGTCACGTTGAACAACCAGGTAAAATAATTTAGTGTAGTGTATATTTTATTTCATATTATTTTTTGTATCATAGCCAAAAATGAATTTTAAAATGTTATTCCTACATTGAGTATTAAATAATATTTCAAGTATAAAGTATTTTTATGTATATATATTTTTAATTTTTAATGTAGGAGGCTCTGCAGTAAATGGACATGTTGAGCAACCAGGTAAAGCAATTTAGAATAATTTATATTGTTTTTAATATTACTTTTTGAGTCAAGATATAAAACATAAACACGACTTTCGGGAATCGAGTTTTAAATAATATTTCAAATCTAAAATATTTCTATGTATACATATTTTATAAATTTTTTTAGCAGGATCTGCAGAAAGCGGTCATGTTGAGCAACCAGGTAACATAATTTAGAACAATGTATATTTTATTTCATATTATTTTTTGTATCATAGCTAAAAAAGAATTTTAAAATGATATTCCTACATTGAGTCTTAAATAACATTTCAGATATAAAGATTTTATGTGTACATATTTTTTTCAATTTTTAATGCAGGAGGCCTTGCAGTCAGTGGACATATTGAGCAACCAGGTATAGTAATTCAGAATAATTTATATTGTTTTTTGTTGTATCATAATATAAAACATAAGCATGACTTTCATGCATTCAGTATTAAATAAATTTTCTTATATAAAGCGTTTTTATGCATAAAATTTTATAATTTTCAATACAGGAATTCCCCCCAGTTCAACCTGCTGGGCAAAATAATTTAGTAAATAATAATCGGGTAAAATAATTTAGAGCAGAAGTTCATTTTTATTTATTCAGTGTAAAAAAAAAAAAAAAAAAAAAAAAAAAAAAAAAAAAAATCCGTCAATGTACACAAACTGTGCCGTAAAATTTTACGGAATAGTTTCATTTTTCTAAGAAAACAGTACAATTTCCGTAACTGACATTATGCGATTATAATTCCGTATAAATCCAGTAAGTTTTCCATAAGTTTTACGGAATATTTCTGTATTGCTTTCAAAGCAGTACAAATTCCGTAAATGATGTACAGACATAATTGACATATTTGGAAAGCGAGGTAATGTACTTGTCTTACAGTGATATTATTTTCAATGAAACTTCAATATTGGCTAAATGTGATTCTATGTTGAAAATATATCCAATGATTTCCCAATGGGATTGGTTTTATGTGGGTTTTCAAGTAAAACCGATAAAAGTTATGGCGCCATCTATGCATGTACATTTAAACTAATTTGGTATTTTAACGCTATAGTATTTTTCTTTCTTTCTTTTTTAAATAAAAAGCTTTAAAATTGTTTTTTAGAATTCTTTATAATGTTTAAAAGAATAAAATCGTATTAATTCTTTTTAAGTTTGAGACAGTTGAATAGGAAACGTCACAGTTTATTTTTCATAATGATTTTAGAATAATATTTCACTTATTTATAACGAGCTATTATTATTAAAAAAAAATAAATGAAAAAAATCTATTTTTAATTTTAATATTTTTTAATCTGTTCACTTTAACAGATTCGCACATAAAACTTAAAGCATATAGCTGAAATATAATAACGAAGTTATTGTAAAATTGACATTAAGTTATAATAAGCAATAAAGGAAATTTATTTTAATGCCATGTAGTTATCCCCTCTATTTGATCATCACACAAATGAAAAAGTGTATAATAGTGTAAAAAATAATTTGTGAAATATTTGAAAAAAATATGTTAGTATTTTTGCAAAAATAAATGAATCAATAAATAAATAAGTACAGTAGAGCGCGGATCATCCGAACAAGTCGGGACCGACCCTAGTTCGGATAATCAAAACTTCGGATAAATGGACAGACAGTTTTAGGAATGTTCCTGACTATACTAAAATCTTCACACTTTATCCAGGCTTAGGATTGGCAGCACCAGTTAGTGCTAGCGTGTTTAAAAACAGGGTTTTTTTATTTACTTTTCTATCATTTAAAATTTTCTTTTTCTCTTTTTATCATTTTCTGAACTCCAAGGATTATAATTTAAATAAAAAAACTTTCGATTGTTGCTTGCTTCAACGAAGACGTTCTTTCCAATGCTGCCATATCTCGAATTCTTCTTAAGTACGTTAGTTGAATAGGATCAGAGTTCTTCTGCCTTTCGAGCCATTCCATAGCTGTTTCTAAACATTCAAAGTCTTCGTTATGGGATGGACCTGCGTCATTTTCAGAGCATTCGTTTTCATTTCTTCAATTTCTTTTTCATCTTAAATCTTATCTACAATCTCATCATCATTACAAATTTTTTTTTGAGAGAAATAGGCTGTTCTGATTATTGGAAGTTCGGTTAATTGGAGTTCCGATAATCGGCGCTCGACTGTAAATAAATATACTATCACAATAAAAATTTAAAAATCTTGCAAAAAAGAAACAATTATTACTTATAATACATTCTTTCATGCATGTAATATTTTAAAGACTACCATTTTTCTTTTGTAAAGCATGAAATTAAAAAGCTAAATATTCAAAATTATGGAAACATTCAGAATTGTACACTCAATTGAAAAATATTATCTCCATGAAAATACGTTCCTTGTTTAACATCTTGTCCTTACTTCATAAAAAGCATCTGAAATAAATAACGATATTTGAAAACGCAATTCGTATTCCCGTGGCATAGTGCTTATGAGCGCTAATCTGGAAGAGGACAGGTCCCTAGTTCAAACCCAGCCGTAGGTAAGTGTTGTTTCATTACTGTTATTTGAATTAAATACACTGTAAAAAAAATCCGACCAGTTTTCCTGTCGGAATCGGAAAAATAGTTACCCTTATCGTACCGGAAAATTTTCCGACCCAGCTCGGAATAAAATCCGTAAAAAAAGGAAATAGCCAATAAAACGGTATTTTACGGATTTTATTCCGAGCTGGGTCGGAAATTTTTTCGGTACGATAAGGGCAACCATTTTTCCGATTCGTACAGGAAAACTGGTCGTATTTTTTACTTTCTTCTACCTTTACAAGAAGAAAGTATTGGATTCATGAAAATTTTCGAATTCCGGTTTTCGACGGATTTAGACGTTTTAGGGGTCAGAGATTCCAAAAAACATGTTTTTACAAAATGTCTGTCTGTGACTCTGTGAGTCTGTCTGTGTGTATGTGACACAAATTTTGTGGGCGCTCTATCTCAAGAACTAATGCACGGAATTTAATAAAAATTTATATTCAGTGAGTCCCTAATACAAATTGATGCTGATTAGTTTTTGGTGTAAATCACTCAACAGGTGGCGCTGCTATGCTGCATTTTTCACGATTTTCGCAATAGCTCTATCTCACGAACTAATGCACGGATTTTGATCAAACTTCAGATTTAGTTAGTCCTTTATATGAATTGATGCTGATTACGTTTTGGTGTAAATCGCTCAACAGGTGGCGCTGCTATACTGCATTTTTAAAATTTTCCGCAATAGCTCTATCTCAACAACTAATGCTTGGAAAATCAACAAACTTCAGATTCAAGTATACTTTGATATAAATTAGTGCTGTTTGTGTTTTGGTGCAAATCGCTCAACAGGTGGCGCTGCTATACTGCACTTTTCAGAATTTCCATTATAGCTGTATCTCAAGAACTAATGCAACAATTTTCACCAAACTTCAGAATCAGTTAATCCTTGATATGAATTGACATTTTGTACATTTTGGTGTAAATCGCTCAACAGGTGGCGCTGCTATACAGCATTTTTCCCGATTTCTGCAATAGCTCTAACTCAAGTACTAATGGACACATTTTCATCAAACTTCAGATTCAGTTACTCTTTGATATGAAATGATGCTGACTACGTGTTGGTGAATATCGTCCAATAGGTGGCGCTGCTGTGCTGCATTTTGCACTATTTCTTCAATAGCTCTATCTCAAGAACTAATGCACGAATTTTCATCAAACTTCAGATTCAAGTACACCTTGATAAATGTTGATGCTGATCATGTGGTTGTATAAATCGCTCAGCAGGTGGCGCTGTTATGCTGCATTTGTCATCATTTGCTCAATAACTCTATCTCAAGAACTAATGCACGGATTTTCCCCAAACTTCATATTCAGTTAGACATTGACATAAGTTGATGATAATTAGCTTCTGGTGTAAATCACCCAATAGGTGGCGCTGCTATGCTGCATTTTGATGGATTTATACGATTTTAGGGACACTAATATCTCAAGAACTAATGCACGGAATTTCATCTTTTAAGAATCCTCATGATGAGCATAGATTCACTGTGATAATGAATTTTGAAGTATTGACAAGTATGATATAGAAGAAAGTTTTGTGATGACCACAACATACTAGTTTTACAGTGTAGAGATACGCTGACCTTGATAAACGTGTTCGTAAAAATTGAAATTCATAAAGATGTAAGTGTCTCGAAAAGTTATATATACTTTTTTTTTTTTTTTTTTTTTGTCTTTGAAACAAAAAAAAAATTAAATACGGAAATAAATAAATAAATAAATAAATAAAATAAAATAAAAACGGAAAAATTTTGTGAAAAAAACGGAAAATTTCTGAAATATACAGAAATTTTTTTTCCGTTAAAATACGGAAATAGTACTGGCGTCTG
The DNA here is from genome assembly GCA_963932465.1 of Maratus speciosus. Classification (NCBI taxonomy): domain Eukaryota; kingdom Metazoa; phylum Arthropoda; class Arachnida; order Araneae; family Salticidae; genus Maratus; species Maratus speciosus. Next base: position 245,114,262 of record OZ010799.1, read on the forward strand.
GATTGCCATTACAATTTCCGTTTCTTAACGGAATTTTTTTTTACAGTGTTTACTTTATTTTATTTTTATTTGTGGTACCGTTATGGATAACTTTCTGTATCGGAGATCTTAAAGTTTATCATAAAACATGCATTTAAAGCTAATGGTATTTTCATAACTGATGCCAATCTTCGGTATGATTTTTAAGGGAAATTAACGTAATTTGAACCAGAAAAAATACTTAATAAAATGTGTTTGTTTTCAGCGTGGATATTAGTTAATTTGATTTCATAAAATTTATAGTTTTACTGCATTTGGGAAAAAACGGTAGGCTAATATTTTGAAATACAGTAAAACCTCCATAACGGACACTCCCGAATAGCGGACACCTCTATTTAACGGACAGTTTTCCAATTCCCACTCCCAAAACCTAAATTTTTGTATGTTTAACCTCTGAATAACGGACATTCCGAATAGCGGACAGTAATTTTGGCGATAAATAATGAAAAATTAATTTTTAACGAGAAAAAAAAATGGAAAAAAGAAAAAAACCTCCAAATTTATCTTGGCATTGTGTCACAGATTTTGTGATCACAGATAAATGTAGGGGGTGGGCTGGAGAAAACCCCCCTATCACGTCCAGTGTTGAATTTAAGGGGTAGCCCTGTAGGGACATTCCCTCCCCGGAGCATTGAAATGTCCCCCCACCGGAAGATTTGAGATTTTATGTGTTTAATAGTAAAAAAGTGTATTGCTCTCTGGAACTCTATACTGTCCCATCCCGGAGAAAAATGTCTAAAAAATTATTCAACACTACCCATGTCCGAGAAAGAAAACGCCCCTCCTTAAATGATTTAGGATTTCCTGCTGATTAATGCCTAGAAGTACAAATTTCTTGCTCCGCAGAATTTCATAATTACATACAACATTTTCTCTTTCGTTTTAAATGTGCGTAAGATAACTTTGTTTATAATTGGCATGAAACTTCAGGATAGATAATACGCAGACTAGCATTTCTGTTTCCTTATACCGAAGCTCAAACATTTTTTCAGATAATCTTACAGTGTCAAGAAACAAAGAAAAATAAAAAAAAATCATTTTAGTAGGGCTCATTCGTATAATTCAAAAAGTAATTAACTGGATTGCATCATTGCATAACATAGAAAAGAAAAATCAGAGACGTCATATGGGGTTATATAATCTGGGTAAAAGAAAAATAATCTCTGAAAACCTAACATACGATTTTCTTTATGAATTTTACTCTTTAAAAAAGTCCTTCCGGCCAGTGCCGGGAGGAAGAGGTAGCTTTCATATTCCTTATTTTTAAAAAGCCAACTTATATTATTCAAACACACGAAGCTCAATTAAGTGGAAACCGAATGTAGGAGATTCAATACTAAATTTTATCAATACTAAATCATTATGAATGAGAATTTCGCGAAATTAGTCAGCTTTATCCAAGCTGCTTTTATTTAAAATCATTTATATTTGGCTGCCAAATTCGGCGATTTCTTAAAGTGCCTGCCATTTTAAGACAACATGGTAGATGAGGCTAACCAGTGAACTTGGTCGAGACCTTAGTAATTGCTGTGCACATGATCACTCATATCGGAATCGGTTGATATATACGAGTGCTGTCGCAGGCAAAAAATCAGATTTTTCAAAATGTCACCAACTTTAGGAATTGAAACTACTATATCTGAGCCATTTTTTAAGATAAAGGCAAACAAAAAATGCTCCTGAATCCTTATACAAGGTCAAATACTTAAGAAAGAAACCTTTTTCAATTTCTAATTTTTTTGCACCTCACTTTAAATATAATTTTTTTTTTAATTTAATGGCCGCCATTTTGAAACAAGATGGCTGATGAAGCTGGCCAGCGAACTTGGTCGAGATATTGATGTATACTATCCACATGCCTTCTTCCATCGAAATAGGCGAATACGTGTGGTATCGCGTGACAAATATAAGATCGTTTCAAAGTGTTAGCCATGATAGAAATTCAAAGTGCTATAATTCAACCACTTTTTAAGATATAAACAAAAGAACGAATTTTCAGAAACAAAAACTGCTCCAGAATCTTTGTATCAAGGCCAAACACATAAAAAAAATGCTTTTTCATTTTCCAATTTTTTAATACCTCATTTTAAATTTTAAATTTAATTTATTTTTAAATGGCAACCCTTTTGAAACAAGATGGCGAATGAAGCTGGCCAACGAACTCGGTCGAGACATTGGTCTGTACTATGTACAGACCAAGTTACATTCAAATCGGTTCATAAATACGCCTGTTATCGCGTGACAAAAAATCCCTGCCGGCTCGGGCCTACAGGCGGAGGTAGATTTCGATGTTAAGTACTAAATTCTCCAACAAAACTTAAATCAAGATTAGAGATAAAACCCAGTTTCTTCACAAAGAGCGAGCTGTAGGGAGCTAAACTTTTTGTGAAAATTGTAATATACACGAATACACACACACATATATATGGAATAGGTTTAAAAAATGGCTACAAAAAATTCAGAGAACCTTAAAGTGTTAAAATGTGTTAATATTTCCATAGTCGGGTTTTTATCATGTTTTAATACGTTTCTTCAAACGTACATGGCGTTACATATTCACCAGCTGAGGTCCATTATATTTCCAATATGACGCAATATACATATTTTTTTAATTCGTCAAACTATTTATTTTGAGTTTTCATGCTGAAATCTTGCTCTAGGAAACTTATGACGTAATATTCAATTTGTTTTCAATTTGTCAAACTATTTAATTTTACACGTGAAAATTTTGCAAAAGAAAAGTAATTGTTGTGGTGAGAATTTTATTATTTGTTTTTTTTTTTTTAATTGTTGGCAACTGCTATAACGAAAAACTTTTATTTTAGGTAGATTTCGTAAGAAATACTACCTATTGCAGTCGTTACCATGGTGCGACTTTTGAAAAATTCCTTCATAACTTTTCATTACATGACCCCAGGAACCCAAAACCACCCCCACCTAAAAAGTTTATATATATATATAGTATATATATATATATATATATATATATATATATATATGTATGTATGTACTAAATTTTGTCCGCACGATAAAAGTCGCAATTATGCACGGAACGTCTTCAAACTCGCCAACAACTTTAAGATGGCTAATTTCTCGGCGGGGATTGAAAATGAGCAAAATCGGTCCAAGGGAATGGGAATGGGGAAGGTTTAAAATTTTTAATACCGTCTTAACATGATTCTGATAAAACCAGCTTTTACACAACAATGGCAGGAAAAAATAAATATTTTTCGTTATAGCTGTTGCCAACAATTAAAAAAAAGCAATAAAATTCTCACCACAACAATTGTTTTTCTAATGCAATGTTTTCACGTGAAAAATTAAATTAGATAAACAGTTTGACGAATTGAAAACAAATTGAATATTACGTCATATGTTTTCTAGAGCAAGATTTCTGCATGAAAATTCAAAATGAAATAAATAGTTTGAAGAATTAAAAAAAACAACAAAATATTGCGTCGTATTGAAAATGTAATGGACCACAGCTGGTGAATATGTAACGTCATTGAGTTTGAAGAAACGTATTAAAACATGATAAAAACTCGAGTATGGAAATATTAACATATTTTAACACTTTGAGGTTCTCTGAATTTGATTTAGCCATTTTTAAACCTGTTCCATATACATGCGTGTGTGTATATTAGAATTTTCACAAAATGTTTAGCTCCCTAGAGCTCATTCTTAGCGAAGGAACTGGGTTTATCTTTAATCTTGATTTAAGTTTTGTTGGTGAATTTAGTACTTAACTTCGAAATCTACCTCCGCCTGTAGGCCCGAGCCGGCAGGGATTTTTTTTTTAGACTGACTCTTTTCTAATTTTTGAATATGTCCAAACCTTGATCTCGTGATTGTGAATTTTCATTACTCGTGCTTTCAAATTATGGATAATAAAAATACCAGAGCATCAGTTAATTTGTTTATCATGTACGTCATAAAGAAAATAAAGTATGTTTAAATTTAAATCCTACAAATATATATATATATATATATGTATGTATGTATGTATGTACTAAATTTTGTCCGTACGATAAAAGTCGCAATTATGCACGGATGGTCTTCAAACTCGCCAACAACTTTGAGATGGCTAAGATCTCGGCGGGGATTGAAAATGTGCAAAATCGGCCCAAGGGAATGGAAATGGGGAGGGTTCAAAATTTTGAATACCGTCTTAACATGATTCTGATAAAACCGGCTCTTTCAGAACAATGACAGAAAAAAATAAATATTTTTCGTTATAGCAGTTGCCAACAATTAAAAAAAGCAATAAAATTTTTACCACAACAATTGCTTTTCTATTGCAATTTTTTCACGTGAAAATTAAATTAAATAAACAGTTTGACAAATTGAAAACAAATTGAATATTACGTCATAAGTTTTCTAGGGCAAGATTTCCGCATGAAAACTCAAAATGAAATAAATAGTTTGACGAATTAAAAAAAACAATCAAAATATTGCGTCATATTAGAAATATAATGGACCTCAGCAGGTGAATATGTAACGTCATGTGAGTTTGAAGAAACGTATAAAACGTGATAAAAACCCGACTATGGAAATATTAACATATTTTAACACTTTGAGGTTCTCTGAATTTGCTTTAGCCATTTTTAAACCTATTCCATATACATGCGTGCGTGTATTCGTGTATATTAGAATTTTCACAAAATGTTTAGCTCCCTAGAGCTCATTCTTAGTGAAGGAACTGGGTTTATCTCTAATCTTGATTTAAGTTTTGTTTGTGAATTTAGCACTTAACTTCGAAATCTACCTCCGCCTGTAGGCCCAAGCCGGCAGGGATTTTTTTTTTCCTGCCATTGTTGTGTAAGAGCTGGTTTTATCAGAATCATGTTAAGACAGTATTCAAAATTTTGAACCCTCCCCATTTCCACCCTCTTTTGCCGATTTCGCCCATTTTCAATCCCCGCCGAGATATTAGCCATCTCAAATTTGTTGGCGAGTTTGAGGATGATTCCTGCATAATTTTGACTTTTATCGTGCGGACAAAATTTAGTACATACATACATATATATATATATATATATATAAACTTTTTAGGTGGGGGTGGTTTTGGGTTCCTGGGGTCCTATAATGAAAAGTTATGAAGGAATTTTTCAAAAGTCGCACCATGGTAACGACTGCAATAGGTAGTATTTCTTACGAAATCTACCTAAAATCAGGTCGTTTTAAAATGTCAGCCACAATAGAAATTCAAAATGTTATAACTCAGCCATTTTTTTAGATGTAGACGAAACAAAACCTGTTCCGGAATCTTTGTATTAAGGTCAAACACATACAAAAAAATCTTTTTCATTTTCCAATTTTTTGGTATCTCATTTTAAATGTAATTTTGTTTTAATTTTTTTAAATGGCCACCATTTTGAAACAAGATGGCGAATGAAGCTGGTCAACGAACTCGGTTGAGTTATTTGTATGTACTATGTACACACCAAGGTACATCCAAATCGGTTCATAAATACGTTTATTATCACGTGGCAAAAATCAGGACGTTTCAAAATGTCAGCCACGCTAGAAATTCAAAATGCTATAACTCAGCCATTTTTTAAGATATAGACGAAACAAAAACTGCTCCCGAATCGTTTTATCAAGATAAAACACATAAGAAAAAAATATTTTTTCAATTTTCAATTTTTTGCTACCACATTTCAAATTTAAATTTTTCTTAAAATTTTAAATGGTCGCCATTTTTAAACAGGATGGCGGATGAAGCTGGCCAACGAACTCGTTCGAGACATTGGTCTGTACTATGTATAAACGAAGTTACATCCAAATCGGTTCATAAATACGCCTTTTATCGCGTGACAAAATTCAGGACGTTTCAAAATGTCAGCTTCGCTAGAAATTCAAAATGCTATAACTCAGCCATTTTTTAAGATATAGACGAAACAAAAACTGCTCCGGAGTCTTTGTATAAAGGTCAAATACATAAGAAAAAAATATTTTGCCATTTTCAATTTTTTGGTACCACATTTCAAATTTTAAATTTTTTAAAACATTTTAAATGGCCGCCATTTTGAAACAAAATGTCGGATGAAGCTGGCCAACGAACTCGGTCGAGACATTGGTATGTACTATGTACACACCGAATTACATCCAAATCGGTTCATAAATACGAGAGTTACAGTGTGACATAGGTCAGATATATATATATATATATATATATATATATATATATATTGATATATATATATATATATATATATCAATTTTGAACGGAGGGTGGTTTCGGGGTCTGGGGGTCATGATCGATGAAAATATACCAAAATTTTTTGAAATCGCTTTCCTCCGAACGGCTGCAATAGGTAGCTTTTTGTAAAGAAAGCTACCTAAAACAAAGAAAAAAGGTTACTCTATTTTATTTATTTTTTTATTATTGGCAAATTGCGTTCTGATTTTATGGCAGCGAGAATTAAAGTTGCCAAGAAGGCGACGAGAGCAGGGAGAGAAAACTGTTTCGCGATGTTGATTATTGTTTGATTCTTCTTTGTAATTAATTTTTCGAGAATGGCCTCAAAAAGGAAACGATTAACTTTGAAAGAAAAAATTGAAATTGTAAATGTATCCGAGAAAGAGAAATTGAGTTTTCGGATACTTGCTGAACGTTTTAAAATAGATAAAACACAGGTGGGAGAGGTTTTACGAAATAAAGAAGAAATATGAAATTTGTGGATTACTAACTTTAACGACAAAAACCAGAAATGTGAAATTGAGGAAGACTAATCCCATTGGAACTGATTGTATAATTCTGAATAGGTTCACTTCAGTTCGTTCACTAAATATTCGTATCAGTGAGCATTTGATTCGGGAAAAGGCTTTAGAAGTCGCTAAAGAACTTTGATTGCACGATTTTAAGGCTTCCAGTGGGTGGATGGAAAAATTCCGATCTCGGCACAACATCTTTTTCAAAACAACATGTGGAGAAGCAAAATCTGTACATCTTAAAGAAGTGGAGGATTGGCATGAACGACTGCATTCATTAGGTGAGGGTTACGAGAAGAGAAACATTTTCAATGCAGATGAAACCGGGCTCTTTTTCAGAATTTTTCCGAATAAGACTTTGTGTTTTAAAAAAGATGACCGTATCGGCGGAAAAAGGTCAAAAGAGTGTCTCACTATTTTATTATGTTAGAATGTGTTAGAAGAATTTGAAATTCCTCTTATTATTGGAAAATCTCTGAAACCCAGGTGTTTCCCAAAGAACAGTCAATTTAATAAATTTGATATTGTATGGAGAGTGAATAAAACAGCGTGGATGACCAGTCCTTTAATGACCAAATGGTTAACTTCCTGGTAACAGGATAAAAAAACAAAAAAGAAAAGTTCTCTTGTTTTTAGACATTGCAAGTTCGCATCCAAAACGTTTGAAATTCGACATTGTTAAAATTGTTTTTTTTCGCAAAACACAACTTCAACATGCCTGACACTTGATCAACGCGTAATACACAGTTTTAAAACCTGGTACAGAATGCTTTTATAAGGCCACATTCTTTCAAAGTTTAGATTCTGTTAATACACTTGAGAACTGCCTAAAATTTGTTAATGCTCTCGATGCTATAATTTGGATTTCCTCAACTGTAAAAAACGTAAAACCGGAAAGCGTAGGACAATGTTTTATAAACGCAGGCTTTACGTTATAAGAAAATGAGACACACATTTCCGACACAAATGAAGAATTAAGCGAAATAAGTGAATTAATGAAATGTATCAGGAGTAAAAAAACTGCCGAAATTTTCATTAATATTGATGATGAGTTTCCTATTGAAGAAGAATCGGTTGATGTATGCGATTATATTCCTTCAAAATTTTCGACAAAAGCTGACTCTATTATTGATGATGAAGCAGATAATGAAACTGGAGATACTTCCTGCAATATCGAGAATTTTCAAGAAGCGGCAAAATACATTCCTATCAGTGAGCATTTGATTCGGGAAAGGGCTTTAGAAATTGCTAAAGAACTCTGATTGCACGATTCATTTTGCAGTTATACAATATCTTTGTAAAAAAAAAAAGATGATTCAGAAGGATTAAAACTACTGACAGAGTTAAAATTCACATTGAAAACAAATTACATATAATCGCAAGCAAAAGCAAACTTTTGTAACATATTTTTTTTCGTAAGAATGTAATAAACAGTGGATAAAGATATGTATAATTTTATTTCAGTTTTATTGCTTAAAACATAATTTTAAATTCTGATTAATCATATAATAGAGGTTTTAGGACATATAAAAGTCAATTAATTAAATATTAAGCATTTCTTAGTAATTTCGGAATCTCTGAGGTTTTCCCAATAGCGGACACTTTCTGCTCTCCCGAGGTGTCCGTTATTTAGAGGTTTTACTGTATTACGAATTACGGGAAAAGAAATCGATATAGATCAGGGTCGGGGAACCTATGGCACACGTTCCACTTTCGGCACGCCAAAGAATAATTTTGGCACGGCGCGGCGTTGATTATGTCTATAAATGAGGATACAGCTATTTTACACAAAATACACAAACTTAGATGGTCTGATTCGATTCTAAATTCGACTAATTGCAAATTGAAGAATTTTAATTTTATTCAATTTGGTTTCGAAAATTTATCAAACAAAGAAAATATTTGAAAATTATCAAAAAGGAAAGATTATTACCGATGGTAAATTATGGCAACTTGGTAATTGATTTCAGAACTATTTATAAACTGCCCTTTTTTTTTCAATTATAATAATTTTTCCTACTATTTATATCTGCGAGTCATCATTTTCCAAAATTTATAACATAAAAAATCAAATAGAGAGGGGTTGCCATATAAATTCATTTAGTTTGCCTTTTGTTGAAATTAACTGAGCATGAACTTGATATTAATTATTTTTCATCCAAGATGAAACAATTAATCACATTATGTTTTAAATTAATTTCTAATATATAATTGTTTCTATAATTATTGCATTTTAATACTTATATGTAAGTTACTCATTTTACAAAATATCTTAATAAATAATTTTTAAGTGGTTTTGATTCATTATATTTCAATCCACTAAACTTGTTTTTTAGTTGGCACGTCAAGGTCAAGTAAAATATTTTTTGAAAAAAAATTGGCACGCGATTATAAAAAGGTTCGCCAACCCTGATATAGATAGTAAGGGTAAGATAGATTTAGAAAGATGCCTGTACAAATTGCATTCTTTGAAATTATGCTTTTTTTTTTTTCCAATTACTACTGAGTCCTTGAAAAACCTTTTTTATAAACTCCAATTCTTAATCGCCACAATTTCGTGTCATATTATCAAAAATGATGTACGCAGGTTATATTCCAAAAGTTACATTCTATTCCGTTTATCTCGTAAATACTCTGGTTCAATCGAAAATGGTAAGATAGGTGTTTAATAAATTCTAAAGGAAGTCCGGTTCTCAATAAGAGGTTACTTTAGTCACATGAAGAATCGAGAACGGTAATATTAATCCTACGGGGGCGTTATTTTCAAAATTTCTTGCTTAGAATTTTATATTTTGAATGATTTTTTTTGCTTAGGATAGCTGAGGACGATCTACAACTGGGTAGTTTTAAATTTTTCGATTTTGGTTTCAGATAAAAAAAAAAAAAATTACTTTTTTTTTCTGAACCGGTTCTGAAATTTAAACTATCCTAATAAAATAACAAAACTATAATCAAAATTGAAAAAGTAAAATCTAGCCCGATTGTAGATCTTCCTCAGATATCCTATGAAAAAAAATCATTCAAAAATATTAAAATCAAAGTACGAAATTTGAAAATAACACCCTTATAGACTTAACATTAGCGTTTTCCTTTCTTCCCGTGACTAGTGGGAGCTCTTAAAATATGGTTAGAAGAGGTAACGGGCGACAGCTTGGCGGCTAAACTTTTAAATATCAGATTTCAAATTGTTGAAAAATTATCGTATCACAACCATTGAAAAATAGTATTCTGCGATAATTAGCCCTTTGTGAAGCAACAAATCCGATTTGAAAAATATTCATTGAAATGTTAGAATACGTGATACGTGATTTTAACAGTTAAATGCCGGGTGTTGCTTTTCGGCAACATACCCAATTTAGGCTCTAAAATACTATTAGAATAATATTGAAGCTATAATGCCTAATGTTGCCAGTAAAATCCATTCTGAAAATATTATTAAATCGATTTTGAACATGTAGATGGCAACACTTGTGGTGTTTAAGAATAAAGATAGATTTTTTTTTGTCAATTGTTGCTACTTGTTCTTTTTGTTTTGTTTGGAAGCTTGCGAAATACCCTATTTTGTTCTGCAGTAAGCAAGTAAAATTTATTTGTTATTATAGTTCCTAAAATTCTTGTGTGTTTAATATTATTGAATTTTATCAAGGAAAATTATTTTTTCAATTAAAGACCAGTATTGCCGATTAGTAACAAACTGTTTTTTAGCCGTAAACCCTACTTAAAACAAAATATGATTTTTAAAAGTATTTTTCCCATGATTTATTTAAAAAATGAAAGCCGAAAAACATTATTACAATGATTTTTGAAAAATCAGGCATTTAAGGGTTAAGCATGTAACACCCTCCCCCTCTAAATTACATACTTTCTATAAACATTGCCAATTTTCAAATACAACATTATAAAGTATACATTGTGAGAAAAACTCGTCTATATACACTAAATTATTTCTCGTTTTTTAATAATTAATTTCCGTACTCCTAGAAAACATGTTTTATCCATGAATTCATCCCGAAAGTCTGAAAAAGCGCGGAAAATTCCGTTCATTCCTAGCACGCATGTGTATTGGCTCTATTAATACTAAAATTTGAATTCAGTTTAAAAATGAAAAAACGAAAATTCTATAAATTAAGATTTCTAATTTACTTAAAAAAACAAACACCAAGTAAAAAAATCTAAACAACAGCAAAGAAAAGGAACGTTTTTGAATTTAAAAATAAATAACAATTAATTTTCTCACACTGTAAAAGAAAATACTGCCAGTTCGGAAGGAGGTAGGAAGGTTTGGTAGGAATCGGAAAAATAGTTGCTCTTATCGTACCGGAATAACTTTCGACCCAGCTCGGAATAAAATACGTAAAAATAAGGAAATAGTCAGTAAAACGGTATTTTACGGATTTTATTCCGAGTTGGGTTGGAAATTATTCCGGTACGATAAGGGCAACTATTTTTCCGATTCCTACCGGAAAACTGGCATTATTTTTTTTTACAGTGCACTCATTTAAAAGTATTCGCAATTCATTTTTTTAAGTTATAAAAAAAATATTTGCATTAAAAATATACGTATTTTAACACTAGAACCGCCATTAAACTGTAAAAAAAATCCAACCAGTTTTCCTGTAGGAATCGGAAAAATAATTGCCCTTATCGTGCAGAAAAGTTTTCCGATTCAGCTCGGAATAAAATCCGTAAAAAAAAGGAAATAGTCAATAAAACGGTATTTTACGGATTTTATTCCAAGTTGGTACGGAAAATTTTCCGGTACGATAAGGGAAACTATTTTTCCGATTCTTACAGGAAAACTGGTCGTATTTTTTTTTTTTTTTTTTTCTTTTTTTTAACAGTGTAGGGCAGTTTGACTCCTGCCAAATTGATAATAGTCAATTCGAACCTGAAATTGTTTTCTAAAATATGTTAAATGTTTGAAGCACACAAATAGGCTAATTAAATAAGTTCAGTAGTTTTAAATAAAAATTCTGGTGTGAAATACTTTTTATAAAGCTTGAGTATAATTGCCGGCTGTTCTAGTGTTAAATGAACACATTTAAAAGAGATATTTTAATTAAAATATTAAATGAAAAAAAAAATCAATTTTACTCAAAAAAAGAAAAAAATTGCATGAAAATATAATATTCATATTTTACATCTAGCAATCTACAAAACAATGTTTATAATTAATATTTTTATACTATTTTAATACTAAGGTATTAAAACCCCAGCCACAATCGCATTAAAGACTAAATTTTCCCGAAACTAATTTCAATATTCAAAGATTTTTAAATAAATTTATGAACCCATACACTGTAAAAAAACGGACCAATTTTCCTGTAGGAATCGGGAAAATAGTTGCCTTATCGTGCCGGAAAAATTTCCGACCGAACTCGGAATAAAATCCGTAAAAAAAAAGGAAATAGTCAATGAAACGGTATTTTACAGATTTTATTCCGATTTTATGGATTTTATTCCGAGCTCGGTCGGAAAATTTTTCGGTACGATAAGGGCAACTATTTTTCCGATTCCTACTGGAAAACTGGCCGTATTTTTTTTTTTTTTACAGTGTATCCATCTGAGGCAAACTTATTTACTTCAAACTGTTTCACTACTGTACAACGGCAGCCGAGTGATTAGAGAGGGTACTAGTCTCGTAACACTAAGATAGCTCGTTCGGTCTCAAGGTCAGCAACTTTTATTTTATCCCCATTTTCTTCAATTGACGTATACACTGTAAAAAAAATCCGACCAGTTTTCCTGTAGAAATCGGAAAAATAGTTGCCCTTATCGTACCGGAAAATTTTCCGACTCAGCTCGGAATAAAATCCATATAGAAAGGAAATAGTCAATAGCACGGTATTTTTCGGATTTTATTCCGATTTTACGGATTTTATTCCGAGCTGGTTCGGAAATTTTCCGGTACGATAAGGGCAACTTTTTTTCCGATTCCTACCGGAAAACTGGCATTATTTTTTTTACAGTGTATATTTTACCTCCTGTAACGGAGAAGAAAAAGAAAAGGATATTTATCTATTAACAGAAAAATCCTGGTAGCACTGCTGCCAAATGCTACTGTGAATTGAAGAAAGTATTTCTGAGTAGTGTACGAACTTTTGTAAAAAAGTCTAATTTTAGACGTCTCCAGACTTTTTAATTTGACAAACTTTACGATGTTCAGTCTAGCAATAACGATGCGGAACTTCTCAAACGATAAATTAAAACATGGCATGAAATATTTACTCAGTATCGCCGTCTGTTGAGAATTCCATGAACAATTTATATTAACTGCTGTGTTTGGAGATTGCAGCAATCAATAAAATCGTCTTTTACCCCTTTATGCCTCGACGGTACTTCAAAGTACTATTAATATAACTTGTTATAAAATTCATTTAATACATTATGCATTTTGCATAATACATTATGCATAATTTATGCATTTCTATGTAACCTACATACTGTTGAATGGTCTTTTTAGTAGAAATGGTCACTATAATCCATGAATTAGCACCAATTCGATTATATAAATCAACATTATTATTATCAGAAGTAACTGATAAAAATTCTACTTCTTCACTGCTTGCAATGTTCTTCGTATTTTATCTCTAGCTTAAAATTATACATTAAGCTTTTTTTTTGACAGGCGTATCCATCTATCAATATTAAAAATTTTACTTTACGTTTTCCAACCTTTGTGATTGAAGCCGTTTTATTGGAATAAGGTTTAATATCCTCGGGAGACTTGTAAACTTGGTATGAGGGCCCTGTATTTTCATCTACTGATTTTTTAGGTGTGATGTTGGTAGATAACTGATGGATATTTAACTCACTGGTTTCGTGTAGATAAACACAAGAAGATGTTGAGAGTAAAATAATAGGTATCGTCGAAACAATTAAGATCAAAAGGATAATTTCCAATCTTTTTAAATCCAGATAAAATAAAATATTTGTTTGTGTAAATGATTTCAGAAAAGCTTTACCAATTAATCCTCCTTACCTATTTCAGTAGCTCTTGCTGTAAAACAATAATGAATATTAGAGTCCCATATTGGTTTTCAACATAAAAAAAATATTATATTTCATATATATAAGCATATCATTTCTCTCTAGTATTAATGTATCATTTCTGTCAGTCATGCCTTATTGGATTTTCAATCACTTTGTATAAATGCAATTGAAAAATGGAAATCTACTTTGTAGTAAAACTAACCCCAACAATGTGCTTTATAAATAAAAAAAAATTCTAGATATTATCTTCACAATAAGGAGAATTATGAAAGAAAATCCGTGTTTGGGAAACACAATTGACATTCCAAAAATGTTCAAAATTAAAAGAAAACAAAGTTGTCAGTTCTCTTTTAAGTCCACCTAATGATGACTTCTGCAAATAAAAGAATCCTTTATATGTGTTAGATTGCTGTTAATGTCATTTTTTGAGAAAAATTGCCAATGTATCAAGCCTCCTCATGTATCAAACATCCCTTACCTCCTCTACTTGGTTTTTATATTTTAGTTGTGCAACGTAGCTAATTTAATAAAACACGTTTTAGTAATTTTAAATGGATTTTTTTGTTTTTACGAAACAATTTATATGACTTGAATAATATTTTGGCATAAATATATCTGTATTTTTTATTATTTCCTAATGTAGGATTGAAAAATCCTAGCGGATATCTCTGGAAACTAGGTAATTAGTTCAGAATATTAAATCTCTTTATAATTTTTGTAATATCGGGTTCATTTATAATATGTGTATGACTGGTTGAAACGCTTTCTTGACAGAAGGAAAATGTGCTCTAAATTGCAAATAAAAATATTTTTTGTTTTTTTTTCTTAATGTAGGATTGAAAGATTCTAGCGGATGCCCCTGGAAACCAGGTAATTAGTTCAGAATATTAAATATCTTTATATTTTTTGAAATGCCGGATTCATTGATACGTAATATGTGTATGACTGGTTAAAACGCTTTCGTGACAGAAGGAAAATGTGTTCTAAATTGTAAATAAAAAGCTAAAATTCTCTTGTAGAATGTCAATGCATAGTGGTCTAATTCTCTTTAATAAAAGGCTACGCGTTACTGGCGACTGACTTTTTCGCTAATCGTTGCCACAGATTCATCTCGGAAAATGAAACATTTGAAGTTACTGTAAACTCCTTAATAAAAAGCTAAGCGTTGCTGACGACTGACTTTTTCGCTAATCGTTGCCACAGATTCATCTCGGAAAATGAAACATTTGAAGTTACTGAAAAAATTAATAGCTCGAAAAGTATTTGTCAGAAAATAGTTAGACAAACTGCGTTGGAAAGGTAAAAAATTGCATTTTTCAAATTTTATAAATTTCAAATCTAAGGATTATGCCGTTATTCAAATAGTGAATTTCAAAAATTACCAAATTTCACAATGGAGTACCCTAGCGAAACCTTCACGTATAAAATGATAATGATAACGGCAATGTATCCTGACATGTATACTGGCTATAGCACGAATCACAAATGATAGTAGTCTTATTATTCTGTTAAAATATAAAAGTGAATTATGAGTTCACGAGTGCATGATTTTTATTTAATTCTCGATAAATACTAGATGTGCCATTTGTTTTTAGTTGTGAATAATATAGGTTAATTCACGCATGACCTCACATTTAAAACGAATATAGGGTTAACGCATGGCTTTTACAAGAGAAAGTGATATCATGAAGGTCTTTTCATGAATTTATATTTCTTTTTCAATTTTTTTCAAGAATCTAGACTATATTTATTTTGGCGTAGGGAACATTAGGAATTTTTTTTTTAAAATACTGATATAAAAGAAAAACTTCTCAAGCCTTTCAATATATTAAAAAAGAGAGCATATTTGCACGAAATTCCTAGTCCGTACAGTGTTTAATTTAAAAATTGATTTTTCTAATCAAACATGTTTAAAACCCCTGGCAATGCCAGGTATTTCAGCTTGTATTTTTATAAAATTTAAATATGTTTAGATAAAAAAATTAGATTTAATTTTCGGTGTCTTTTCGATGCTGTCGGTATGCATATACAGCTCCGAGTAAAAAAATTAGAATAATAGAATAAAATGAATTGTGAAAAAAGTTTTTCTTATGTATCGCTTATACAAAAAGTAATACAGGATAAAACTAAATAGTATAAGAATCTACGTAGTTTGTAGGATCTTTTAGCATCAAGATCTGAATATTTATAAAACTAGTTATAGTACGAAGGCACATCATTTGCCACGTTTAACGTGCATTTTCCAACTTGTTTAATAATTTATTTGCATGTTATACAAAACTGTACTTCTTGTAAAAACCTAAAATAGAATTTGCCTCGTAAACTCAATATCATCTGTAAGTTTTTTGCGTGCCAGAGAAATTTTCTTACGTGCCAAGTTTGGCACGCGTGCTGCAGGTTTGCCACCCCTGGTATAACATAACGTAAAAGTTTTCTATTTATTATACAAGTATTTATTTTAATTGCAAGATAATTAGTTTCCATCTAAAACTGAAATGATTTTTTTTTAATTATTACTACGCAGGTAGCATGACGGATGTATTAGCGCCTCAAGGTCATAAAGAAACTTTCATATCAAATATTTTTGAATTATTTATAATGTAATGAATCATAGAATAAATATGTGTATTATAAAATATAGTTTAACTATAATTTTCGGAAGTCATGTTCACCTTGATTATTAAACGTAAGATATACGCATTTTTTAAAACTTCTGATTTATTTTATTAAAAAGGTGTAAAATGCAGCTCCAAGTAAAAAAAAATAGAATAATAATGAAAAAAAGGAATTGTGAAAAAAGTTTTTTTTATGTATCGCTTATACAAAAAGTAATACAGGATAAAACTAAATAGTGTAAGAATCTACGTAGTTTGTAGAATCTTTTAGCATAAAAATTAAAGGAAATAATACAAAAATTAAAATAATTTTTCACACTTGGAAAAAATAAAAATATTAGAACAACCATTTACCTGGCTCAAAATATTAGAATAATCCATTGTAAATAATACGTGTTTAAAAAATGGGAAAATAGTTATTCGTTAATATTTTGTAGCATCACCTTTACATCTTATAACAGCACGAATTTGCTTTGCCAAGCCATCTGTAAGTGGTTCACAAAGTTTTCTGTCCAGACATGACTATGTCGACTTTATGCTGGAAAGAAGCTCAACTTTGTTTTTTGGCGCAATATCTTGCGGTCTTTTCTTCATTATTCCCCCGCAAAATCTCTATTGGATTTAAATCAGGCGAATTATCCGGCGAGGGAAGTACATTAATTTAGTGTTGGCTAAGCCAGTTCTTGGTGGACACCGACCTCTGTGAAGGTGCTGAATCATGTTGGAAAATAAAATCGTCACCACACAGATCTTCCGACGATGATATAATGAAGTGCTCAAGGATTTCTTGATATATCTCAAAATTAATCCTTTCATTGACGATACATAACCTTCCAGGACCTTCTGCAGTCATGCAAGACCACACCATTACACTGGCTGCAAATTTCACTGATAGTTTCATGCAGTCTTTGCCATATGCTTCTTGCTTCATTTGCCATACACGATAACACATTGATCACCATATGTTACGCAAAACACACTCTCATCACTAAACAATATCTTTTTCCATTCATCCAGACCCCATAAAAGCCTTTTTTTGTACCACTTCACTCTCTCTCTTTTCTGTTCAATAGTCATGAGGGGCTTTATCTTTCGACCACGAGATTGAAATCCAAGTTTATGGAAACGTCTTAGTGTTGTAGATTTACTCACATCAACAACGTGTTCGTTCCACTTTCGATGCAAATATCTTACACTTCTAAAACTTTTTTAGCAATACTCTTTAGCTTTCTATCATCTCTTTGAGTAGTTTTTGGTTTTCGGCAGCTATTCAGATACTTGTTTTCAAAATGTCCGTCTTTAAAATACTGCTGTATTGCTCTACTAATATTTGGTTGAGAACATTTTAAGTAACTGGCGATATATTGCTGATTACGACCTTCTTTAAGAAAATCAGTAATACGTGGGTGGTTTAATAATTATTGTCCCTAGTGTATATAAAATATTTGTACTGCGATGGTTGATGTGGAATATCGAATCCTAATGCCTTAAATGCCTATATGCTCAATTTCAGGACCATAGCTGCTATATTAACATAGTTTTAGAGGGAGGAATGAAGTTTTAAAGACCTATTTTTGAGGGAGTTTTTAAGGAGGGGGGGGGGTGAAATGCTGGTTTGGAGCCAGTGGACATTTGTGCCAGTGGATGAGATGTGGCTACATCACTATGATCACGAGTCCAAAAAACAGTAGTTACGTTTCATCCACTGTTACAAATCTGGCCCCTTAAGCTAAAAATCAGCCCTTCACCCCACTCCCCCCCTTACACTCCTCCCTCCAAAACTACGTGAATATAGCAGCTACGGTTCTGAAATTGAGCATATCGGCATCTAAGACATTAGGCTTCGATATCCAACAACAACCATGGCAGTATAAAAATTTTGTACAGGTTGACAATTATTGAACTATATGAAATAAAACGTAAATTATTTAAAAACTACTAAGTGCACAAATTTTATTCAACATGTAAACGTCACTACGTATATTCGGATTTAGGTTATGACATGTCAGATATGGCTGAAATCATTGGCTATGATGTGGCGCAGACGAATAGCAAAATTCTGCATGACCCGCTGAAGTGTCGGAACATCGATGCTGTCGATGACCTCCTGAATGGCAGTTTTCAGCTCAGATATGGTTTTGGGGTTATTTCTGTACACATTGTTTTTAATGTAGCCCCACAAAAATGAGTCAAATGTGTTTAGATCCGGAGAATATGGCGGCCAAGCGAGTCCTATTCCAGTGGCCTCTGGGTACCCCAGAAGCAGAGAGAGGTCCATAAAGTGTTCCTCCAGGACATCAAACATTTTCTTGGTTCGATGGGGTCGAGCTCCGTCTTGCATGAACCACATCTTCTCGAAATCAGGGTCAATTCGGATAATGAGGATGAAACCATTTTCCAAAACCTTCACGTATCGTTCAGTAGTCACCGTGGCGTCAATGAATATCGGACCGCTTATTCCATGACTGGACGTTGAACACCACACAGTCACTTGTTGAGGGTGGAGAGATCTCTCAATCAAGAAATGCAAATTCTCAGTCCCCCAAATGCGCAATTTTGCTTATTGACGAAGTTGCGTACAAATTGCGTGCGCATGCGCATAGTAATTCCCACCATGCCCTGCGGCCAACCGCGAAGTTTGAACTTCATGATGCAAACCGTTCAGAAGTTATGGCGGTTTAATTTCATATAGTTCAATAATTGTCACCCTGTATACACTAGGGACAATAATTATTGAACCACCCACATACGATGCTTTGTAAACTCCGTTATGTCGGACGAACGACACATGTTTTACACAAAAAAGAAATCAATGATGATACAAAGCGTTTTTATAACTTATGAAGAAGTCCCGCAGAAGCTAATTTTATGTTTAATTTATGAAACCTTCTGAAACAACCAGGAAAATTCATAAATATTCCAATTTTTTGAACCACCTATTTTAGTATTCTACTATTTTGAATAATGAAAATAATTTTACAAAAATTCAATATTCACTTAAAATGTAATCTTTTACAGTTTTAATTTTCTTTAATAACATGCAAATTTATTAAAACTCCAACTGTTGTTGTTTTTTAATTGTACTACACTGAAATAAAGCTACACGCAATTCCAAATACAAATGAAATGAATTATTCTAATTTTTTGACTTGGAGCTGTATATGTTTAAAGTTATCATGATAACAATCAAACTGTCCTTTCGATGGAGCTATGAGCTCCCATTTATCGATTAGGTTATAGGATACTGTCACAAGAGCTGTATTCAAATCGGAATATTGGCTTTTCAGCTGCTATGAACTCTCCAGTAAATATTTTCCTTACCGTAACTGAATTTATACATGGAAGAATAACAAAATAATAATAATTTCAATGTTAATGTTATTGCTGTTAACTTAAGAAGTTCGCCTGTTAAGGTATCTGACTTACGTTCGGAGCGACTCTTTTAAAAAAAAAAGCTATTTAATTACAGCTTAAGGGGTCTCAGGAATCTTAAAGCTTTAAAATTTTCGAATTTTTATTATTTTTTAGATGTTAAACCCCTATCATTTCTGAACATTTTGATATAATTGTTTCTTTTAAAACCCCATTCGAACAGAAGTTAGGTCTTTTAGAATTATACCCGCTCAATAGCTGAAGCGACATTTCCGAAACTTGGATGGCATTTTTCTCCAAATGACGTTTTTGAGCGTAACGTGCAAGATATCTCAAAAACTTCTGACTACTTTTTCATGAAATTTTCAAAACATATGTCTCATAGTAGTCTGTATCAACTGAATCTAAAATTTCCTTTTTATTGTTCAAAAAAATATTTTTATAGGTGATTATATTGTTGAAATTTTCTAAACTTTGCTTTAGCTAAATACAACTTCGTATTAAAAATATAAAAATGCTTTAAATACAAATTTATTTAGTTTCTAGGTAATCATTATAGTCTGAAGTATAAGTAGGCACCAAAATTTTCATTCTAGTTGCAACATTTATTTTGTAATCCTACGTGTAATCTGTTATATATATGCAAAAACCCTTGACGGGTTAAAAGTTTCTGACGCAGCACTTTGTCTTATGCTCTAAGAATTTTAAATATGGAACTTAAAAATACTGATATCAAATTTTGAGTGACGTTATGCTATTTCTTAAAAAATATATTTGTATTTATTTCATCATTTTATTTTGTTTTATTTATAATCGCATGTGCAAAAGTTATGTTCAACATGAAAAGCTACATAAAATATTATTCGCTGTTGCTTTATCATTTACATCTCTCATAAATTCAAAATATGAGTTTTAAAAGATATGATATAAAATTTAAGTGACGCCTTGATGTGACTTTAAAAGGTTTGTTTTAAAATTCAATTTAAATTATTTTTGACTTGGTTAAAATATTTTTTTACATCTTCACAATACTTTTAATTTTCCAATTCACTGTTAAATATATCCCTTTCATTGAATCTATACTATGCATTGAAATGTATTTATTTTAATAAATTGATTTATCTTTTGTGTCACGCTATTCAAAATTGTAAGTAAGATTTATGTAAATGGTTTCTTTGCGTCATTGTGTCCAAACTACATGAAATGTATGAAAAAGGATAGTTTGACGCAAATAAACCATTTACATAAATCTTGCTCACAATTTTGAATAGCGTGACACAAAAGATAAATCAATTTATTAAATTAAATACATTTCAATGGATAGTATAGATTCAATGAAAGTGATATATTTAACAGTGAATTGGAAAATTAAAAGTATTGTGTAGATGTAAAGAAATATTTTAACCAAGTCAAAAATAATTTAAATTGAATTTTAAAACAAACCTTTTAAAGTCACATCAAGGCGTCACTTAAATTTTATATCATATCTTTTAAAACTCATATTTTGAATTTATGAGAGATGTAAATGATAAAGCAACAGCGAATAAAATTTTATGCAGCTTTTCATGTTGAACATAACTTTTGCACATGCGACTATAAATAAAACAAAAATAAAATGATGAAATAAATACAAATATATTTTTTAAGAAATAGCATAACGTCACTCAAAATTTGATATCAGTATTTTTAAGTTCCATATTTAAAATTCTTAGAGCATAAGATAAAGTGCTGCGTCAGAAACTTTTAACCCGTCAAGGGTTTTTGCATTGATATCATTACTTTTTTGAGGTTAGTGATAAAATTATTAAAAAAAAGATACTTATGGGATTTAATGCAGATTTAATTTTTACTATTTTATTACAATTTTCCTTATAGCAGTTTGTATATAAAAACGAGTGGGTAAGTATAATCGCAGATCGCACAGGGGGTTTCATTTGATATTCCTTTAAAAACACTTTATCCTTAAATTAATAAATCCAAAATGTTAATTTATAATTATTAAATCCTTACATAGATGGTGCACCAATAGTTTCAATTTTCATGGGGCAGGGAACGCACTCTTTTAAACAAACCACCTTCCAATTGAAGTCATCAAAAACCAAGTTGAATAAGCCAGATCCCGTTGTGTTGTTTGACAAACAACAGTCTCATGTCCCCTCCTTCCCCCCTTTTTCAAAATTTTTCAGACCAGTACCTAAGAATGGAACCGAAATAATTTTTTCTCTTCAGAAATTACGATAAAAAAATAGTATGCAGTACTCATAAATTTACTTTAATGCTATATAGCGTGATTATTAAGTTAATTATAACGTTTGGAATTGTTGCATTGATGTCCGAAAGGTAGTTTCTGAGTTATGGAAGCTGGACCCATAAGGCAACATAGAGGGGCGAAGCCCGCTAGTGTCTATCATAATTATATCTGCCATGTGGACTAATTGCGATATTTAATCAAAATAGCCCCCCCCCCACCCTCCTCATCCCCGGAAATATAACAAATACAAAATGTGTCTTTATAAACCTATCGCCAAATAGGTTTTTATTTCTTTTTCCCTAAAAAAAAAAACATGATTTTTATATCCGTAACGTAAATAGCGGACGAAGCCCGCTAGTTCCTATCATAATATATATTTTTAATAATTTTATATAGTCTATAATAAAAATCAGACTTAAAATAGTCTAGTTCCATGAGTACTTGTAGTGTCAGTTACATGCTACGATTTTTGGATACCAGTATTTTAGAACGGGAAAATGTGACTTATTTTATCGGAGATATCTCATTAATTGAATAAGGCGAAGCAAACTTTTTGAAAAAAAGGTGGCCAACAAGCATAGCAGTTATCAGCTATGTGACTTTGTGCTAAAGTCTATTAATTTGATCTGCTTTAAAAAGATTACGGAAGATTGAATTATAGTAGAACCTGGATTAACCGAGCTTCGATTAATCGAGGTTTCTGTTAACCGAGCCGATAACAAAGTCTGATTTTTTTCCCTTATGAATGAGCCTTAAAAATAACCACACTCTTTAGCTCCCTGTCCGTGCTATACAGGCCCTTCTGCCCCCAAAAGCACTCAACTCCAAAGAAACATTGGACCCTGAGAAGTCAATAGCGAACAATGCTTTGTTTCCAGTGGCTGTGTGAACTTTCGTAAATTTTTCAATTTGCATTTTAAAATGTACTACTGGTAGTTGATTTTCTTTTTAAATTTGTTAAGCTGTGAAACAGAACTTTACATATATTTATTTTTATTATTTAAAAAACGTTCTATATATATTTTTTAAAGAGATGTTAAATTCGCAAGCACGGCGAGTTTTTACACACAGTTTCTATTAACCGAGATTTCCGATTCCGATTTACTAACAGTCCCAATTAGCTCGGATAATCGAGGCTGCTCTGTATAATTAAAAAATCAATGGCGATCTTACTGTAAACGGGTTTCCCTTTTACTGAGGGATTTCAAGACCGAATCAGCTGATGTTAGTTGCTGTTTCCGTGCTTGATTAAATAAGATTAGTTAAACATTTGAAAATTACCAAATATAAAAGGAACTAAGTCAACAGAGTCTTTGCTTTATGGTATTTTTAACAACGCTATAAGAAAATGATTTTAAATAAGAGATTTTAAATGTAACGTTTTAAATCTGACATAACTTTCACCAAACTTTCCTTTCTCTTTGTAACATTCAACTGAAAATATTTTTATTATTAGAAAGATAATATTATTATTTGCGCTACCTTAAAATTGACAACTATAGTTAAAAATATCATCTCGAAATTTGAAATAAATCTCTCATATAAATATATTTTTTAATTTAAACTGTTTTGCAATATTATTATTTGGCCACTTTGGCCAATATGACGTAATTTCCTCCATTTACGACTTTTAACACATATCAATGAATTTATAATTTAAAAATTTTCTTTTTCTTTTAATATTCACGTGTAAATATAATTTTTATGACGTAATTTTCAATGTTTTCCTGCTTTTAATGCGTAATCATTTAATTCTAATGTGAAAATAATTGATTATTTTATAATTTTTTTTTTCATTTTAAGTAAGCATGTGTAAAAACAATTTTTATGACGTAATGTTTAATATTTTCCTGCTTTTAACACGTTATCATTTAATTCTAATTTAAAAGGATTTTTTTCTGTATATAATAGTCACGTGTGAATAAATTTTTAATTTAAAGGATATATTATTCTTTGCGCTGTTTTAACAATTGGCAACAATTTAAAATAACCTTTTCTAAAATATGTAAAAAATATCTCTGGAAATTCTGAAAATTTTAATTTAAAATTGAAATAAACCGTCAAAAAATTAGGCAAGTTAAAAATAATAAATGCACTCTGCAAACTTCGAGTTTCTATTGAATGATTAAATTGAATGAAAATGATTAAATTCCCATGTATATTTTTTTTTCCTATGAGAGTTTTTTAAAGAGACAATTTTATCCAGATTTAACATTAAATATCTCTTAAAATAATTCTTCGATTTAAAACTGTCTACTTCAACGTTTTTATCAAACATTTCTCTATAATACTACCCATTTTAATATTTTTGTATGCAGTAATTTTCTTAATATTTGCGAAATAGACCTCTAGTCACAAGAGATTCTTTCAAAGCGGCGAAGAGCGTTAGTTTTTTTTTTCCGAATAAGAGACAAAATGTAGTACGCAATTGCGTCAAAAGATGGCGACACCAGAATTCTGATATGCTTATTATGTAAACTGTAAATATTGCAAAGTTAAATAAAAACAATTGTCTCGGGGTTATCAAACTTCATTGTTATTTATAAATAAAACATTTCAACTAAATTATTTATTATAAAAGAATTATTACATCACAATAGTTTTTATGCAAGGAAAATAATAATAATAATAATAATAATATTATCGATGTCAGTGATTATATATTGATTGACGTCATAATAATAAAAAATGATATTATAAAAAGAAGAGCTGAAATGAATTATTTTTTTACGTTTCTGATCGTGTGATTTATATTCAAATAATAATTATTATTGTATATTTTTTGTAAAGTGATTGAAATTAAATATATTTATAAAATTTATGGTAATGTTTTTATTGTTGAAAAATTGCCAAGAAATAATCATCATCAAATTGGCGTCATTATAATTGTAATTTTATTTAACTTAATAGCAATTAAAAAATTAAAAAGGAACTGAGAATAATGGTCAACTAACAGACTTTAAAAGAAAAAAAAAACACATTCACATGCGAAAACAAGTATCAGAGAGTATCGAACTGCCTATCTTAGGATCAGTAGACGATGGCCCTTAACCACTCAGCCAGTGGGAAGACAAAATTTTTCTCCTCAAAATTGGTTAAAATGGAAGCATGTGTATGAATACAGTGTCATGCATTTTCGGTGAAATTTCCATAGAATGGCGAAGAAATATAGTCCGATTTTCATGCGCATTATAAAACGAACAAGAGTCTTGCTGGAAACAAGTAAATTGTTATTTGGTTCATCTGAAACATATTTATTTGATTTTTAAAAAATTGCCCGTGTCATTTTCGAGAGAAGAAAAAATCGAATTATTTAACGAACGAGAGTTTTCCCAGAAAAAAAAAAAAAAGTGTTATTCACCTCGCCTTAATCACATTTATATTATGTATCAATTTAAAGGTAATCGTTAGAACCGTTTTCGAGATTTTCAAATTAGGAACTTCCTCGATATCATACCAACGTTTTCACTTTAAAAATGGCTATTTAGATCTCAAAATATACTGCACGTAGAAATGTAAAAATTTCAGTATACGATTAGACTGCAGATATAAGACTGTTCTAGAAAATTCAGAACAATAAGACCTATATCTGCTGAGTTATTAAAAGGCGGCTTTTCGCGTTTTCTTTGATGTCGAGTTAGCTGTATATATGAGTTCCGCCATCTACGAATTCTATGATACGATACGATACGATTTTAACGATACGATACGATACGATTTTAGGCTTAAGGCTGCGACACTCGGAATACTACCGTCTTCCATGATCTGTTATATCAATTTTCTGCTCGTCAGATATCTGACAGTTTGGAGCCCCTTGTAAATGCTAATTCTGCATCTTGCAAATTTTAAAATACATGAAATAAAAGAACATACTTATATCTTTCATCCCAATGAAAATTGCGCTTTTAAAATCAAATATATTTTAAGATATTAAATGTTGAAAATGGTCTATTTTTTTTCATTTTTTCCAATTTTAAAAGTCTTTCACTACGATTGTGACTCGAAATTAGAAAATAAAATCAAAAAATAGTCTATACTTTGTTTACTCTTTGGTAAATTTAGGAATTTGTTTCAAAATTTTGTGAAATTTAGCTACGCAAAACACTCTGCAGGAAATTCTATCCCATATATCTTCGCCTCAGAGCAACAGTCGAACATCTAGTAATAATCGAAAATGAGATGTCTGTCTGACTGCTATGAAAAACTGTGTCTGCACACTGTAAAAAAAACCACTGTAGATTTGCCAGAATAAACTCGATCACAGTGAATGTGCTGTATCTTTCTTTGGTTTCCTGACTATATTAATATGGAAAATACAGTAGTTGCGTAAAATTAACAGCACAATGTGCTGGCAATTTGGACGCATTTTTTTAGAGCACAAACTGCTGGCGCCCAAATTGCCAACACATTGTGCTGTTAATTTTACGCAACTACTGTATTTTCCATGTTAATATAGTCAGGAAACCAAAGAAAGATACAGAACATTCATTGTGATCGAGTTTATGGGCGAGATGAACAGTACTTTGTACTGTAAAAATGTCGTTTTTTTTACAGTGCATCTAGTGGAACAGTAGGAGATTTTTATAAAACACATCTGAGATAAAGTATTAAACATAACTCTGTGTTTCAGAAGTTGTTACGTCTAGATGCAAACACAGTTATTCATAGCAGTAAGTCAGACATCATGCATTTTCTGTCTATACGTAATTTTTAGGACAATGGTTAAGGCAATAAACTGAAATCTAAGAAATAAAAGTTACATGATGAACTAAATATTTCCAACTGAGCTAAAAAATTCCCAAGTCGGGAATCAAACCCAGATCCTTGGATTGCATTTCGAATGCTCTGCCATTTAAGCTACCTGGGCTCTGACAACCGGCAAGCCTATTTCGCTCAGATAACCTTATTGGTAATAACATCGGGTCTGCCATGTATACAGCTCAACAGAATAAACTGCAGGTAAAGGAACTCCATATAAACGATGGGTACGTAGATATACTGTCATTTTTAAAGCAATCACTCTGAATGGTAAATATCATACGAATTGAATACAGTCGAACCTCTATTTAACGAAGTCGCTAAATCCCGGAAAAAAATTCGTTATTTGGTAAATTCGTTAAATAGAGATTCACCGTTTAAAATATTTTAATCTACATAAAACAGATTTTAAATTCATAAGCACTAAATATTTGTAATAAAAGTAATTAATCACACTTTTTTAAAAATAAATTATATCTATTTGTTTTATTTATTTTACCCACCAATACCTATCATCAATTCATTTTTTCTATCTGTTTAACTCTTTGAAATCTGCGAGGAAAATAAAACATTGTCCGGGAATACATTGTATTTTTTTCATTTTAAAAAGTGCTTTCTCTCATAATACGTTTCGCATCTTTTCAATTCACCAAAAACCCCTTCATGCGTATTTTCTTTAAACTGTAATCCGCGTCGGATTGTTTCAAATGATTTTAGCATTTCATCCTACGAAGTTTTGTTAATTCCTGCATCATTATCATTTCCATCTTTATCATATTCGTCGTTATCGCATTTCATTGCTGTATTGTTTTTATTTTTCACACTGTTGAAAATATCCAATTGGGTTAGAGTTTCCGAGGTCTCAATTTCAGAATTAAATGAAATAGAAGCGAAGCATCAATCAGCACATCATAGTTAATTTCTTCTTGTTTTCTCAGCTGTATCCACATTTTTAAAAGTTACTCTAAGGGACTATCGTCTTCGTCCTGCGTACTTACCGAATTCTCACTGCTGACAAAGAACGCGCCTGGTAAAACCAGTTCAAAGCCATTGAACATCATAAAATGTGTTGAAAGAAAGAATAAGTTAAGATCACAAGAAAAAGTTCGTTAAGTAGAGAATGCACTACGCTATTTGGAGGTTATTTTACGAAGAAATTAGCAAAATGTTCTTTGTTCCAAGGAAAAGTTCTCAAAATGGAGAAATTCGTAAAATAGAGGTTCGTTAAAGAGAGGTCCGACTGTATTTTCAAATGAGCGAAAAAATGCCCAAGCAGAGAATCGAACCCAGATCCTTGGCTTACATTGCCAATGCTCTGCCGTTTAAGCTACCGTATGATAACTTTATCAATCAGTTTGATTGCGTTAAAATAATAGTTCATCTACGTATGCATCGTTTATATGGAGTTCCTTTACCTGCGGTTTATTCTCTTGAGCTGTCTAAATGACAGACCAGATGTTATTACCAATAAGGTTATCTGAGCGAAATAGGCTCGCCGGTTGTCAGTCCAGGTAGCTTAACCCTTTCTGATGCAGTGGTCCCACGTCGGGACACCTAATTTTAATTTCAAACTTACAAACGACACCAAGAATATTTTATTAAAATTTTGCTTTTACAATGAAAGCTTAAAGTAGCAAGTTTCAATTTCTAAAAAAGTCGTTTGTAAATTCCGGTGTCAGTCGATCATTTCATCATTTTGCAACAAAATTTGTCTGTGACGGAAAGGATTAAACGGTAGAGCATTGGCAATGTAAGCCAAGGATCTGGGTTCGATTCCCGGCTTGGACATTTTTTCGCTCAGTTGGGAATATTCAATTCTTTTGATAGCTTTACCAGTCAGTATGATTGTATTAAAAAGGATAGTCAACGTTTCATGAGTTTATGGCATATCGCATCTGTTTACGCGCCAATTTTTTGAAAATCCGCAGTTTTCATTCCACGAAAACAACTATAATACGAAAAGTATTTATTCAGAAATTAAAGGTTTAGTAAATTGCCTTCATACAAGTGTGAATAACCTGTAATTAAAATTTCGTATTCATAGTTCATAAACGTTTTGAGAAATCATGTTTTGCGCATGGAATTTTCACTGAAATTTATATTTTCCACAAAACGCAATTAAAGTTTACATTCATGTTTCACTAAAAATATTTACAGTTACGTGCATCTGAAGTTTACCGCATTTATAAATCATGGTCTTTTCTGTAGTTCTGAGCCTTCTTCTATTTCTAAAAGCTCAGATTTCTTTCTCGTTTTTTTTTTTTTTTTTTTTTTTTTTTTTTTTTTTTTGTACGAAGCGAAGAAAAAACGTTTAGCACTGGACATGTAGTTGTCACATTTAATAGTGAAAGAAACATGTTCTTGGGTTATTAATGACCTCACTTGCTGTTTGTTGAATAACTTTATAACTTTTAATAACATGTATAATACGATTTTATATTATTTTACTGCTAAATAAAACTAAAAGCAGGATATTCAAAGAAATTTCTGATTAACTATTTATAAAGGTACTCGAATATTTACTTAAAATACAACAACTATTATTTACATTTTATATTACAGAAAATTCTTGCAAACAACGAAAATTCTCCTCACTTCCGACTATTTAAATTGAATTTCCGGTTTCATTCACAGCTGTCAAGTAGTTTTTAAATTACAATAATTCATGTTTTATTTATAGTACAATAATCAAAACAAGCACAGATTTAGAAATTGGGCTTCAGTAACATCTAATGAAAAGAAAATGCAAATGTTGGTTGAAAATCGCATTTTAAACGTAGCCAGATACCTTAAATTCATTTGTTGAACATGAAACTGTTTACTCAGGACTCTTAAAATTGGAAAAAAATGAAAAAAAGACCATTTTCAACATTTAATATCTTAAAATGTATGTGATTTTCAAACACAATTTTTATTGAGATGAAAGATATAAGTATCTTCTTTCATTTTATGTATTTAAAAAATAGTAAGATGAAGAATTAGCATTTATAGGGGACTCCAAAACGGTCAGATATTTGACAAGCAGAAAATTGATATAACAGCTTACGCGCAGGATTAGAAAATAAATGTTGCAACTAGAATGATTTTTTTCCCCCTACTTATACTTCAGATTGTAATGATGATTCTGAACCTAAATACATTTGTATTTAAAGCATTTTTATATTTTGAATACAAAGTTGTGTTCAGCTGATACAAAATTTTGAAAATTTCAACACTATAATCACCTAAAAAAATATTTTTTTCAACAATAAAAAGGAAATTTTAGGTTCAGTTTATACAGACTAACATAAAACACATGTTTTGAAAATTTCATGAAAAAATGTTCAGAAGTTTTTAAGATATTCTGCGCGTTACGCCCAAAAATGTCATTTGGAGAAAAATAACATCAAAAATTAGGATATGCCGCTTCAGCTATTGAATGGATATAATTCTAAAAGCCATAACTTCTGTTCTAATGAATATTTGAAGGAAACAATTGTATCAAAATGTTCAGAGAAGATAGGAGATTGACCTCTAAAAACATTAAAATTTCAGAAATTTTGAAATTTCAAAGAGTCCCGAGACCCCTTAAGAATTGATAGCATCCGGAAAACCTGTGTTCCGGGTTGAGATAAATAATTAATACACTGTAAAAACTACGCGGAAACGTTTCCGAAAATTACGAACAGCAAAATAAACTTTGCTTTTTAAACGCTTTTTTAAATCTCGAAAATCTATTGGTTTCTGAGGTATCAGATAAAAGAATCGTGGTAATTCGGAAGAGGTTACAATAATATTTTTTTCGCGGTTATATTATAATTCTGCAGATTAAGAAATATTTATCTTTTTATACAGTGTATTCAAAAATTAATTTATGTTGCGTGCCTTTATTCTACCTCCTTGCAAATTATTGGAAAGTTGTTTTTAACCACCCTGTATGTTATTATTTTTAAGTTGCTTACTGAATTCTCAATGGATAACCGTCTAGCTGACTTAATCCTTAAATGCGAGATTTTTTTATTTCGTTTCGAAAAAAATTATATGTGATTCTCTGAAAGTTTACTACACAGGAAAAATAATGAAAAAAATCAGAAATACATTTTTCATATAATACAATCTTTTCTTCTGTTGTACATCTACAATACAAGTAAAAACTACCGTCGTGTGGCTGTTTTACGCTAAAATATTGCAAATTAGTAAATATTTTAAGAAGTATGTCTCCAAATACCTTATTTTATATAATTATTTATTTTTTAAAACTTAACCTTTAACCTTTTAATTGCTTTGATAGAATATGTTCTAGAAATTACGTAGTTCAGAGAAGCTGACTTTACACCAGAAAGTTTCAGTTGTTAATTTCGCCTTATTTAAATACGGAATGTCTGTTATTAATTAAAGCAAATATTGCTATTTTAATTTTTTGGTGTGAATTATGTATATACGAATAAAAAAAATCTATTAAATTCAAAACACTGTTGTTTGCATATGTGCAAAGCTGCGCACTAAAGGATTAAAGCAAGCACTTGTTTCCTAATAATTTGCAAGTTACAAATTATTTACTTTGTTTTTAAATACTAAAATACAACTGTACATAAGAAATTTTATATATTTGAATTATAATTTTAAGAATTAAAGTTCACATGATAACATTTATTAGAAACTACAGTTCCTCCATCTAAAATTTTATTATTTTTTTTAAGCATCTGGTGCGGTGGACTTTTCTGGAGGTGAGTTTTTGTTTGTTATTTTTATTAACCGTTATATATATACAATATTGAGCATTTTCTACAGTGGGTACCTTATATGTTCTAATCTCACTGTCTCCAATCGCATCGCAACGACGACCACCTAAACCGGTCACAACAGAGTAAAAATGCGGGGTGTTTAAATTTCTATGATTTTTGAGAAGTACAGTGAAACCTCCCTGTGCGACCACCTACATTAAGGGACCACCTTCCTGAACGACCATTTTTTTCATGGAACGAAATTTATTCCCATAGGCTCAATGCTAATTTTACCTCCATTCAGAGACCATCCCAGTTGAGCTCCCTCCATGATCGACCCATTTTTTTGAAGAAAATTCCGTTTTATTCTGGTCGCTTGAAGAAGGTTTTATTAGAAAAATAATTCCGGAGAGCGCATTATTCATCAGACTTCTAAACTAAGTTTAGATTTTTTTAAATCCTGGTAACTTTTAAGTGTTTAAACCCCTTTGTGCCTTTTTAGGCAATGAATTTAACTCTGATGACAAATTAAGAATGACGGTCAATAAACTTCCCTGCCCTGTTCTATCGTGAAATTCTCAAAGAAATAGATAAAGTAATGAAATCGTCATTATTTGCTCCCGTCAACTAAATAAATTGCATTTACTTGCTGAACTTAGAAAGGTCTGGGAAATAAAAGTTATAAAAGAAAAATCGCGAAATCAAAGCAAACGTCATTGTAATTTATTTTTTAAACTCTGCAGTAATTAACTTATGTAATTAACTTTTGATTTGATACTTAATTTTTATATTTTTTCCTAATGTGAAAAATGAATTTCAGTAACATTAATTTTTAAATTTTTTCAACACTTAAAATCTATATTTAAACGTGACCTCCATTAAGAGACCACCTCTATGAGCGACCCATTTTTATTGGAACGGAACGTGGTCGCTTTAGAGAGGTTTTACTGTACATTATAAATTAAATTCCTTTTCAGGTGATCTTATATAATGCTTTTAACAAAAGCAAGATTTTTTTTCATATGAAAATCATTTTCATGTTATTTGGGGGATTTTTTGATCTTATAAGGGGACCGTGGACATTTATTTGAGCAAAAATCAACCCCAAAATCGACATTTTTTTGTGTGCACTATTATTCTCCGATTTGTACTACGTCATTGGTGGAAAACCGCATGCAGATGTGATTATTTTACGCAAAGTTACAAGTGTTTTAATTTTGTTCACAAACAATTTCTTGACCTTTTTATATACTTTAAATCTGTTTTTCTCAATACTGATGTTTCAGCTTTTTCTTAATTTTTGAAATGTTCCTTGCTACTTAATTTTTGATCAAAATTCATGAAACTGATAAGGAAGAATCCTGATATTGCTTAAAAAGAAATTGTGTATGTATTTTAAAATTTGACTTCATTAAGACAATTAAATTTGATTTCTAACTTATTATAAGGCAGAATTTTGATGAAAATCGGTATGGAATTCAGAAAAATATCTCTAAAAAATCAACTATTTAAGGGATT
The DNA here is from genome assembly GCA_963932465.1 of Maratus speciosus. NCBI lineage: Eukaryota > Metazoa > Arthropoda > Arachnida > Araneae > Salticidae > Maratus > Maratus speciosus. The sequence continues at coordinate 245,147,225 of OZ010799.1, forward strand.
AAAAAATCAATACACAGATTTGCTCGTAATAGAGTTTTGTGTGATTAAATTTTCCAAAATCGAGGAAATATCTAAAAAATTATGACGCAAGCAGCATTTAAAATTTCGTTCTAAATTTTTAAATTTTTTTTTAAAAATCTTAAAATTATGATAAAATTTGATTTTTTTTAATGTGTTGTATATACTTATAGTGAAATGTATATTTGCACAAAATTTCAAATCTCTATTATGAAAATTAAAAGAAATTTTTTTTTATATCCACCGTCAGAGGAAATATCTATAAAATTATGACGCAAGGAGTATTTAAAATTCCGTTTTAAAATTTAATTTTTTTTAAAAAGATCTTAAAATTATAATAAGATTTGAATTTTTTTTAAGGTGTTCTATATACTTATAGTGAAATGTATATTTGCACAAAATTTCAAATCTCTATTATGAAACTTAAAAGAATTTTTTTTAACGTTCATCGTCCCCTTAATAGACAATCGAAACACGCACACACACACATATATATGTATATGAAATGATAAGAAATTACCCATTATAAACATCTTAACAATTATTAATGTCTGCGAAATCAGTTCACCAAAATAGAAGTTGATTGAGATGTTTATATTAAATGATTACTGCAATCCATAAATTCCAATTAACTTTCCTCAAATTTGACAGTTACTAATAATGAGCTAGAAGCAGCAGGAGTCGTTCGGTAGCTTCATCACCCCGAGCCCTACCTCCCCGCTTTTCGGTGTCTTTAATTTGTGCAATTTCCCTTTTAAATTTGTCCGGTTTCAATTTTTGATTTTTTTCCAATCTCGCTTTCGCTAGAGTGTCTTTTACTCGGGACGTGTCTGGGGACCTATGAACCTTGCTTCCGCAAAAGAGTCGGGATAGAGTAGAAGAATAAAGGGCTGCGGACGTAGAGTGGCCGCTCGCCGCGGCGGTTGGCCGACATTTATTATTAAATCATAAATATCAATTAATGTCAAAGATGGGTATTACCGTAAGTGATGAAATCAGGGTTGAGGCAAAACTGGTGTCGCCTCAGGAAACCCACCATTGAAAATAGATTAAACCAATAAGGATCGAAGTAAACCGGCCACTTTGACACTTAGGTGCCCTCCCTCATAGCATGCATGGTCACGGTGACATCGTTGTGACGTCACTGTGAGTCTCTGTGATCACGTCACATCTGTGACCAAAATGCCACCACTCAGTGATGTCACATTGTGACTGAGATGTGAACTTCTTAGAAAACTTAAAAAACTTACAAAAAATATTCAAAACATGTTATTTATGTAAAATTATATTTTCTGGCAATTAAAAAAAATTGTGACGTCACTGTTATGACACTGCATGTAACGTACGTCACGTCATATATGTTACGAAAAAAATCACCATATTCTAAGTCACAGTGTGACAAAAATATGAACATCAAAAATCTTTGAAAATCAACAGAAATATTACATGCCCGAGTTACAGCGACACAAGGAATGAAAATATAATAGTGGATAGGAAATAGTAAATTCGGACACGAAAAGAGGGGGGGGGGGGGGGGTGCAGAAAAAGGAAAATGCACGGTAGAAGTATCAACAAACTAGATTTTCATGCTATATTTTATCAATTTGTTATTTAAGACAGTGAAAGTATACTTTTTTATGATTTCAATTTTATCTACCATTGCAATTTAATCCTTTACTGATTGCTATTATTATAAAAGTGTTTCTCGGGAAAATGGTACGTATTGGAGCAATTTGGATAACATATTTAGAATTAGGAATATTAAATCTGTACACTTTATATATTTAGTTTGCAGGGAGGAAGTTGTTTTATTTTATTTTATTTTATTTTATTTATTTATTTATTTATTTTGTCGACCAGTGGTATTCGAAACCCTTCTGTGGTTTCAAACTAAAATTTTCTAATGCAGTTAAGTCTGTATCTTTTAATGAGCACGTAGAAAGAATACTCAATGTTTAGTCATATATGCATTTCTTGTTTTAGAATTTGCATTCAAGTCATATTTTTTCCTGTTAGTGTTTAACTATTTTAAATAACTATTTTTTAAAAAATTCTACTTCTTTCAGACTTTTTAAATAAAATTAGTATTTTCCGAAAAAATATGTATACAAATTTTATACAAAACCCATGATATAATTATTCGTATTTCAAATTCGTGTTTAGAGATATGACTTTAAAAAAAGTTATTTTACAAATTGTTTTAATCTACAGAAAGTGAATAAGAAAAAAAATGACAGATTGACAAAGAAAATTTTTTTATCCTGTATACTCTCTTTTCATTTATTAAGAAGATACGTATTTATTTATTACGTGTAAAACAAACTTTACTTTAAAAAAAAAGAAAGAAAAAAGGCAGGTGTTTCATTCAAATAGAAAATTTTCATTACAGATACTCTTAAATAAGATAAAATTATTGCGCATTTAAACTCTCTGTTGTGTACAAATATATATATATATATATATAATACAGTAGGAGCACCTGCTTGCTCAATATCGTCTGCGCTCGATTAAACCGCAGAATAAAATAAGGATCCGAGAACTACTGACGCGGGAAGTTAGTTTTTTAAGCTAACAGAAATATGCCTGACAATTTAGGATAAAATACGGATATTATTAAAATATTTATGGAACTTAAAAGGTATGTCTTATTTAATTTAAATTTTTTGTTCCTGTTTGATAGATTATTATCATGAGTTAAATAGTTGTATGTTATATACAATGAGACTGAGCTGGGATTCTTTTCAGAAGCAATATGGCGATGGAAAGATTTTTGAGAAATTGTTAAATGCATTTAATTCATCTATTATAGTTTGTTGTTGTTTAATAGTACAATTATAAATACTAATTATTTAGTATTTTTCAAATTGTTATAATTATTTTTTTAATTGTATTTAAGCATTTTTTTTGCTGTTTGTGATTTTAATCAAACATTCAATTGTAGACATTCAGAATCAGTTATTAAATTTTCTTTGATTGTAAACTCATTTTCTACGTTTTCGATACATTTATTTTATTGGCATTAAAAAATAAAATATAATATTTAAGCATTTAAATAAAGTGTTTTTCATGCCCGATAAAGATGAAAAGTGTTTATGACTTCGGTTTGTCTGGCCGTCTGTCCGCGCTCTAACTCGCGTAAATATACTCGGATTGACCTGAAATTTTTGGATGTTATTGACGTTTACCATAGCAAGATCCCTATTTGTAATGAAGTTTGTAGCATGTTTAGTTCATTTACAGGGACAGTCAATTGTATTCCATTACATTACGGCCTGTGGGAAAAAAATCGTTTCAAATGATTTTTAATGATTTTACACGCTTTCAAACAGAATAAAATTGATATGCATTTATGAAGCGCACTAAAATGTACATTCCGTAGAATATGCGCGGCAAAAGAATAGTTATTTTTCATTTACAGGGCTAAAAAAGGAATTCCAATACATAATGATATAGGGGTGGAGGGACTTGTTTGCGGCGTACTTTATTTATGTTAATCTATGTGATATGTAATGAAATTGATATACGTCGTTGAGGTTTACATACTATGAATTATTTCATGCATAATACGAAGTGTATATAGCATTTACAGGGACACACAAAATATTTCAGATACTATATTGTATCCGAAGTACTGTTCATTAGCGATGATTGCTGGAAATGCATTTTTAATTATGATTCACTACATTTATGCATAGCATATGGTGTATATATATATGCTATAATTCATATACAGGACTATACAAAAGTATTCGTAAGGGTTACTGGGTATTGCTTAAAGGTGGTTTTTAAATAAGTTATGCATTTTTACGCTGCACTGTATTTAATTTACTAAGAAATGTTTGTAGTATATAGATAAAATGATATACAGGGTCACGCAAAGAATTAGATACGTTGGCGTCTATAAATTATAATTTCTGGAAATGTGATTTCAGCAGTTTTAAGAGTGTTTTCGTTTGAATTAAATTTTAACTAAATAGTGGCGTGTAATAAAGGTTCTAGGTAAACTACGGGGTTGTACAAAATTATTTAAGTATGTTTCCATATATTAGTATAAATTGCTGAAAGAGAGTTTCAACCTGTTATGCGTTTCCTTGATAAACTAAATTTTTCCATTATATAGTATATATATATCAATCTACAAATCAAATACAGGACTGTTTAAAAGAATTAGAAAACATATTTGGCTGTGGATGGTAACTGCGTAAATCAGTTTTTCAAATGTTTTACGCGTTTTCATGTTTACTTAGTTATCTTATTTACGTTATTTCCCCCGATGTCTCTTGTTAAAACATTTAGGAAGAGTTGGAAAGTGTTTTATAATCTATTCTTAACGCATGATATATCTTACTTGTTGTTTCTATTTCCCAGATCAGTCTTTTCCTATAAAACATACCAAATCTAATTAGCTCATATTGACAAAATACAATATTTACGGGAATAAAAAATTTAAATAAATAGGGCTTATCCTGTCGTTCTATAAATAACAGTTGTATTAATGTCCGTAAGACTCCATGTTCGTATTTAATAAAGCAATGACAAATCACATCACATTAAAAGCTTACACATTCTTAATATTAAGCTTGAATTCAAGATCAAGCTTAGAACTTATTAAAAAAAGATGTCAGTTGATAAGCATTGTTCTTTAAATGGAAATTAAAAATATTTTAGAAGAATAGGACACCAAAATAGCGATATCTTGCTAAAAAGTACGGTAAAAAGATAAGATTTTATATTTCAAACAAAACTTTACTTTAAAATTATCGTAGTGTTTATGACAAGAATCATCACAGTATTAATACTTGGAAATTTTTCCAGAGAGAAACATTCGCCTTGCGTACAATATTTCAAATGAAAATCAAATTTCAAATAAATTGCTTAAAAGGCACAAAGACCAACATAGTGAAAAATATCCACGCCGGGACTCGATCCCGAGTCATCAGTATAGCGCACTGACATTCTACCGACTAAACCACATGGAACGATACCCAGCCTGGAAAATTTCTACCTATTACATGTTGGCAAGGCTACAAACGCAGCACAAGATGGAATATTTATCGTGAGGTACCGACATGGGGTAAACACGAAACTTAATTAAATCCAGCATCGATTGAAACTATTTTAATAATTGGAAATTTTTAACATTCGCCTTGCATACAGTATTTCAAATGAAAATCAAATTTCAAATTAATAGCTTAAAAGGCAATTTTAATTTGAAATTTGATTTTCATTTGAAATACTGTATGCAAGGCGAATGTTTCTCTCTGGAAAAATTTCCAATTATTAATATAGTTTCAATCGATGCAGGATTTAATTAAGTTTCGAGTTTGCACCATGTCGGTAGCTCACGATAAATATTCCATCTTGTGCTGCGTTTGTAGCCTTTCCAACATGTAATAGTGAGAAATTTTCCAGGCTGGGTATCGTTCCATGTGGTTTAATCGGTAGAATGTCAGTGCGCTATACTGATGGCCCGGGTTCCAGTTCCAGCATGGAATCTTTTTCACTAGCTCGCCTTTGCGCCTTTTAAGCAATTAATTTGAAATTTGATTTTCGTTTGAAATCATCACAGAGTTTATGACAAGTTCGTCACAAATGACACATATTTCACAAATTGGTCACAGTGTGACTTCAAAGCATTGTCACTTTCGTCACAGGTTCGTCACAAAGTTAATGCCAAAATAGTCACAAATGACACACTTTTCACAAATTTGTCACACCGTGACTTCACAGAGTGGTCACAGTGTGACGTCACAAACGACCTCTAAAACGGCCATAACGACCTCGCATTTTAGTCACTATGACGTCACATCGACGGTCACAAAATCACAGTGTGACTTCACAACGACGTCGCCGTGACGTCACCATGCCTTACGGGCTGTTGCAAGACGTTTGAAATACACCAACAAAAGCGAACTGCAGAAGCAGGAGACTGCTTTTTACCGAAAACCAAGTGCTAAAACAAACCATTGTCGCTAAGAAGAGCGTTCCTTGCATATAGGGGCTATGTAACAAGATCCTCTCATACCGAGTGAACCTTATTTAAAAAGGGAGATCATGATATGGAAAAAGGATTAATCCTTGCGTATTACAGGCATGGATTACATCGAAAAAAGGGCAAAGTACAATAAGGCTTTCCTCCTTTCATATATACTATATATATAAACAAGGTGCAGTCATTAATTTCCAGGACTGATCTAATAACTCCAGAAAATATTATATGAAATGCACATCCATTTAAGCGGACCGGGAAAGCCCTATCCCCGTCATGTTAAATTCACCAACTTTATGTACCTTTTTCTCAGAAATGGTGAAAAATAGAGGTCTAGATTTTTTAGAGTAGTTAAAAATAACATGTTTTACGTATTTTAACAGACCATTTTCCTTCTAAGTGAAACTCTATATTAATTATTAATCATTTATAGAAAGTCATTTTTAAATTAGCATTTTTGGTAAGATTTCACTGCCTAAAATAAATAATTGCCAACAAATCATTAAATCCCTGTGTTAAAGTATACAATATAATATAATACACGTATTAAATAAAAATCTGAGTTCTTAAGTTTAATAGATATTGAAAAAAAAGGAACATAAACATGAAAAATCCAAGTTTTGAGAAAAAGTCAATTAAAGATTTAAATGGCCGTTAAGCTGTGAACTACTCTTAGAAAGAATGAATAATTTCAACACTTTTATATATATATATATAAACATGTGTGAGACTTCGTTGGAAAGATAAAATTTCAAACTATTTAATGATATAAAAAAGTAAAAATCGATTTTTTGGTTGAATTTAGCTTTCCCGGACCCCTTAATATTATTTCGAAGTCACTCCCACCTGCAATAATGCATTTCTGTGCTCGGCTGTAAAAGTTTCGGAAACTTCTTTTAAAGTCCTATTTCAGAATGCTTTTTAATGTGGACGTCACAGTTTTCTTGATGGCTTTGCCTTCCTCAAATTTTTTTCCCTTAGGTATTGTGTCAAAATTTGACTGACCACCTTCGTGAAAATTGTCAGTTCATTGGCAATAGGGAGCCAGCAGCACAGAAAACCACCTCATAGAGTTCACGGTTGAAATTACAGAATTAGTTAAATCTCGATACGCATATTAAAAGGCAATCTGTGTGCCAAGTCATATCTTGGTGGAAAACACTTGAAAACCTGATTTTAGCTGTCGACTCGTAGGTTTACGATTGTGTTTTCCTGCACCCAAAAGTATGAAAACATAGAGGACTGGGAGCAGGAAAATGCAATAGTTAGCGTACGAGTCAACCACTAAAATCGGGTTTTCAGACTTGGCAGAACGAATGCGTTTTAATATGCGTATCGACATCGAGTTTTAACTAATTCTGGAATTTCAGCCGTGAGCTCGATGAGGTGATTGGCTGCGCTGCCGGCTCTCGGTCTACAAGTACTCGACTAGAAAATCGGCGACCCGAAGTCACAAGCTCACGGACTATCTCAATTGTTTCTGATGGGTACACGGAATGCGGTCCAGTGTGCACGTCATCTTCAATACATTCGCGGCTATCCCGAAAACGGCTAAACCATTCAAAAATGCGTAAACGTGATAACGCTTCCTCTCTGTACACTTATTTCAACATTTCATGGATTTCTATAGCAGTTTTGTCCAATTTGAAGCTGAATTTAATGTTTATCCTATGCTCCATATCGACTTCAACAACCAAAATTTAACAACTACGTTTTAATGCGTGTTTCAAGGTCAACCACTTGCTTCTGAAGGGCGCCCACTTCTTTATTTCTTGCGCAGATAAACGACCTTCCAAATACAAGCATTACTGCGTTCCTGACGATTTTCCGGTTCTCGTACAGTTACGTCAGTCCTGAAAATTAACGTTCGCATCTTGTATATTTAATTATTTATAAACTAGCCACCCTTGGCGACCAGTTTGGTCTCCATTAAATGTTGTATCATGTTGTATCAATAAACACATTGTATCATGTTACATTTATTCATAATTTTATTTAAATGCTCAATCCTTCGCCAAATTGGAAGAACAGATACAGAAATCATGAACTCAGCATTTTTATGTTAGCCGGTCGCAGCTGATAAATCGCCAAACATTGTTCCCGTTGTATTTTTTCGTATTTCATTAATTTCATTTAAAATATAATGCTTTCACTCATTTTATATAACTTTAATTTAAAACTGAAATACTTAAAATTTATGATTCTCAATTATTTCTTAAAAAAAGAGAAGAAAAGAAAAAAAGAAAAGTAATAAATATCTTAAACCATGGCATTTAATTTAAACTTCAAAGCCTTGTTTTAATTTACCACGCGAAAAATTGTTTATGACTGTCGCATGAAATGGAGTATTATAATACTGTTGACATGATTGTGATGGAACAATATTTGGTAATTTATTACCTGCGCCCTGTTAACATAAAATTACCGAAATGGCCGCTTGGCATAAAAAATGTGAAGCGGTCATCACAGAACTGTTGATGACAGTCAAATGCTTTGCGCTTTTATTATACAGATGAAAACATCGAAATGCATTGGTTTACATATATTAGTAAAATAGATATAGCCGGGATAGTTATTAATGATGAGTTTTCTTTCCCAGATAAATATACATTTTTTATTTTATCAAACAGAATTTTTATTATAAACACATGTATAATAATCACTTATAAACAGATAAAGTTAAAAAATACTATAAAAAGTGATAGAAAATCTTTATTAAGATTGGCGATCGTTTCGTTGCACAAACGGTGACATTTTCAAAATCATTCAACGATAGAAAATATTTTCATAATTTAAAAACAATAAACATAGTAAACAATGTCACGCGACATGATGCATAATGAAAAACATTGTAAACATAAAATTAATTTAAAAGATTAGATTAGCTATTGGTGAGCGTGGATTAATTTTCAAAACAATAACATGGTAAACAATGTCACGAGACAACATGCATAATGAAAAGCATTGCAAAATATAAAATAAAAATAAAAATAAAATTATCTTGGCTATTTGCGAGCGTGAATTAATTTTTACTATTGTTACTAAAATTACATAGCATCTCTTTCCAAATTTTAGGTAATTCTATGGACACTGAATCATTGCAAATATTCTTGTTGCGTAAAAATATCTCTATTAATTCTCGGATTATGGATGGTAAATAAAATCTTGATGTATAAATTATCTTGCTATTTTTAAAATCGATCTGTAAAGGTTCTTCGCTGTATAATCTGGCCAAACCCGTGGTTCTTCTGTTGTATTTGATGTCTGCTATATGTTCTTTGATTCTAGTTTTAAGTTTTCTAGTTGTCATACCTATATAAAACTGCTTGGTTCCATCTTCTTTGGTGAAAGGTATTTCGTATACTCCCGATAACTGGTTTGACTCAATTGGATCTATTTTCTTGCATACTATATTTCTTAATTTCATAGAAGGTTTTGCGACTAGGGAGATATTGTATTTATTGAGTTTATATTTCAGACGTTCGAAGAAACCAGGAAAATATTGTAAAGTGGATAACAATGAATTTTGTGGATTGAAATTTCTTTTCTTGTTATTCTTTAAGCTCTTAATTAATTTTTCTATGGTACTTTCTTTGTATCCATTGTTTCTTGCAATATCATATATTTTATTTATTTCGTTATTAAACTGCACGGGGGTACAAACTGTGAAAGCTCTATGAATAGAATATCTAAGTACAGAAACTTTGTATGAAAAAGGCACTTGAGCATTATGAGGGATAATGGATTGACTGGCTATGGGCTTTATGTAAACAGTGCGTTCTATTCCTTGGTGCGTCTTGATTAGTAATACATCTAAATAAGGTAGCGTACCATTTTGTTCTATTTCCAATGTAAATTTAATTTTAGAATCAAGGCTATTAATCTGTCGAACGTCTGAAATATAAACTCAATAAATAAAATATCTCCCTAGTCGCAAAACCTTCTATGAAATTAAGAAATATAGTTTGCAAGAAAATAGATCCAATTGAGTCAAACCAGTTATCGGGAGTATACGAAATACCGTTCACCAAAGAAGATGGAACCAAGCAGTTTTATATAGGTATGACAACTAGAAAACTTAAAACTAGAATCAAAGAACATATAGCAGACATCAAATACAACAGAAGAACCACAGCTTTGGCCAGATTATAAAGCAAAGAACCTTTAGAGATCGATTTTAAAAATAGCAAGTTAATTTATACATCAAGATTTTATTTACCATCCATAATCCGAAAATCAATAGAGATATTTTTACGCAACAAGAATATTTGCAATGATTCAGTGTCCATAGAATTACCTAAAATTTGGAAAGAGATGCTATGTAATTTTAGTAACAATAGTAAAAATTAATTCACGCTCGCAAATAGCCAAGATAATTTTATTTTTATTTTTATTTTATATTTTGCAATGCTTTTCATTATGCATGTTGTCTCGTGACATTGTTTACTATGTTATTATTTTGAAAATTAATCCACGCTCACCAATAGCTAATCTAATCTTTTAAATTAATTTTATGTTTACAATGTTTTTCATTATGCATCATGTCGCGTGACATTGTTTACTATGTTTATTGGTTTTAAATTATGAAAATATTTTCTATCGTTGAATGATTTTGAAAATGTCGCCGTTTGTGCAACGAAACGATCGTCAATCTTAATAAAGATTTTCTATCACTTTTTATAGCATTTTTTAACTTTATCTGTTTATAAGAATTTTTATTTATAAATAAAAATTTTGAGATACATTTGTTTGAGATATACTTTAATTTGTGAGGTTTTAAAAGATAACGAACGCTTTTCAGAATCTTGGGTAACTCGGAAGAGGGTATTGTATATTTTTTTGTGCTTATATTATATTTTCCTAGATTAAGAAAGACTTGTCTTTTTTACAGTGTACGCGGCCGTAACAACTATGTGTCTAGCACTTCTATAAAAATTTAGAAAAATGTCTTAAAATTGAAAGTATTCGGTTATTTTTGTCTGTATAAAAAAACACAACTAAATATATGAAAGTATAAAAAATAAAACCCTTTTTTAAACTTTTTTATAAATTTTTAACTTTTTTGGCATTGATTGAGATGTAGTGAAGACTTAAAACCATAAATCACAATCAACTATCATTATAACAAGTATTGGGCTCATAAAATCAAACTAGTGTTAAAATACGCATAAACACTAGAACGCACGGAAATTTTACTCAAGTTGAATAAAAAAAATATTTGACACCACAATTTTTATTTAAAATTATTTGACTGATTTATTTAACGTAAATTTGCGTGATTTAAATTTAACTTATTTTATGAAAGAATTTCTGGTTCCAATTGACATTTAATCATATGGTCGTAAATTTGCGTGATTTAAATTTAACTTATTTTATGAAAGAATTTTTGGTTCCAATTGACATTTAATCATATGGTCGGAGTCGTGTTGACTCCTTCTGGGCGTTCTAATGTTAAATGAATACTTAAGACCATAAATAGTTATTTACTTTTCCAAATATGACAGTTGATTACATTAAGGCTATAAATTCTAATTACTTTTCCTCAAATTGACAGTTATTAGATTCATGATCACATTTAAGTTATGAACTTAACTTGAGTCAAGCTTGTTGCCATCACAAGGCTTGTTGGCATCCCATAAATAAATTTTCTTTGGATTAAAGAAATATATATGAATAATTTTGGACCATTACGCCATACATAATCAAAATTTAAATGAATGAGATGTGAATAAACCACAAATTCTTTGCTATGTTGGTGTACAAACATTTAACATAGATTAAAAACATTAAAATATTCTACAGTTTCTGCTCACCTCTGTGGCCTTCCTCAGGAATGTAAATGCACATTTGCATGTTTATATACCAATATAGCAAAGAATTTGTGGTTAATTAGCCGCCGATATGCTATATCTTTCGGGCAGCAATTAAAGTGTCGTCTCTAAAAAATAACGTTCCGTTATATAAGCCAGCCGTAAAAAGTAGCAGATGTATCATTGTACGGTTAAATGCGGATAAACTCTACTGCAATTTTTTTAACTTCTAAGCATCGCACATTTTAAATTTTTATACCGTCGCATTGGAAAAATGTACTTTTAAATGCAATTTGTTTGAAAACTGAATCTCAATTTATTTTTGAGATATTAATTTATTTTTGTAATTTTTAAGACTATTTCTTTAATACTGGAAACTGAAGTACTCCATTTCTTCCATTTCTGTAATAAGTAAAGGAAAAATAGTTGGAAAATAGTAGATTATTATATCTTTTTGTTGCCATTTTCCCATAACAACTGAAAAAAAAAGTAATTAAAATTCGTGTTATTTTCTTAAATTATAAATGAACGATTTCGGACAAAACATGGTGCTATTTAAAACCATATTTAATTTTAAGCATCTATATTAATGTTACAAACAAATGAAGGCATATGAATCATTAGACAGCCGATTTTTTTGTAGATTTTATTGAATGACGACATCGCTTTTTGTTGGACTTGTGTACTATTTTGCGATAGTGACGTCCTATGCATACTTTTATGTAAATGTTGTTTAAAGACTGGATAGTCAATGTGGAATTCTTCAGCGGATGCGAATGACGTCATTTTATATAAAATAAAAGCGTGTATTTTAAATCTTAAAACTGAAATATGTTTTGCACTATCTATATTGATATACATATACTTGGGGGCTCCGCCCTCCTGCTCACTACGCTCACCAACACCCCACGTAATCTCTTAGCGATTCCGTTCGGTACCGTGAAGCAGAGTTGGGCAGTATCGAAAATACATGTATTTGAAATACATTTTCAAAATACATTTGTATTTTGTATTTTGTATTTTAAACGGATAAGATCAAAGTATTTTTGAAATGTATTTTCTGATGGTTTTACAATGTATTTTGTATTTTGAAAATACTCAAAATACATTTTTTCCAAATTTCAAACTGTCATGTTTAAACCGCAAAGAGAAAATCTGCGATTCACTAAAAGGAAATACACGATGGTTTGTTTTAATTAGTTTTCAAATTCTGTTCTGGAAGTTAATATAAACAAACTTTTCAACTATTGCTGAGATAAGGAGGTTGATGAATATGTTGTTTTGATACAACGAACGTATTCTTGCAGGTTAGTTGCAAAAATAACTTATGTATCTTAATGTTTCTGTGGGAATTAGAAGAAAAAAAAACATGTATTGTGATAGAACGGAAGGATCTTTCTGAGTTGCACAAGTGCAGCGCTCTAACCGACAATATCCCATTGACCACAGATATAAGAAGCTCAATTTTTTTTTTTTTTTGTGGTCTAGTAGTATTTAAAAATGTCAAAAAAGGAGTTCTTAAAAATTCGCCTGTTTCATTCATTATATAAATTTTGTAAAAAAATACATTAGACTAACTGCAAGAAAATTGCTACAATTAACTTTTAAAGGAACGATTTGACTATGAAAAAATGAAATTTATGGCTTTGAAAATTTTGCATTCGAATTATCCCTACTTTTTATGCATATTTTATAAAAGCTTTCTTTTTACGAATGTAAGAGTTTTCATATTTTTTCTGCTCTATATTAAAAGTTTCAAGACTTTCATAGTAAGTGCAAATGATTTCTTATTTTTTTGCGCTTACATATGGTTTGATATTTTACCTAAGTGTTTTAATTTTAAAACTACTTTGTACGAAGAAATCACACTTTTGTTAATAATAATAATAATTCAACTTGTGTAAAAAATTATCAAAATTTTTCATTTATATTTTTGCATTCAGTAATACATATTTTAAATTTTGTATGCATTATTTCTAAAGCACCATAATAATAGAAAAGTTGTGCCCCAAGGGAAGGCTTAAAAAATCTTGCGTAGTTGGGAGCTTTTATTAAACACACGCCCATTTTATAAAAAGAAAAAAATACATTTAAACAATTTTATTTGGTGTCATTATACATATCAGATTATTATAAAATGTGTTCTTTTGTAGACATATACAAAGAAAGACTGATACTAGACTAATTTGTTTTTACATTCTTCTAATAAATAAGAACAAAGTATTGGAATCATGAAAATTTTCGACTTTCTTTTTTTGCTTAATTTACACGTTTTGGGAGATCTTGAACGCGATTTAACTATTTTTGGGAAATGTGTGTCTGTCTGTTTGTGTGAGACACGATTTTTTTGGCCCTTCAATCTCAAGAACTAATGCATGGAGTTTAATAATAATCAAACTTCAGATTAAGATAGACGGAGGTATAACTTAGCTTTGGGTTTATATCGCCCAACAGATGGCACTGCTATGCTTAATTATTTTATTCCATGATAGCTATATTGTATGAACCAATGTACAGAATTTCATCAAATTGCAATAGGCCTGAACAGAAATACTTGCCAATTATCTTTTAGTGTATATCGCTCAACAGGTGGCGCTGCTATGCTGGTTTTTCATGATTTCCACAATAATTATATACAAAAAAACTAATAGACAAAATTTAATCCAATTTCATGTTATTTTAGATCTTCAAATAAATTAATGCTGATAAAATTTGGAGTGCATCGCTCAAGAGGTAACGTTGTTATGCTGTGTTTTTACGATTACCGTAACATGTATGTAAAACTCTTTTTTTTTTTTTTTTCGTTTTTTTTTCATGTCAAAATGACTATTTCTAAATCAAATTGAAATGAAATAAGTATCACGTAGATAAAAGGTACCTTTTAAAAATAAATTTTCTGGTTCGTAGTGCTGATTTTTAAAAAAAAAACTGAAGTTGGCAGGTGGGCCGTGAGAGTTATATCTCAAGAATTAGAGCACGGAATTTCACCAAACTTTATTGTGTATATCGTCTTACAGATGATTTTTTTCTGTGCTGTGTTTTTTAGGATTTTCGAGATTTTTATATCTATGTATCTATTGAATAGAATTGCACCAAACTTTTTATGCTTTTTTTGAAAATCAATACTGTCTCAATTTTGGCTTCGAACACTCAGTAGCGGACGGTGCTATCCTATGCCTCGTGAAAGAGATTCCTTATCGGATCCATAATCTAGAGGTCTGCACGAGTCGAAATTTCCAGGCCCGGGCCCGGCCCACACTAAAACAATCTTGTCCCGGCCCGTTTATATATCACAGTTCCCGGCCCTGACCGGCCTGTACAAAAATCATTGAAAACAGGCCCAGCCCGTGGAAAAATCAATTAAATGAGGCCCAACTCAATTTCTACAAAACAGATTTTTTCTAAACATACAATTAACCTTTTACCCGCCGCACCATGAACTGCTTGTCAAATTAATTTGAAAAAAATTTTGAGACGATTTAGATTAATTCTAAGGTTGCGTGCCGAATTTTGGGACGTTATGTAAAATAGAAGTGGAGTTACAGGTATGTTCCACTTGTGGAATGTTGGCGGTACCAATAACAATTGTAGATTTTGGCGAATTTTTCTTTCAAAATCATACCAGCACTGCACACATAACAAAACAAAGAAAAGAAGGTAAAGTAAAAAATGTTTCTATTTTAGGAACATGTTAACTAGTCACTAACAGCAAAATGTTTATGAAAGGCCTGAAAACATTTTTCATGCATTCGCTTTCCATAATATTCACACCATTTATTCATGTTTTTCTGTCGATTTGAGAATCTTCTTGAGTAGTACATGATAAACAATAGCTACTGAATGAGGTGATAATGTCCATACTTACTGGAGCAGTAGGCCTTTCTATTCCATTTCTCAAACATCAAATCCAATTTTTATGGCAACAGTCGCAATTTCACAACGAAACTCCAAATGGTTTAGGGTTTCGCATGACAAGTAACAACAGCCATATTTAGTTCGTTTGCAAACAGATTTCATCACCATTTTTATCATCGAAATACTGGACTATATGTTCCAATTAAATAATCCAAAAATTCTACACTACCCATATTCTGATTATACAATTTAATCAATCGAGGTTATTTGATTGAAACTTCTCGCTTCAATTTTCGAGAATATCATGTTCCACTCTGAGTTAACGATGTGTTAGCTTCCCAATTTGATGTAACAGTAACGACACTGTTGTCACTCCATCGTACACAAATAACTTTGCCATCACTATAATAATCAAAATCTCCCCCTTCTTGTTTTTGCAATTCTTTTGTAGATTTTATCGCCATTTATTGGTTCAAAAATATTTCACAGACACTTTGGCAACCGGTTCGAAGACTTTGGCAACAGGTGCAAGAGATATACATCATAAAATTTATTCTTTAATAATACTGGTACGAAAATAATAAAAATAATAATCGCCCGAGGGAGCCCAGTAAAAATGATCAAGATCCTAAGAAAAGTAACAATAAGATAATTTTGTACTCTGAACCGCCAACGTTCCACATGTGGAACATTGACATTCAAATGACCATAAAACAAAAACAAAATAAGATGAAACATTCATTTATGCATAAAACATAATAAACAACACTAAGCAATACAATAATAATCATCACAGCACTCACATTTGAATTCTAAAGTTATAGATAGAGTAAAAAGCACAGTCTACTACATTTACGTGTTTTGTTACATTTCAACAAGCTCCAAAATATAAACCATAAAAAATTATAAAAAAATAATTTTCAATTCATTAAAAGATATATTAAAAATTTCAAACAGATTAAACAAATGCTGAAAAAGATACAGCACCACATAGTTTATGTTCCACTTGTGGAACGTTGGCGGGTAAAAGGTTAAGATTCTTTTAAGGAATACTGCATAGATATTTATGGGATAATTTTACAGTACATTTTAAAATTACTATGTGTTCGCAAGACAGAAAATACACAATAACAACATTAATGACTACCTAGAGTCTTAGACTTTCACCATTCAAATAAGGATTCATTAAAAAATTAATGCAGTTTAGAATAAAAGAAAAAAAGGAGGGTTAAAACATGATAACCTTTGAAGCTGTATAATAACAAGTTGGAAATTGCTCGTCAAACGTGGCAAATGAGGTGCGTTCGTACTATAACTAGTTTTATAATTATTTTTTGCACCCCATATTGTACTGAATGTATACTTTTTTGCACTTCATAAAGCGCATAGTCTGATACATCATTAAAATGCACTTCCAATAATTTTTTCCCATTCCCCGTAATGTAACGGAACACTTTTGACTGTCCCTGTAATTAAACTATACATCCGATTTTCCTAAAATTTGAAATAGGTCAACAAAACTTTGCAACAATTATATCTTTAAAATTTCAGACCATTCGGAAGGCTGTAATATCATTAAAATGCACTTGCAATAATTTTTCCCATTGGCCGTAATGTAAAGAAAAACTTTTGACTGTCCCTGTAATTAAACTATGCATCCGATTTTCCTAAAATTTGAAATGGCTCGACAAAACTTTGCAACAGTTATATCTTTAAAATTTCAGATCATTCGGAAGGCTCTAATATCATTAAAATACACTTGCAATAATTTTTCCCATTGGCCGTAATGTAAAGAAAAACTTTTGACTGTCCCTGTAATTAAACTATACATCCGATTTTCCTAAAATTTGAAATGGCTCGACAAAATTTTGCAACAGTTATATCTTTAAAATTTCAGATCATTCGGAAGGCTGTAATATCATTAAAATGCACTTGCAATAATTTTTCCCATTGGCCGTAATGTAAAGAAAAACTTTTGACTGTCCCTGTAATTAAACTATACATCCGATTTTCCTAAAATTTGAAATGGCTCGACAAAATTTTGCAACAGTTATATCTTTAAAATTTCAGATCATTCGGAAGGCTCTAATATCATTAAAATGCACTTGCAATAATTTTTCCCATTGGCCGTAATGTAAAGAAAAACTTTTGACTGTCCCTGTAATTAAACTATACATCCGATTTTCATAAAATTTGAAATGGCTCGACAAAATTTTGCAACAGTTATATCTTTAAAATTTCAGATCATTCGGAAGGCTCTAATATCATTAAAATGCACTTGCAATAATTTTTCCCATTGGCCGTAATGTAAAGAAAAACTTTTGACTGTCCCTGTAATTAAACTATACATCCGATTTTCATAAAATTTGAAATGGCTCGACAAAATTTTGCAACAATCATATATTTGAAATTTCAGACCATTCGGTTGGGTAGTTTTTGCTCTGTTACATGCGGACAGACGGACGGACGGACTGAACGACGACTATAGGTGCTACGTATTTATATAATTACGAACGCACCTAAAAAGTAAATTTGTAAAAATTATGTCTCTGCCATTAAATAAGGCATTTCTCAAATCCAAAGGAGCTTACTGTTTGAAACATTTCTGAATTCATTTCTTTTCGGAAACGTATAAGATTGGCAGGTGTTCTTATTCAGAAACTATGTAATCGAATAAAGTTATCCATATTTTGATAAAGGCAATATACCTTTGAGAAAATACTGTCAAAGTTAAAGTTTTGAATCGGATTTCCGGAAGCGATAGCACGGGAAAGGAGAAAAACCTGCAGTCACGTGACAAGAATATCTTGTATCTCGATAAGTAATTTATTTGTAAAAAAGGGAAAACATTCGATTCCAAATCCCATCAATAGTCAGGCCTGTCAATTTTAAGCCTTTACAGTAAAACATTAGTCAGAAAATGTGTCAGGAAATTTCTCTTTGTTGAGCAGTGAATTTGAGAACACCACCTTGAGATATATTTCCGAAGGTTCCGTTAAGAGAAGTTCATTATCGCTATTAATATTTTTACAAAACATACCGCCTTCCCTACACATCCTGAGAACAATAAAGTCCAGTTCCGGCCCTGCTCGACTATGTAGAAAAAAATGCAAACTTGATCTCAGCCCGACACGAGTCTGCTGAAAAAAATTAAGCCATGGCTCAGGCTCAGACACCACGTAACTGTCCGATGCTGATCTCTATGCTAGACATGTTATATTTCTGCATTGGTGCTGTCAAACTAGCATCAGCTCGTGACGCACATTTATACTTATTCTCGCGAAAGTCACTTTCATTATAAATGGCTCACATTTTATCGGCTCCGATTAAAATTTTATAGCCGGCCGGCAGGCCCGCTTAATTTCTTTTATCAACCCGGCCCGTTTGAAAATTCGCCTCCATTTTGCCAGCTCGGCACGGTCTGCGGGCCGGGCCGGGTACGGACCTCGTGCTAATTCCGGGACCGTGCAGACCTCTACCACAATCAATTCATGCAGTTATTCCTACTGAGTAACTTCCTTTACAAAGTAGTTTATTCATTATTAGTTATTCCTGCAACTTTCATACACTTTTAAGCACAATGTTGCCCCAATCTTTCAGTTTTTTTTTTTTTTTTTTTTAATCTTTCTTTGAGTTTTAATTAATTTTGCTTCTTTATTTGGAAATTTAAAATTTCTAAAAAATTAATCAGTTTTGCAAACCATCTTTGTATTTGACTAATGCAATTTAATGCACAATCGTCTTTATTTTTTTTTTCAATGTATTTTGTATTTTAAATGTATTTTCAAAATACATGTATCTTGTATTTTGAATTTTTGAAATTTGGAAAGTATTTTGTATTTTGTATTTTAAGTTGAAAAAACAATGTATTTTGTATTTTGTATCGAAAATGGTTTTTCGATGTATTTTGCCCAACTCTGCCGTGAAGTAATCCCAATTTTCTAGCCAATCCCAGACGTAATTGTTTCGCGTTTCCATTCTGGATCGCTTCGCGATCCCTTATTTTCTATGCATTCCATTTTTAGATTCCACTTGGTAAAAACGCGTTCCTCCCCAACTCCTGACAATTTTATTTCCTTATCTCCGAGCACATAATCATTAGAGCTTACAGAGCTTAATTATAAGAATTATTTAAAAAAAAATCATTAATAAAAGGCAAAATTTATAATTTATTTGAATAATTACAAATTAAATAAATCTATAATTAAAATAAAATTATAAATTAATAGAAAATTTAAAATTAAAAATATTGTAAATTTAGAAAACATGTTAAATTTAAAAAGCATCAAATATATTAAAATTATTTGGAATTTTTTTTCCTTATCATTGTATTGAAGATGCTAATTTGTAGTTACGGTAAATAATCTTATCATATGAATCTCTTCTCCTCTGAAATTTTCACTTCGCCGTCTTTACTCCGCCAAAATATATGTGTAAAATTATATATATATATATATATATATATATATATATATATTAATTTTTTTCTTTTTTCTTTTTTTTATAGTAATAATAATTAAATAATCTACATGCCCTCTCTCATAAAAAATAGCAGATGTCTATCGAACCGCAGGTGACCCCCCGCCCTTTTTAGGTGCGTTCGTAATTATATAAATACGTAGCACCTATAGTCGTCGTTCAGTCCGTCCGTCTGTCCGTCTGTCTGTCCGTCTGTCTGTCCGTCCGTCTGTCCGTCCGTCTGTCTGTCCGCATATAACAGAGCAAAAACTACCCAACCGAATGGTCTGAAATTTGAAATATAAGATTGTTGCAAAATTTTGTCGAGCCATTTCAAATTTTATGAAAATCGGGTGTATAGTTTAATTACAGGGACAGTCAAAAGTTTTTCTTTACATTACGGCCAATGGGAAAAATTATTGCAAGTGCATTTTAATGATGTTAGAGCCTTCCGAATGATCTGAAATTTTAAAGATATAATTGTTGCAAAATTTTGTCGAGCCATTTCAAATTTTATGAAAATCGGGTGTATAGTTTAATTACAGGGACAGTCAAAAGTTTTTCTTTACATTACGGCCAATGGGAAAAATTATTGCAAGTGCATTTTAATGATGTTACAGCCTTCCGAATGGTCTGAAATTTTAAAGATATAATTGTTGCAAAATTCTGTCGAGCCATTTCAAATTTTAGGAAAATCGGATGTATAGTTTAATTACAGGGACAGTCAAAAGTGTTCGGGGAATGGAAAAAAAATTTTTTGGGAGTGCATTTTAATGATGTTAAAGACTATGCACTTTATGAAGTGCAACAAATTATACATTCAGTACAATATGGGGTACAAAAAATAATTATAAAACTTGTTATAGTACGAACGCACCTCATTTGCCACGTTTGACGAGCAATTTCCAACTTGTTTCATTAGTTAATGCTTTGAGTGCCACGGTGACTGACACTGAAGCTGAAAAATTTACAATGTTTTAAGTAATTTTTAAGAAAGTATAATCCTGTAATAAATAAAAGGTAAATAAATTTTCGGTAATTACTTAAAACAATATATATAATTTTAGTTTTATATCGTATTTTAGACCGTCGTCATCAGTGAACGACGCGCTCTAAACGGAAAGTTCAGTGTCAGTCACCGGTGAATGACGTGGTTAACGTGTTAATGGAAATTATCTTCTTTCAATAAGAATCACATCGACCTCTAAAAAAAAAAAAAAAAAGAAACAGAAGTCTTCCGAAATGCAGAAGATTCTTCCCTTTCCCCGTCCATCCTGTCTAAATTCTCTACTTTCATGGTTTTTGCCAAGCACAATTCCCGCTAAGAAAAGTCAGGAAGCTCTGATCAATTAGATGCGTTTCGCGGTATCTAGACAGATTTTCATTGGTCCCTTTCCAAATCGTTACAATTTTTTTTATATATAGAAGGATATTTTTTTTCATCGGAGGCGACATTAAATTCTGAGAAAGCAGAATTCCTGTTTTCTAGTTTACATCTCATTTATTTAAATTAAAAAAGAAATCTATGAAATAGTTATTTTTGTTTTAAATTTTTTATATAACATATTTCTAAAAATGTCTTTATCTTTACTACAGCACATGTGTCTGGAAACCAGTTTTTCATATCTAATGGAGGGACGCAAGTGATACAAATAGGAGAAAGACCAGCAGGTAATAAAATTTAACATATTTAATATCCGAAAACAATTTCTGTATTCCAAATTACAACTTTATGCATTTTTAGATTTTTTTTTTCTAATTTGTATTTTTTTTTTCCATTTTGTTTTATAAAAATTCAATATCTTGTCCTACATTGTATCAAAATCCACCTGTCTAGCACACACGTGTCTCTAGTTAATATATACTTTTTATGCACCATATATATTCAAATGATAAAAATCTAACAAGGGAACCACTTTTGGTGTTGCTCGCACCTAGCATTGAGACCTGGTGCAATTTAAAGTCGTATATTATGAAGTCTGAGAATCGATAAAATTTTTCTGTTAAAATAATATTTCTTGATTATACAGCAGCATAACTTTCTCATAAAATAAAATTCTCATAAAAATAAAGCATAAAATCGCAATCTGATATAATTCTAGTAATATGTTCTGTACATTTTCTCTTTGGATAAAGCGGGCGGAAAAATTGTAGCGCCATATTTGGCGACTGAACTCACTTTTGGCGTGAAATAAGCAAATAAATATGTAATAATAAAAAATTAAAAGTATAAAAAAGTATATAAAATATTATTTTAACAGAGAAATTTTTTCGGTTCTCTAACTTTTATGTATAGGGCTATAAAGCGCACCAGGTCTCGATTCTAGGTGCGAGCAACACCAAAAGTGGTTCCCTTGTAAGTAAAAACCTTGTTCAAGTACTTGTCCAGTAAAAGTCTTCTTGTGTAGTCCCGATGGTGCTCAAAAGTACCGCTTTGAAAAGTGCTTCGTAAAGAAAACAAACTGAAAATTATTTTTTTAGCATAACATATTGTCAAGTGATCTATTTAAAACAAGGGAAAAATAGGATAGCCTCACCTTTAAAATTTAAGATGTTTCCAAACGAAAGTTAGGGATACCATGTCAGACAAGACAAGTTGGGAATTGCCCGTCAAACGTGGCAAATGAGGTGCGTTCGTACTATAACTAGTTTTATAAATATTCTTTGCACCGAATATTGTACTGAATGTATATTTTAGTGCACTTCATAAGTGCATATCCATTTCATTCTGTTAGAAAGGCTGTAACATCATTAAAAGGCACTTGGAATAATTTTTTCCATTTGCCATAATGTAACGGAAAACTTTTGACTGTCCCTGTAATTAAACTATACATCCGATTTTCATAAAATTTGAAATGACCCGATAAAATTTTGCAACTATTATATAGTTAAAACTTCAGACTTTTCGGTTGGGTAGTTTTTGGTCTGTTATATGAGGCATTCTCACAAGCTTTTGACTTCTAAGTCCCTGAATAATAATTTTTATTTTAGTACATATTCTTGTGTTTTTTTATTTCATATAATTAGGAACATTCCATTGCATGATTGCATAACAATATTAACGAGATGAATAAGTTTTAGACGATGTTGGGGGCCCGAATACCAGGAAAATTCCTATCGTCCCGTGTTCCTGATGCTGATTTTTAAGTTTGGAGCTGTCTGTATAAAATTGTTTCAATAAAAGTAATTCGATGTCATTTTTTTTCCAAAACTGGGAGAATTGTTTTATATAAATATCTAGCAAAAAATTAACCGGCACACATTTTTACGGTTGATATTATTTTTTGAACTCTGTCCCTGAGTTTTAGATAACTTATCATCCCTCTTGCTAAACTTATACAGAAAATCACTTCAGATGCAGCCACAGAATTTTTTTCAAGTTTTTCTAATGCAAGTATGTTAGAGAAAGAATGTCTAAAATTCTTTGACAGGAAATTTACTGCAGATTTTAAATCAGCATTTATATATCAATTTCAAGCATCGTGGCTTTATTAGTAGTCTTACCGTCCTTAAGGTTTATTCCTGCACTTTTCGAGGTAATTTTTTTTTTTTTTAATTTAATCCAATGTAAATAACTGTTTCTAAAAATCAATGAACATTGTGGCTATCATTTAGTCTGAACATGATTTGCCTAAAAATAGTGGTAAGTTTCCTTACCGCCCCATCCTTACCATCTCTTTTTTTCCCATTACCGTCCCTTTTTTCCTATACCATCCCCTACTTTTCCTTCCGTTCCTTCTTTAACACCCTTTTAAGACATAATCCAGGAAAAATGTACATTTTACCTTGCAAAAGGTGGGGTAGAAAATTTATTTTTCTGACTTGTTTATAATGATGCCAACAAGGAAACACCAAGTTTTCTAACAAAATTTCTTAAGGCTAAATTTTCTGTGGCCAAAAAGCAACATAATTTTTGGACATTTTTTGATTTTTTTAAAAGTATCTTGTGACCCGTTGCCGTAGCATATTGTTTGTCAATCACAGTATTAAAGAAGACAAAATTCTCTACAACTTTCATATTTACAACTTTTTTATGCACTCAATAGCAAGCGCAGTACGCCATTCCAAAAATAAGACAATTTTTTCAATTTTCTTAAAAACCGTGAGAAACGTAGTTTTGTCCCAAATATTCAAATTTTCCCAGCGTGTATGTTGACTTCTAAAAATTAGTAGCAGTAAATTATCTATTATTTGCACACTCACGTCTTTATTTTCATCTCAACAGACATTTTATATTCAATAAATTTATATAATTTTAAAAGTAGGATAGAGTGTTGATGAATGAGACAGTTTTCATATTTAGACAGTAACTTTAAGTGTATACAATGTTAATGTTAACTTCAAAGCATTGTTTAAAAGAATACTTCAATATTTAGTAACTTACTGGCATGATAGTTTCAATTAAGAAATAATTCTTATTTAATTTTTATAATGTATACATATTTTTTCAGGTATCAATGAGATAGGCATGAAAATTTACGAAAAACATATTTTATTTCACACTACATTGGTACATTTTATTTACCAATTATTTATAACATATCTTTTAATGTTTTACTGTTTTAAAGATGGATTGTAGTTCCATATAAAAGGGGGAGGGGACTCAAAAAATAAATATATTTTACGTAAGAAATACTTTTATCTTATAAAATAGCTACAATAAAAATGACAACCGATTATTTCACTAACTAATGTTATGCATTTATCTTTTGCAAAATTTAAAAATTCTGTTAATAAAATATTTGAGATCACTAGTTTCATAAAAATATTTAAAAGATTAGTTTTAAAAAATATTGTCAATTTTTTTCCCACTTATATCAATAAACATAACAAGAGATTATATCATTTTAGCATACGAAAGTATATAAAACTTTAAGATTATCTATTACTTGCTTTAAAGCTCAAACAGAAAAACTTACTTTGGTTGTTGGTTGGTTGGTTGTATTTATGACGGCCGATTATCTGCACGAGGGATATAGGCCCAGGGGGGGGGGAGTGCCCTTCGTGGGGGTCTTTCTAAGGGAACCTAACCCGTATTAACGCTTGGAAATCCAAGGTTCGAAGAAAACCACGAAAACTCCGAACGATTAGGCCGACGGGCGCGATTGGGATCGAACCCAGCACCTCCCGTCTACCAGCTTCGAGAGCAGAACCTCTCAGCCACTGGTGGGGCCTTTGGTTGTTGAAAAATATACTTTGTGGAATATTCTAATCTTCTGTAATATGTACTGTTTTGAAACTATATTTGTTTAATGATCTCAGTTTTACCATTTATCAAGTGAAATACCAATTTATTTATGATTGTAGACCATATAAACATTTTTGTTTTCGCATTAATCATCTGTTTCATTCAGAATTCTTACTTGAATTTCAATATTTATTTCTTATTCATATGGAACCTGAGGTCGATATCTAACGCTGTGAGTTTTTAGTTTTTCGAATTTGTTTGCATTTTTTTAATGAGAATATTTTAAATTTCAGAACGGGTTCCAAACAGTTTTCCAAAAATGAAAGTGTCCGAATATTAAAGGAAAAATACAAAAGCACAATATTAGATATTGATCTCAGGTATCCCATGAAATTTTTTTTATTTGAAAGTAATAAAATGCAAGCGAGATATTTGTCAAGGACGCTCAAATAGATTTAATATTACCTTGCGAATGTCTTCGTGTGACTAATTTAGTCTCATAATTCATATAGTTGTGACTTTAAACACCTCAATATTACAACAACCGTAAAATCTTTGAAAATGAAATCTATATATACGGAATCCGGTCTTTTAATAAAAAATTATATATATTCAAGCGAAAGAATATGAACAATTAAAGCTGCTAAGATGGATACCTGTTTAAAGCGGAATATATTTCGGTTCGGTTTTCAAGGCTTTAATGAATCAATATTTGACAAAGCTGATTGCGTATTTAATGATTACACACTTAGAATTTTCAAAATCCGGCAATTAGTGATTTATTAAAATTCTCTAGGAAATTTTCTATTTTCGAGGAGGGGGGGGGGGGGGGGGACTAAAATCCATGTTTGTCACGAGTGCAAAAAAGGCTAGTTTTGGCCCTGAAACACACAACTTACTGCTACCAATATACGTAACTAAATCCGTGGGAAACATTTGAATAATCGGGGTAGAACTACATTTTTCGCGGTTTTTAAGAAAATTGAAAAAAAAAAAAAAATGTCCTATTTTTGAAATGGCGTACTACGCTTGCTATTGAGTGTATAAAAAAGTTGTAAATATGAAAGTTGTAGTGAATTTTATCCTCAATAATATTGTAATTGACAAATAATATGCTACGGCAGCAGGTCTCGAGATCTTTAAAAAAAATCCGAAACTTTTGTTGCTTTTTGTCCACAAAAAATTTAGCCTTAAGAAATTTTGTTAGAAAACTTGTTTTTTCCATGCTGGCATCATTATAAACAAGTCAGAAAAAAAAATCTTCTACCCGAGCTTTTGCAAGGTAACCCCCTTTTTTGGTACATTTCCCCTGAACTAACAATGTTATACTAAAATTTTGTACTAAAAATTTTAGTATACATACAGTATACTAAACTGTATAACTAACTGTAACTGTAAACTATAACAATGTAGTATACTAAAATTTTAGTAAAAACTTTAGTATACTACATTGTTATTATTTCTTATTTGAATGTCCTGTGGGTACTATGCAAATTCATTATAAGTAAAAATTTAGAAAAATATAGAATGTTATAGTGGTAAAATGGTAAGAAAATTAAACTCGGAAATTTAATATAAACCTCAGTTAAATGAAAAATCTTTCGCTGCTGACTATTTTTTCTTTATTTTGAATCATTAAGGCATTCGTCTATCAGATTAAAATGTTATTTTAGCAAGTTTAATTTCACCAGATTTTTATTCCCGAAAGTCAAAAGATTGTGAGAATGCCTCATATGCGGACGGACAGACTGACGGAACGACGAATATAGGTGCTACGTATTTATATAATTACGAATGTACCTAAAAATGGAAGTAAAAT